>CM055116.1:1137316069-1137639192 GCA_029206835.1 Rana muscosa | reverse complement strand
CACTATATACACCCCCTCCTTTATACTATATATACACTTCTCCTATATACACCCCCCTCCTCTATACTATATATACACCCCTCTCCTTTATACTATATATACACCTTCTCCTATATACACCCCCTCCTCTATACTATATATACACCTTCTCCTATATAACACCCCTCTCCTTTATACTAATATATACACCTTCTCCTATATACACCCCCTCCTCTATACTATATATACACCCCTCTCTCCTATATACACCCTCTCCTTTATACCCTCTATACTATTACACACCTTCTCCTATATACACCCCTCTCCTTTATACTATATATACACCTCTTCTCCTATATACACCCCCTCCTCTATACTATATATACACCTTCTCCTATATACACCCCCTCCTTTATACTATATATACACCTTCTCCTATATACACCCCCTCCTCTATACTATATATACACCTTCTCCTATATACACTTCACCTATACCCCCTCCTCTATACTATATATACACCTTCTCCCTATATATACACCCCCTCCTCTATACTATATATACACCTTCTCCTATATATACACCCCCTCCTCTATACTATATATACACCTTCTCCCATATACACCCCCCTCCTTTATACTATATATAACCTTCTCCTATATACACCCCCTCCTCTATACTATATATACACCTTCTCCTATATACACCCCTCCTCATACTATATATACACCTTTCTCCTATATACACCCCCTCCTCTATACATATATAACCTTCTCCTATACACCCCCTCCTCTATACTATATATACACCTTCTCCTATATACACCCCCCTCCTCTATACTATATATATACACCTTCTCCTATATACAACCCCCTCCCCCTATACTATATATACCTTCTCCTATATACACCCCCCTCCTCTATACTAATATACACCTTCTCCTATATACACCCCTCTCCTTTATACTATATATACACCTTCTCCTATATACACCCCCCTCCTCTATACTATATATACACCTTCTCCTATATACACCCTCTCCTTTATACTATATATACACCTTCTCCTATATACCACCCCCTTCCTCTATACTATATATACACCTTCTCCTATATACACTCTCTCCTCTATACTATATATACACCCCCTCCTCTATACTATATATACACCTTCTCCTATATACACCCCCCTCCTCTATACTATATATACACCTTCTCCTATATACAACCCCCTCCTCTATACTATATATACACCCTCTCCTCTATACTATATATACACCCCCTCCTCTATACTATATATACACCTTCTCCTATATACACCCCTCTCCTCTATACTATATATACACCTTCTCCTATATACACCCCTCTCTTTTACTATATACACCTTCTCCTATATACACCCTCTCCTCTATACTATATATACACCTTCTCCTATATATACACCCCCTCTCTCTATACTATTATATATACACTACTCCTATATATACACCCCTCCTCTATACTATATATACACCTTCTCCTATATACAACCCCCTCCTTTATACTATATATACACCTTCTCCTATATACACCCCCTCCTCTATACTATATATACACCCTCTCCCTCTATACTATATATACACCTTCTCCTATATACACCCCCTCCTCTATACTATATATACACCTTCTCCTATATACACCCCCTCCTTTATACTATATATACACCTTCTCCTATATACACCCCCTCCTCTATACTATATATACACCTTTCTCCTATATACACCCCCTCCTCTATACTATATATATACACCTTCTCCTATATACACCCTCTCCTTTATACTATATATACACCTTCTCCTATATACACCCCATCCTCTATACTATATATACACCCCCCTCCTCTATACTATATATATACCTTCTCCTATATACACCCCCCTCCTCTATACTATATATACACCTTCTCCTATATACACCCCCTCCTTTATACTATATATACACCTTCTCCTATATACACCCCCTCCTCTATACTATATATACAACCTTCTCCTATATACACCCCCTCCTCTATACTAAATATACACATTCTCCTATATACACCCCCTCCTTTATACTATATATACACCCCCTCCTCTATACTATATATACACCTTCTCCTATATACACCCATCTCCTGTACTATATACACCCCCTCCTCTATACTATATATACACCTTCTCCTATATACACCCCCCTCCTCTATACTATATATACACCCTTCTCCTATATACACCCCTCTCCTGTACTATATACACCTTCTCCTATATACAACCCCTCTCCTCTATACTATATATACACCTTCTCCTATATACACCCCCTCCTTTATACTATATATATATATATACACCGTCACCTATATACACCCCTCTCCTGTACTATATACACCTTCTCCTATATACACCCCCTCCTCTATACTATATATACACCTTCTCCTATATATACACCCCCTCCTCTATACTATATATATACACCTTCTCCTATATATACACCCCCTCCTCTATACTATATATACACCTTTCTCCATATACACCCCCTCCTTTATACTATATATACCTTCTCCTATATACACCCCCCTCCTCTATACTATATATACACCTTCTCCTATATACACCCCCCTCCTCTATACTATATATACACCTTCTCCTATATACAACACCCCCTCATCTATACTATATATACCTTCTCCTATATACACCCCCTCCTCTATACTATATATACCTTCTCCTATATACATTCCCTTCTTTATACTATATATACACCTTCTCCTATATACACACCCTCTCATTCATACTATATATACACCTTCTCCTATATACACCCCCTCCTCTATACTATATACACCTTCTCCTATATACACACCCCTCTCCTGTACTATATACACCTTCTCCTATATACACCCCCTCCTCTATACTATATATACACCTTCTCCTATATACACCCCCCTCCTTTATACTATATATACACCTTCTCCTATATACACCCCCTCCTCTATACTATATATACACCTTCTCCTATATACAACCCCCTCCTCTATACTATATATACACCTTCTCCTATATACACCCCCTTCTTTATACTATATATACACCTTCTCCTATATACACCCCTCCTCTATACTATATATACACCTTCTCCTATATACACCCCCTCCTCTATACTATATATACACCTTCTCCTATATACACCCTCTCCTTTATACTATATATACACCTTTCTATATACACCCCCTCCTCTGTACTATATATACACCCCCTCCTCTATACTATATATACACCTTCTCCTATATACACACCCCCTCCTCTATACTATATATACAACCTTCTCCTATATATACACCCCTCCTATATACTATATATACACCTTCTCCTATATATACACCCCCTCCTCTATACTATATATACACCTTCTCCTATATACACCCCTCCTTTATACTATATATACACCTTCTCCTATATACACCCCCTCCTCTATACTACATATACACCTTCTCCTATATATAACACCCCCTCCTCTATACTATATATATATATATATATATATATATATATATATATATATATATATATATACCTTCTCCTATATACACCCCTCTCCTGTACTATATACACCTTCTCCTATATACACCCCTCTCCTGTACTATATACAACCTTCTCCTATATACACCCCCTCCTCTATACTATATTACACCTTCTCCTATATACACCCCCTCCTCTATACTATATATACACCTTCTCCTATATACACCCCCTCCTCTATACTATATATACACCTTCTCCTATATACACCCCCTCCTCTATACTATATATACACCTTCTCCTATATACACCCCCTCCTCTATACTATATATACACCTTCTCCTATATACACCCCCCTCCTCTATACTATATATACACCTTCTCCTATATACAACCCCCCCTCCTCTATACTATATATACACCTTCTCCTATATACACCCCCTCCTCTATACTATATATACACCTTCTCCTATATACACCCCCTCCTCTATACTATATATACACCTTTCTCCTATATACACCCCCTCCTCTATACTATATATACACCTAGACATGTGCACACTGAAATATTTCGTTTCGGAATTTCGTTTTCGTTCGAAAAATAAATTTATTTAGTTACTCCCGAAATTCGTTTTTATTTATTCGTTTTTCGTTAGAAATTGCATTCGTCCGAAAATCTGAATTAATTAAGGTCAAATCTGTCATTGAAGGCTTATGGTGTCTGTCGAATGTTCAAAGAAGATTCGACGGAGCAGTGAAACTGTACGACGCTGCAATCATACATTTCCGGTCGAATGTTCCGCCCACAAGCTATAGAAGAATTCTAATGTTGTATGACTAGTAATAATTATATTTATTCATTACTATTACTAGTCAACCAACATTAGAATTCTTCTATAGCCTATGGGCGGATGCATTTGACGGAAATGTACGATTGCAGCGTCGTACAGTTTTGCTGCTTCCGTCGAATCTTCTAACTTTCGATGCTTTGTCGAATCTTCGTCATTCTAGCTATTTTACTGCTCCTCCTCTTTGGTTACAATCAGCCAATAACATTCATCATCAACTTTATTTTTATTTTACTTCCCCCACCCAATTCCAGCAGTGATCTTTTCTCTCTATAATAACAAATCTTTTCTCTCCTATGTCGAATCTTTTCTCTCCTATGTCGAATCTTTTCTCTCTATAATGTCAAATCTTTTCTCTCCTATGTCGAATCTTTTCTCTCTATAATGTCGAATCTTTTCTCTCCTATGTCGAATCTTTTTCTCTCCTATGTCGAATCTTTTCTCTCCTATGTCGAGATCTTTTCTCTCCTATGTCAAAATCTTTTCTCTCTATAATGTCGAATCTTTTCTCTCCTATGTAGAATAATCTTGGACTAATAGAGTTAAGGTTAGGCACATTCGACCACAGGTTCGATAGACACAGATTGTTATTGTCAGCGTCACGTCGAATCTCCTATATATATCGAACTGTTGTCACAACGAAGACGAAAATAAAGCATTTTTTATGTCGGATCTTTCGGTTTTCGGATTCTGTGCTTTCGTTTTCGTTTGTTAAAACGATAACGAAAATAGCTGAAATTCGGACAAAAATGCATTCGGACGAAAACGAATGCACATGTCTAATATACACCTTCTCCTATATACACCCCCCTCCTTTATACTATATATACACCTTCTCCTATATACACCCCCTCCTCTATACTATATATACACCTTCTCCTATATACACCCCCCTCCTCTATACTATATATACACCTTCTCCTATATACACCCTCTCCTCTATACTATATATACACCTTCTCCTATATACACCCCTCTCTTTTACTATATACACCTTCTCCTATATACACCCTCTCCTCTATACTATATATACACCTTCTCCTATATATACACCCCTCCTCTATACTATATATATACACCTACTCCTATATATACACCCCTCCTCTATACTATATATACACCTTCTCCTATATATACACCCCCCTCCTTTATACTATATATACACCTTCTCCTATATACACCCCCTCCTCTATACTATATATACACCCTCTCCTTTATACTATATATACACCTTCTCCTATATACACCCCCCTCCTCTATACTATATATACACCTTCTCCTATATACAACCCTCTCCTTTATACTATATATACACCTTCTCCTATATACACCCCCCTCCTCTATACTATATATACACCCCCCTTCCTCTATACTATATATACACCTTCTCCTATATACCCCCCTCCTCTATACTATATATACACCTTCTCCTATATACACCCTCTCCTTTATACTATATATACACCTTCTCCTATAAACACCCCTCCTCTATACTATATATACACCTTCTCCTATATACACCCCTCTCCTGTACTATATACACCTTCTCCTATATACACCCCCTCTCCTGTACTATATACACCTTCTCCTATATACACCCCCTCCTCTATACTATATATACACCTTCTCCTATATATACACCCCCTCCTCTATACTATATATACACCTTCTCCTATATATACACCCCCTCCTCTATACTATATATACACCTTCTCCCATATACACCCCCTCCTTTATACTATATATACACCTTCTCCTATATACACCCCCTCCTCTATACTAATATACACCTTCTCCTATATACACCACCCCTCCTCTATACTATATATACACCTTCTCCTATATACACCCCCCTCCTCTATACTATATATACACCTTCTCCTATATACACCCCCTCCTCTATACTATATATACACCTTCTCCTATATACACCCCCTCCTCTATACTATATATACACCTTCTCCTATATACACCCCCTCCTCTATACTATATATACCTTCTCCTATATACACCCCCTTCTTTATACTATATATACACCTTCTCCTATATACACCCTCTCATTCATACTATATATACACCTTCTCCTATATACACCCCCTCCTCTATACTATATATACACCTTCTCCTATATAGACCCCTCTCCTGTACTATATACACCTTCTCCTATATACACCCCCTCCTCTATACTATATATACACCTTCTCCTATATACACCCCCTCCTCTATACTATATATATACACCTTCTCCTATATACACCCCTCTCCTTTATACTATATATACACCTTCTTCTATATACACCCTCTCCTTTATACTATATATACACCTTCTCCTATATACACACCTTCTCCTATATACACCCCCTCCTTTATACTATATATACACCTTCTCCTATATACAACCCCCTCCTCTATACTATATATACACCTTCTCCTATATACACCCCCTCCTTTATACTATATATACACCTTCTCCTATATACACCCCTCCTCTATACTATATATACACCTTCTCCTATATACACCCCCTCCTTTATACTATATATACACACCTTCTCCTATATACAACCCCCCTCCTCTATACTATATATACCTTCTCCTATATACACCCCCTCCTCTATACTATATATACCTTCTCCTATATACACCCCCTCCTCTATACTATATATACACCTTCTCCTATATACACCCTCTCCTTTATACTATATATACACCTTCTCCTATATACACCCCCCTCCTCTATACTATATATACACCCCCTCCTCTATACTATATATACACCTTCTCCTATATACACCCCCTCCTCTATACTATATATACACCTTCTCCTATATACAACCCTCTCCTTTATACTATATATACACCTTCTCCTATATACACCCCCTCCTCTATACTATATATACACCTTCTCCTATATACACCCCCCTCCTCTATACTATATACACACCTTCTCCTATATACACCCCCTCCTTTATACTATATATACACCTTCTCCTATATACACCCCCTCCTCTATACTATATATACACCCCCTCCTCTATACTATATATACACCTTCTCCTATATACACCCCATCCTTTATACTATATATACACCTTCTCCTATATACACCCCCTCCTCTATAATATATATACACCTTCTCCTATATACACCCCCTCCTCTATACTATATATACACCTTCTCCTATATACCCCCCTCCTTTATACTATATATACACCTTCTCCTATATACACACCCCCTCCTTTATACTATATATACACCTTCTCCTATATACACCTTCTCCTATATACACCCCCTCCTCTATACTATATATACACCCCTCCTCTATACTATATATACACCTTCTCCTATATACATCCCCTCCTCTATACTATATATACACCTTCTCCTATATACACCCCCTCCTCTATACTATATATATACCTTCTCCTATATACACCCCCTCCTCTATACTATATATACACCTTCTTCTATATACACCCCTCTCCTCTATATTATATATACACCCCTCTCCTGTACTATATACACCTTCTCCTATATACACCCCCTCCTCTATACTATATACACACCTTCTATATACACCCCTCTCCTCTATATTTTATATATACCTTCTTTATATACCCCTCTCCTGTACTATATACACCTTCTCCTATATACACCCCTCCTTTATACTATATATATATACACCTTCTCCTATATACACCCCCTCCTCTATACTATATATACACCTTATCCTATATACACCCCTCTCCTTTATACTATATATCACCTTCTCCTATATACACCCCCTCCTCTATACTATATATACACCTTCTATATACACCCCTCTCCTCTATATTTTATATACACCTTCTATATACACCCCTCTCCTGTACTATATACACCTTCTCCTATATACACCCCTCCTTATACTATATATACACCTTCTCCTATATACACCCCCCTCCTCTATACTATATATACACCTTATCCTATATACACCCCTCTCCTGTACTATATACACATTCTCCTATATACACCCCCTCCTTTATACTATATACACACACCTTCTATATACACCCCTCTCCTCTATATTTTATATACACCTTCTATATACACACCCCTCTCCTGTACTACATACACCTTCTCCTACTGTATATACACCCCCTCCTTTATACTATATATACACCTTCTCCTATATACACCCCCTCCTATACTATATATACACCTTCTCCTATATACACCCCCTCCTCTATACTATATATACACCTTCTCCTATATACAACCCCCTCCTTTATACTATATATACACCTTCTCCTATATACACCCCCCTCCTCTATACTATATATACACCTTCTCCTATATACACCCCCTCCTCTATACTATATATACACCTTCTCCTATATACACCCCCTTCTTTATACATATATAACACCTTCTCCTATATACAACCCCTCCTCTATACTATATATACACCTTCTCCTATATACATCCCCTCCTCTATACTATATACACCTTCTCCTATATACACCCTCTCCTTTATACTATATATACACCTTCTATATACACCCCCTCCTCTGTACTATATATACACCCCCCTCCTCTATACTATATATACACCTTCTCCTATATACACCCCCTCCTCTATACTATATATATACACCTTCTCCTATATATACACCCCTCCTATATACTATATATACACCTTCTCCTATATATACACCCCCTCCTCTATACTATATATACACCTTCTCCTATATACACCCCCTCCTTTATACTATATATACACCTTCTCCTATATACACCCCCTCCTCTATACTATATATACACCTTCTCCTATATATACACCCCCTCCTCTATACTATATATATATACCTTCTCCTATATACACCCCTCTCCTGTACTATATACACCTTCTCCTATATACACCCCTCTCCTGTACTATATACACCTTCTCCTATATACACCCCCTCCTCTATACTATATATACACCTTCTCCTATATACACCCCTCCTCTATACTATATATACACCTTCTCCTATATACACCCCCTCCTCTATACTATATATACACCTTCTCCTATATACACCCCCTCCTCTATACTATATATACACCTTCTCCTATATACACCCCCTCCTCTATACTATATATACACCTTCTCCTATATACACCCCCTCCTCTATACTATATATACACCTTCTCCTATATACACCCCCTCCTCTATACTATATATACACCTTCTCCTATATACACCCCCTCCTCTATACTATATATACACCTTCTCCTATATACACCCCCTCCTCTATACTATATATACACTAGACATGTGCACACTGAAATATTTCGTTTCGGAATTTCGTTTTCGTCCGAAAAATAAATTTATTTAGTTACTCCCGAAATTCGTTTTTATTTATTTCGTTTTTCGTTAGAAATTGCATTCGTCCGAAAATCTGAATTAATTAAGGTCAAATCTGTCATTGAAGGCTTGTGGTGTCTGTCGAATGTTAAAAGAAGATTCGACGGAGCAGTGAAACTGTACGACGCTGCAATCATACATTTCCGGTCTAATGTTCCGCCCACAAGCTATAGAAGAATTCTAATGTTGTATGACTAGTAATAATTATATTTATTCATTACTATTACTAGTCAACCAACATTAGAATTCTTCTATAGCCTATGGGCGGATGCATTTGACCGGAAATGTACGATTGCAGCGTCGTACAGTTTTGCTGCACCGTCGAATCTTCTAACTTTCGATGCTTTGTCGAATCTTCGTCATTCTAGCTATTTTACTGCTCCTCCTCTTTGGTTACAATCAGCCAATAACATTCATCATCAACTTTATTTTTATTTTACTTCCCCCACCCAATTCCAGCAGTGATCTTTTCTCTCTATAATAACAAATCTTTTCTCTCCTATGTCGAATCTTTTCTCTCCTATGTCGAATCTTTTCTCTCTATAATGTCAAATCTTTTCTCTCCTATGTCGAATCTTTTCTCTCTATAATGTCGAATCTTTTCTCTCCTATGTCGAATCTTTTCTCTCCTATGTCGAATCTTTTCTCTCCTATGTCGAATCTTTCTCTCCTATGTAGAATCTTTTCTCTCTATAATGTCGAATCTTTTCTCTCTATAATGTCGAATCTTTTCTCTCCTATGTAGAATAATCTTGGACTAATAGAGTTAAGGTTAGGCACATTCGACCACAGGTTCGATAGACACAGATTGTTATTGTCAGCGTCACGTCGAATCTCCTATATATATCGAACTGTTGTCACAACGAAAACGAAAATAAAGCATTTTTTATGTCGGATCTTTCGGTTTTCGGATTCTGTGCTTTCGTTTTCGTTTGTTAAAACGATAACGAAAATAGCTGAAATTCGGACAAAAATGCATTCGGACGAAAACGAATGCACATGTCTAATATACACCTACTCCTATATATACACCTTCTCCTATATACACCCCCTCCTTTATACTATATATACACCTTCTCCTATATACACCCCCTCCTCTATACTATATATACACCTTCTCCTATATACACCCCCTCCTCTATACTATATATACACCTTCTCCTATATACACACTCTCCTCTATACTATATATACACCTTCTCCTATATACACCCCTCTCTTTTACTATATACACCTTCTCCTATATACACCCTCTCCTCTATACTATATATACACCTTCTCCTATATATACACCCCTCCTCTATACTATATATATACACCTACTCCTATATATACACCCCTCCTCTATACTATATATACACCTTCTCCTATATACACCCCCTCCTTTATACTATATATACACCTTCTCCTATATACACCCCCTCCTCTATACTATATATACACCCTCTCCTTTATACTATATATACACCTTCTCCTATATACACCCCCTCCTCTATACTATATATACACCTTCTCCTATATACACCCTCTCCTTTATACTATATATACACCTTCTCCTATATACAAACCCCCCTCCTCTATACTATATATAACACCCCCTCCTCTATACTATATATACACCTTCTCCTATATACACCCCCTCCTCTATACTATATATACACCTTCTCCTATATACACCCTCTCCTTTATACTATATATACACCTTCTCCTATATACACCCCTCCTCTATACTATATATACACCTTCTCCTATATACACCCCTCTCCTGTACTATATACACCTTCTCCTATATACACCCCTCTCCTGTACTATATACACCTTCTCCTATATACGCCCCCTCCTCTATACTATATATACACCTTCTCCTATATATACACCCCCTCCTCTATACTATATATACACCTTCTCCTATATATACACCCCCTCCTCTATACTATATATACACCTTCTCCCATATACACCCCCTCCTTTATACTATATATACACCTTCTCCTATATACAACCCCCTCCTCTATACTATATATACACCTTCTCCTATATACACCCCCTCCTCTATACTATATATAACACCTTCTCCTATATACACCCCCTCCTCTATACTATATATACACCTTCTCCTATATACACCCCCTCCTCTATACTATATATACACCTTCTCCTATATACACCCCCTCCTCTATACTATATATACACCTTCTCCTATATACACCCCCTCCTCTTACTATATATACCTTCTCCTATATACACCCCCTTCTTTATACTATATATACACCTTCTCCTATATACACCCTCTCATTCATACTATATATACACCTTCTCCTATATACACCCCCTCCTCTATACTATATATACACCTTCTCCTATATAGACCCCTCTCCTGTACTATATACACCTTCTCCTATATACACCCCCCTCCTCTATACTATATATACACCTTCTCCTATATACACCCCCTCCTCTATACTATACATACACCTTCTCCTATATACACCCTCTCCTTTATACTATATATACACCTCCTTCTATATACACCCTCTCCTTTATACTATATATACACCTTCTCCTATATACACACCTTCTCCTATATACACCCCCTCCTTTATACTATATATACACCTTCTCCTATATACACCCCCTCCTCTATACTATATATACACACCTTCTCCTATATACACCCCCTCCTTTATACTATATATACACCTTCTCCTATATACACCCCTCCTCTATACTATATATACACCTTCTCCTATATACACCCCCTCCTTTATACTATATATACACACCTTCTCCTATAGTACACCCCTCCTCTATACTATATATACACCTTCTCCTATATACACCCCCTCCTCTATACTATATATACCTTCTCCTATATACAACCCCTCCTCTATACTATATATACCTTCTCCTATATACACCCCCTCCTCTATACTATATATACACCTTCTCCTATATACACCCTCTCCTTTATACTATATATACACCTTCTCCTATATACAACCCCCTCCTCTATACTATATATACACCCCCTCCTCTATACTATATATACACCTTCTCCTATATACACCCCCCCTCCTCTATACTATATATACACCTTCTCCTATATACACCCTCTCCTTTATACTATATATACAACCTTCTCCTATATACACACCCCCTCCTCTATACTATGATATACACCTTCTCCTATATACACCCCCTCCTCTATACTATATACACAACCACCTTCTCCCTTATTATACAAACCCCTCCTTATACTATATATACACGTCTCAATAGACACCCCCTCCTCTATACTATATATACACCCCCCTCCTCTATACTATATATACACCTTCTCCTATATACACCCCATCCTTTATACTATATAGTTACAACCTTCTCCTATATACACCCCCTCCTCTATAATATATATACACCTTCTCCTATATACACCCCTCCTCCTCTTATACTATATATACACCTTCTCCTATATACCACCCCTCCTTTATACTATATATACACCTTCTCCTATATACACCCCCTCCTTATACTATATATACACCTTCTCCTATATACACCCCCTCCTCTATACTAATATATACACCCCTCCTCTATACTATATATACACCTTCTCCTATATACATCCCCCTCCTCTATACTATATATACACCTTCTCCTATATACAACCCCCCTCCTCTATACTATATATATACCTTCTCCTATATACACCCCCTCCTCTATACTATATATACACCTTCTTCTATATACACCCCTCTCCTCTATATTATATATACACCCCTCTCCTGTACTATATACACCTTCTCCTATATACACCCCCTCCCCTATACTATATACACACCTTCTATATACACCCCTCTCCTCTATATTTTATATATACCTTCTTTATATACCCCTCTCCTGTACTATATACACCTTCTCCTATATACACCCCTCCTTTATACTATATATATACACCTTCTCCTATATACACCCCCTCCTCTATACTATATATACACCTTCTCCTATATACACCCCCTCCTCTATACTATATATACACCTTCTCCTATATACACCCCCTCCTCTATACTATATATACACCTTATCCTATATACACCCCTCTCCTTTATACTATATATACACCTTCTCCTATATACACCCCCTCCTCTATACTATATATACACCTTCTATATACACCCCTCTCCTCTATATTTTATATACACCTTCTATATACACCCCTCTCCTGTACTATATACACCTTCTCCTATATACACCCCTCCTTTATACTATATATACACCTTCTCCTATATACACCCCCTCCTCTATACTATATATACACCTTATCCTATATACACCCCTCTCCTGTACTATATACACATTCTCCTATATACACCCCCTCCTTTATACTATATACACACCTTCTATATACACCCCTCTCCTCTATATTTTATATACACCTTCTATATACACCCCTCTCCTGTACTACATACACCTTCTCCTACTGTATATACACCCCCTCCTTTATACTATATATACACCTTCTCCTATATACACCCCCTCCTCTATACTATATATACACCTTCTCCTATATACACCCTCTCCTCTATATTATATATACACCTTCTATATACACCCCTCTCCTTTATATTATATATACACCTTCTATATACACCCCTCTCCTCTATATTTTATATACACCTCCTATATACACCACTCTCCTGTACTATATACACCTTCTCCTATATACACCCCCTCCTTTATACTATATATACACCTTATCCTATATACACCCCTCCTCTATACTATATACACACCTTCTATATACACCCCTCTCCTCTATATATACACACCTTATCCTATATACACCCCCTCCTTTATACTATATATAAACCTTCTCCTATATACACCCCTCTCCTGTACTATATACACCTTCTCCCATATACACCCCCTCCTCTATACTATATATACACCTTCTCCTATATACACCCCTCTCCTCTATATTTTATATACACCCCTCTCCTGTACTATATACACCTTCTCTTATATACACCCCCTCCTTTATACTATATATACACCTTCTCCTATATACACCCCCTCCTCTATACTATATATACACCTTATCCTATATACACCCCTCCTCTATACTATATACACACCTTCTATATACACCCCTCTCCTCTATATATACACACCTTATCCTATATACACCCCTCTCCTCTATACTATATATACACCTTCTCCTATATACACCCCCTCCTCTATCCTATATACACACCTTCTATATACACCCCTCTCCTTTATATTATATATACACCTTCTATATACACCCCTCTCCTTTATACTATATATACACACCTTCTATATACACCCCTCTCATATATATATATATATATATATATATATATATATATATATATATATACACACACACCTTCTATATACACCCCTCTCTTTATATATACACCCTCTATATACACTCCTCTCTCTCTCTCTCTCTCTCTCTCTCTCTCTCTCTCTCTATATCTATATATATATATACCTTCTATATACACCCCTCTCCTCTATACTATATATACACCTTATCCTATATACACACCCTCCTCTATACTATATACACACCTTCTATATACACCACTCTCCTCTATACTATATATACACCCTCTCTCCTCTATACTACATATACACCTTCTATATACACCCCTCTCCTATACTAAATACACCTTATCCTATATACACCCCTCTATATTATTATATATACACCCCTCTCTCTTCTATACTACATATACACCTTCTATATACACCCCTCTCCTCTATATTATATATACACCTTCTATATATACCCTTCACCTTTATATATACACACCTTCTATATACACCCCTCTCCTTTATATATATATATATATATATACCTTCTCCTATATACACCCCTCTCCTCTATACTATATATACACCTTCTATATACACCCCTCTCCTCTATACTATATATACATCTTCTATATACACCCTCTCCTCTATACTATATATACACCTTCTATATACACCCCTCTTCTCTATACTATATATACACCTATATACACCCCTCCTCTATACGATATATTCACCTTCTATATACACCCCTCTCCTCTATATATACACACCTTCTATATACACCCCCTCCTCTATACTATATACACACCTTCTCCTATATACACCCCTCTCCTCTATACTATATATACACCTTCTTTATACACCCCTCTCCTCTATACTATATATACACCTTCTCCTATATACACCCCCTCCTCTATACTATATATACACCTTCTATATACACCCCTCCTCTATATATACACACCTTCTATATACACCCCCTCCTCTATACTATATATACACCTTCTATATACACCCCCTCCTCTATATATACACACCTTCTATATACACCCCCTTCTCTATACTATATATACACCTTCTATTTACACCCCTCCTCTTTTATAAACACACCTTCTATATACACCCCTCTCCTCTATTTATGCACACCTTCTATATACACCCCTCCTCTATATAAGCACACCTTCTATATACACCCCTCTCCTCTATTTATACACACCTTCTATATACACCCCTCTCCTGTTCTATATACACCTTCTCCTATATACACCCATCTCCTCTATACTATATATGCACCTTCTATATACACCCCTCTCCTCTATATATACACACCTTCTCCTATATACACCCCTCTCGTCTATATTTTATATATATATATATATATATATATATATATATATATATATATATATATATATATATATATATATATATACACACACACCTTCTATATACACCCCTCTCCTCTATATTATATATACACCTTCTATATACAGTACACCCCTCTCCTCTATATATACACACCTTCTCCTGTATACACCCCTCTCCTCTATACTATATATACACCTTCTATATACACCCCCTCCTCTATATTATATATACACCTTCTCCTATATACACCCCTCTCCTCTATATATACACACCTTCTCCTATATACACCCCTCTCCTCTATACTATATATACACCACCTTCTATATACAGTACACCCCTCTCCTCTATATACACACACCTTCTCCTATATACACCCCTCTCCTCTATATATACACACCTTCTCCTATATACACCCCTCTCCTCTATACTATATATACACCACCTTCTATATACAGTACACCCCTCTCCTCTATATACACACACCTTCTCCTATATACACCCCTCTCCTCTATATATACACACCTTCTCCTATATACACCCCTCTCCTCTATACTATATATACACCACCTTCTATATACAGTACACCCCTCTCCTCTATATACACACACCTTCTCCTATATACACCCCTCTCCTCTATATTATATACACACCTTCTATATACATACCTCCCCTCTATATATACACCCTCCTCTATATGCACCTTCTCCTATATACATCCCTCCTCTCTATACACCTTCTATTATATACACTCTCCTCTACATATCCCCTTCACTCTATACACTCTCCTCTATATACGCCTTCTCCTATATACACCCTCCTATATATACAGCTCCTTCACCACCCTCCTCTATATACAACTCCTTCACCTACTTCTATATACACCCTCTCCTATATACAGCTCCTTCAGAACCCTCCTCTACGGTGGGGGAAATAATTATTTAAACCCCTGCAGTTTTTGTAAGTTTGTCCACTTACAAAGAAATGAATGGACTATATTTGTTATCATAGGTATAATTTAAATGATGGAGACAGAATATCAACCAAAAATCCAGAAAAAACACATAGTATAAATGTTATAAATTGTAGTTGCAGTTCAGTGAGTGAAATAAGTATTTGATCCCCAAGCAAAACATGACTTAGTACTTGGCGAAGAAACCCTTGTTGGCAAGCAAAGAGGTAAGACATTTCTTGTAGTTGGTTACCAGTTTTGAACACATCTCAGGAGGGTTTTTGGTCCGCTCTTCTTTAAATCCTTAAAGGAGAAGTCCAGCCTGAGCTTTTTAGGCTGGGCTTCTCCTCTGGGTCACAGGAGTGCAATTCGTTTTGCACTCCTGTGACCCGTTTTCAGCGGAGAGCGGTCTGAAGTCCGCTCTCCGCTGACGTCACTGCTATCAGTCGTGGCAGCGCGTCATCACAACTTCCCAAGTCGGGATCCGCCAGCTGCCCTGATTGATGGCAGTCTCAGCGTATCAGCGAGCTGCTGAGACAGCCTCTCCCCGCCCCTCCACTGCTCAGCTCTCCAATGAGCGTGGAGAAGCAAGACGCTGATTGACAGTCAGCGACATTCCTCTTGGGGATCTGTGAGAACTGAGCCAGCGGCGATGTTCTGTGGCTCGGTTCTTAGTACACAGACGGCGGGGGACAGATGGCGCATCGGTCATATGCTCCATCCACCGAGGTAAGTGTGAATCTAAAAAAACCTGCAAACCCATACTTCTCTTTTAAGGTTTCTTGGCTTTCGCTTGGCAACTCAAAGTTTCAGCTCCTTCCATAAATCTTCTATAGGATTAAGGTCTGGAGACGGGCCAGGCCTTGGTAGTATGTTTAGGATCATTGTCCTGCTGGAAGACCCATCCTCGACCCATCTTCAGTGTTCTAGCTGGTGGAAGAAGGTTCTCATCCAAGATTTTACAATACGTGGTCCCGTCCATTGGCCCCTCAATGTGGCAAAGTCGGTCTGTACCTTTAGCAGAGAAACAGCCACAAAGCATACTGTTTCCACCTCTGTGCTTGACTGTAGGGAGGGTGATCTTAGGGTCATAGTCAGTATTTTTCTTCCTTCAAACACGGCGAGTCCAGTTAACGCCAAATAGCTAAATTTTGTTCTCATTTGACCCACAGCACTTTCTACCAAACCTTCTCTGAATCATATTCATTGGCAAACTTCAGACGGGACTGTACATGTGCCTTCTTGAAGAGGGGGACTTGCTGTGTCTTCTACTACTGAGAGGTCAGTACTGAGAAGGAAGGGGGTCATCTACTACTGAGAGGTCTGTACTGAGGGGGAGGGGGGCTTCTACTACTGAGTTGTCTGTACAGAAGGAAAGGGGGGCTTCTACTACTGATTGGTCTGTACTGAGTGGATGAGGAAAAATTAAAAAAATGACTACATTAAAATTAATTACAAATTATTGGCTGGTGGGGGCCTTTTTTTGTTCTTTTTGGGGGGTTTTTTGGCGGGGGGGGGCAGCAGTTCGTGGTCTGTGTGGAAACTAAGGCCTGATGTGGGTCTTTTTTTTCCACTTGTCTCTTGCTTACCCTCAGGCCCCTTTCACACGGGTGGACCGTTCAGGTCCGCCTGTCAGTTTTTTAGGCGGACCTGAACGGACGCTCCGTGCACCTCTATGGAGCCACGGATGTCAGCGGTGACTTGCCTGCTGACATCCGCCCCGGTCCGATCCGCCAAAGTGTAACGGA
Organism: Rana muscosa; assembly: GCA_029206835.1. Taxonomy (NCBI): domain Eukaryota; kingdom Metazoa; phylum Chordata; class Amphibia; order Anura; family Ranidae; genus Rana; species Rana muscosa. The sequence continues at coordinate 1,137,620,030 of CM055116.1, read as the reverse complement.
GGAAAACCCTATTTTCCATCCATCTGGCGGATCGGATGACAACAGACTATACGGTCCGTCGTCATCCAATCCCCCATAGGGGAGAGCGGCGTTCTGACAGGCTGGTCCCTGCACAGTGTGCGGAGACAGACCTGTCATATGCCTGCTCAGCGGGGATCGACGGAGCTCCGCTTTAAAGTATAACTAAAGACAAAACTTTTTTTTTGTTTTATATAGAGTGGAGGCCAATTAGAATGCTTGTCAATTTTTATTTCTGTCGGTGCCCCCATTAAGGAGATTCATCCTATCTGTATGTCCTGTTTACTATTATCACTCAAAGTAAAAGAAAATTCAAAATTTTAGGTTGTCCCCAGAAACATAATAGAGAGGAAATCTTCCAATAGGGACACTAGTTCTGATGGCCTGGAGGTCCCCAAGGAATTCCCTAATTTGCAGGGATTTCCTCTCCCTTCCTGTTTGGCTATGGGACAGGAAGTGAATGGAAATCTCTGTAATGACACACAGATGGTGAAAAAATATCTGAAAGGGAGTATAACCCTCCCTTGCGCTATCCAAAATGGAAAAGAAAGTTTTGTCTATATTTCTATATTAAGCTATGAACTGCCAGAGTTGAAGATCACCCAGGGCTATAGAATCGCCATCTGACTGCACTAATTGGCCAAGCATGAAGTCGTGTATCCCCATAGTAGGATCATTATGAGCCCCCTGGTTCCATCACCCATTGCATTTCAAAACTAGCACTGCATCATAGTAAACACTAGACATATCTGAACTATATATGCATCCATTTTTTCTCTATGTTCAAACTGCTATTGCTGCTTAAATAAATAATCATCACTGCCCTGTCTGTACTGGACCCTCTGCACTGCTGAGTCCTATACTGACCACATGCATTGCTATGGTTCTATGTACACCCATAAAATCCTGAATACACCAGCACCCTGAACTTACCTTTCTCTGAACCAAGTGTTCTGGCGATACAGCACATCCCGTGCTCATTCACAGTTGGAAGCAGAACTGACAGTACTGCTCTGGCGGTACATGCACATTGGTGAAACTCTTGCTGCTTGGGTCATGTTTCGCCAATTGTGCATGTGCAGTCACACCAGTAATTTGTTCTGCAAGTGTGTGGTCCATCAAGCAAAACTCACCTTATACAAGCAGTAACGAAAGAAGAGCTGTGTGCCTATTGTCGTGTCCTAACAGTTAACATATAAGTAAACAAAATCACGAAAATCTCATTTAATCTCTAACTAAGATTTAGATTTAAATTAACATAATTTGTAAAATTTTTGGATCTGAAGCTTTCATTAATCAAAATGCAGTGAAAGTCATTGCTCAGACACGAAGTGGTGTAGGGTGACAACATTCTGTCCCTATCTTCCAATGTGCTCCTGCGATGTCGCCTTTTCACTACAAACGGCTGCTTCAATGTACATTATGCAGGTGTGGTCCACCATTGTACCCAGGAGTTCTACAGACAGTAGATGAAGATCATATTTTCATTCCAGGGCACAGGCAAGTAAAGCACAACTGCAGTAGCACAGATAGAAGTTGAATTCTCCCATTCTCCACAGCCTATGAAAGAAAGATGTGGCCTCACCCACCTTTGTGACACCACTGACTGGGTTAACAGCACCATCCTAAGCTGGCTATACACTGTAAGGCCCCTTTCACATGGGGGATCCGATCAGGTCTGCCTGTCAGTTTTTTAGGTGGACCTGATCGGACCCTCCAGTCTCTTCTATGGAGCAGCGGATGTCCGATCCTGGTGGATTGGGTTGGATGGAAATAAACAGGCGGTCCGTTTCCATCCAATTGCCCCACAGATAAGAGCGGGATGTATCTGGGTCCGCTCTGCAGAGCTGAGTGGACATAGACCTGTGATCCGCCTGCTCAGTGGGGATCAAAAGAGAGATCCCCCACTAAGCAAGCGGATCCCGCTTCACGGAGGTGACCGTGTGGGCCTTGGAGTTTTGGTTGAATTCTAACAGTGGGTGTCCCTGCCAGCTCAACAAAAATAGGATTTTTATAACAGCTTACCTGTAAAATCCTTTTCTTGGAGTACATCACGGGACACAGAGCGACATAGTCATTACTAATGGGTTATATAGATACCGTCAGGTGCTGGCACTGGCAACTTCCAAAACCGGAAGTACCCTCCCCTATATAAGCCCCTCCCATCCGGGAGCACCTCAGTTTTGTAGCAAAGCAATAAGTGTCCCCAAAGAGGGGCGGGAGCTCTGTGTCCCGTGATGTACTCCAAGAAAAGGATTTTACAGGTAAGCTGTTATAAAAATCCTATTTTCTTTCTCGTACATCACGGGACACAGAGCGACATAGTCATTACTAATGGGATGTCCTAAAGCAATGCCAAATGAGGGGGGGGGATACACCATATATAAGCTGAGCGCTATCAGACATGAGGATCTTTTGCGGCCTGCAACACACTGCGCCCAAAGGCGACATCCTCCTGACTTCTAACGTCCACCTGGTAGAACCTAGTAAACGTGTGAACTGAAGACCATGTTGCGGCCTTACAGATTTGAGCCAGGGAGGCCTGGTGATGCACTGCCCATGAAGTTCCAACTGCTCTCGTGGAGTGCGCTCTAACTTTGAACGGAGGCGGTCTCCTTCTCAAGCCATAGGCTTGTATTATGACCTGTCGAATCCACCTGGCTAAAGTAGATTTTGACGCTGCCTGACCCTTTCTGGGGCCTTCCGGCAGAATAAACAAAGTATCCGTTCTGCGAATCTGAGCAGTGGCTTTTAGATAAGCTTTAACTGCTCTTACTACATCCAAAGAATGCAATAACTTTTCCTCTACCGAAGTAGGTCTGGGGAAAAAAGAAGGAAGAACCACATCTTGGTTCAAATGAAACCTCGATACCACCTTAGGAAGAAAGGCTGGCTGAGGACGTAATACTACTCTGTCCTTATGGATAACCAGATATGGCTCTTTACAGGACATAGCTGCTAATTCCGACACTTTTTTAGCCGAACAAATGGCTACTAGAAAAATCAATTTCCTGGTGAGAAGCACCAAGGAAATATGCTGTAATGGTTCAAATGGTTGTTTCTGTAAAACCGACAGAACCAAGTTTAGATCCCATGGACATATGGGAATATTAACCGGAGGACTAATACGCATCACTCCTTGTATAAAGGCTTTGACTAGTGAATGCGAAGCCAAGGGCCTTTGAAAAAATATTGACAAGGCCGAAATCTGACCCTTGATAGTACTCAAGGCAAGCTTCCTATCTACAGCCCATTGTAGGAAGTCCAGAATCCTACCTATTACGTATTTACGTGGATGCCATTTCTTGGCCTCACACCAGGCGATGTACGCCTTCCAGATTCTATAGTAGATCTGCCTGGATACCGGCTTCCTGGCATTGATCATGGTAGATACCACAGCATTAGAGAGCCCTCTCTTTTTTAGAATGTGGGCTTCAATAGCCAGGCCGTCAAACCTAGGGCTGGTAAGGAAGGGTGGTATATCGGTCCTTGCGAAAGCAGGTCCGGACGATGTGGGAGGGTCCAAGGACTCCCCACAGACATTTTTACAATCTCCGCGTACCATGCTCTTCGGGGCCACGCTGGAGCCACCAGAATCACTGGTTTCTTTTCTACCCTGATTCTGCGGAGTAATCGAGGTAACAATTGTGGCGGTGGGAATGCATATATCAGCTTGAACTGATCCCAAGGGAACACTAGGGCATCCGAGCCGCAAGCTAGGGGATCCCTTGTCCAAGAGACAAACCTGTCCACTTTTGTGTTGAATCTGGATGCTAGCAGATCTACATCCGGTGTTCCCCACCGCTGACATATTGTCCGGAAAACCTCGGGATGAAGGGACCATTCCCCTGGGCATAATTGTTGGCGACTTAGAAAGTCCGCCTTCCAATTCTCCACTCCTGGAATGAATACCGCAGATATGGCTGGGACATATCTTTCTGCCCATCTCAGGATGTAATTTACTTCCCTTTGGGCTGCACGACTCCTGGTGCCCCCCTGACGATTGATATATGCCACTGCTGTGGCATTGTCTGATTGAATTCTGACAGGGGACCCTTGGAGTTTGGATGTCCATGCTACTAGGGCATACCGGGCTGCTCGTATCTCTAAGAGATTGATGGGCAGGGCCTTTTCTGCATCCGACCATCTGCCCTGGAGAGACCATTGCTCCAGTACTGCTCCCCAGCCTATAAGGCTGGCATCTGTAGTGACCACCTTCCAGGAAATCGGACTGAAGGATTTCCCTCTTTCCAGATTCTGGGGAACCAACCACCAGCGGAGGCTCTTGCGAACGGAAGGGGACAAGGACATTGGTAAGTCCAGAGCCTGAACTTTTTTGTTCCAGGCTGACAGTATGGCCCTTTGCAACTTCCTTGAATGGAATTGACCGTAGGGTACTGCTTCGAATGATGCCACCATTTTCCCCAGCAGCCTCATGCACAGGCGTATGGATGGCTGTCTTTTTGAACCCACTAAGTGGATCAAATCTCTCAAAGACGACCCCTTTTCTTGAGGCAAGAAAATTTTTCTCTGGTCTGAATCCAGCCTTAGCCCCAAGTATTCCAGACTTTTGACTGGTTTTAGGGCTGACTTGTCTCGGTTGATAATCCAACCGTGATATTCCAGATACTTGATTGTCTCGTGAACAACCACTTCTAGTTTTTCCACTGAGTGGTCTATCAGCAACAAGTAGTCTAGATATGCCATTATCGTTACACCTCGTGTTCTTAGATTGGCCAATAATGGGGCCAGAATTTTTGTGAACACTCTTGGTGCTGTGGCCAGACCGAAGGGTAAGGCTCTGAACTGAAAATGGCGCCCTTCTACCGCAAAGCGTAGAAATTTTTGGTGAGCTGGAAAGATGGGAATGTGCAAATAAGCATCTTTGATGTCGATCGAGGCTAACCATTCCTCCCCTTGTAGGGCAGTGGCTACCGATCGGATCAACTCCATCCGGAAAGTCCTGATATGTAGGAATTTGTTTAGCCCTTTTAGATTTAATATGGGCCTCACGTCCCCGTTTGGCTTCGGGACTGTAAAGAGGTTTGAGTAAAACCCGAACCCCCATTCTTCCAGGGGAACCTCTATAATTACTGCTTGGAGCAATAATTGTTCTAGTGCCAACAGGAGGGATCCTCTCTTCTGGGGATCCCTTGGCACGTTTGACCTTATAAAGCGGGAAGGAGGGGAGTTTTTTAACTCCAATTTGTATCCCAGATTTACTGCGGAGAGCACCCATCTGTCTCGGATCGTGTCCCGCCAGGTCTCTGTGAACAACTGAAGTCTTCCCCCCACCCGATTGAGTGGGGGCAACCCTTCATGCATTTGACTTTGGGGGAGGTTTTGTACCTCTCCTGCTCCAGGGCTTCTTGTTACCCTGCAATTGTCCCTGATTTTTACCTCCGGGATTTGACCGAGGAGGCCGTCGGAACTGTTTCACAGCCGATGTCCTAGGGACTGGAGAAGCAGGCCTCTTAAAAGAGGGACCTCTAACTCTATTTGTAACCGGCAAAAGTGTACTTTTACCGCTGGAAATTCTCTGGATATATTTGTCCAGGTCTTCCCCGAATAAGCGTTCACCATGAAATGGGAAGCTGACCAGCAATTTTTTACAGGGAGCTTCAGCAGACCAGTTTTTGAGCCATAGAAGCCTGCGCATATGTACTACAGACAGCGTAAGGCGGGAGGCCTGATGGATTGAATCCTTTATAGCGTCCACCGCAAAGCATAAGGCTCTAGGTAGATCAGCTAGGGCAAGAGCCTGCTAATCTGGCAAGTCCCTCAAGACCTGTTTCAACTGATCCTTCACTGCTTGGCAGACCCCAATAGCTGCCACTGCTGGTTGTGTCACCAATCCTGCTGTAGAAAAAGCAGATTTTAATAAGGACTCCAATTTTTTATCTATTGGGTCCTTGAACATTTGGACATTATCCACCGGACATGTCAGTGATTTATTCACACAAGAGATGGCTGCGTCCACTGTAGGGACCCTCCATTTTCTGATGAACTTGTCCTCCATGGGATAGACCACCGGAAATCTCTTGGGGGGAGTAAATATTTTGTCAGGATGCTCCCAATCCTGGTAAATGAGCCCTTCCAGTAAAGGATGGATCGGAAAGGAACAAACAGTCTGGGGAGCTTTTAGCGACCCCAACGAGGAGACAGAAGTGGATGATGGCTCCGCAAGGGGCATTTTAAATGCTGATCGGACCATATTAGTCAGGGACTGAACCCATAACCTTTCAGCATGTGATGCTGAGAACGGCTCTTCCACTGTTGATTCCTCTACAACCGAATCGACCTCATCCTGATCCCCTTCAGGTAGGTCGATCCCTGTATGGGACTGTTGCTCTGTTAACAGGCACTCTGAGGGAGGAGACGGAGATCGGGCGCTTTTCTCCTGTGACAGGGAAGCCGCGATCAATGCTGACAATCTCTCTTCCAGCCCTCCCAGAGCTGAGGAAAAAACCTCCTCTGTTACATACACAGGAGCAGGTGAACTGAGGACAGCCACAGTACCAGGTACTCCTGAGGGTGCTCTACGGTCACTAACCTCTGATTCTTCAGGGGAGACTGGTGCAGCCAAAGCATGCCCAAGATCCTCAGAGCCCGATGGAGACCCCCTATTCCTCCTGGAATTTCTAGTCCCGGAGTTTTTAGACGGCATATTCCTAAGCCACAAAGCTGAGGTATTCCAGCCGAAATACACCAGTTACTGACAATAGTCTAACATAAATGCTGCTATAAGAAACAGTTGGTGTCTACTAATGTGCCTTTCTAGGGGATGCCTGTATCAACCGCTTGCTGTATGCCTTCTTTAAATGTTGCCAGCTCTGTCTCTGTACTTCATAGCCAGCTCACCACACAAAATTGTGGTTTTTAACATGCTGGGACGCCCGCACATGCGCAGAAGCGCTGCGGCACGCACAGAGCGTCATCCCCCAGGCTCCGCCCCCTTTCCCGGCTCACCTCTATATATAGAGGCGCGTGCGCACGCGCGCGGCCACGTGCGCCTTCGGCGCTAATTTTGAAAATGGAAACCAGGGACAAGAGCCAGGGCCCCTTTGCCGCAGGCCGGGGGGATGGACGAGCATTGCAACATGGCAGAGGAAGCAGTTTCCCATAAGAGAACTCACCATCTGCCTGGACTCGCTCTGATGAAAAGAAACTAGTCCACATGACAAGAAACGTTCCACAGCGGCCTCTAGTGGACAAACACAGGTACCGCAGTCTAATATATTAAATATATATATATAAAAAATTTTTTTTTTTTTTTCTTGACCACCATTAAAAATTATTACATTTTTTTAGTAGTTACAGGCATGCACAGAATTTTGCGGGAATACCATTAGGTAACAGACAGAAAGACAAATTAGGCTTGGGGGTCCCCCAATAGAACCAAGTTCCTGGGGGCCCCCACTTACCTGTTCCCCGCCGCAGGACTTTGTTTGGTCCACAAAAGCCCAAACTTCACCTATCACGGCAGGCATTGTAATCAAACCTTCAGGGACCGGGTTCCCAAGGATTCCACTCCCCTGGACCTGTATAGCACCCTGCACAGAAAACATCTTGGTCGTGGGTATGACCAGAGCTCTGGATCCCAGGGTCCAGCTCTCCTAAGAGAAGCATTACAGGCAAAACCTTGCTCTTCTCTGCAAGGCCCGGGTACCGACCGTTTAGCTATGAAGCTTTTTTGGTCGGATCCAGAATAGCTTACTGAGGCCCAAAAGAACCTGTACGCAAGCTCAGTGAAAAACACATGTTTCTTCTTGGCCAACACCTTAGACACTGGCAAAAAACTGAGGTGCTCCCGGATGGGAGGGGCTTATATAGGGGAGGGTACTTCCGGTTTTGGAAGTTGCCAGTGCCAGCACCTGACGGTATCTATATAACCCATTAGTAATGACTATGTCGCTCTGTGTCCCGTGATGTACGAGAAAGAAAGTTGACTACAAAAGCCAGCCTGAAAATTGTTGGCTGAACAGCACCTGCAGGTAATGAGTTGCAAACTAGGCTGCATCTCCTTCAACAAAGTCTCTGCTACTAATTTACTGACTTGCGTGTCTGTATTTTTGGGCAGCTAAGTGCAACGGTTTTCAAAGTTCAAAGACAGATTTATCACTGAAAATAAAACTGATTTCCACGTAAGTAAGAAGTGATCAGGTCAGGTTTCTTACAGTCACAAGTGCAGACTTTAGAGGAGCCATTGCTATACTTTGAGACAGGATTGATAACTGTCCTGTATTGTAAATTATGATTTAATATTTATGAAAATAACAATCAAATTTAAAGAAATATTTGGAATTTGTCTTTTAATTATTATTGTCTTGTTTATTGTTATTGCAGGGCAATATTCTCCCATACCTCATAGGAGAAGAGTGAGAATTCCACTGTGGGGCAGAGAGTCTGAACATCAGATGTACACTACTAGAGACGTCAGAACCATGACTCCAACCCGAGATGTCAGAACCCTCTCTCTCTTGCAAGATACAGGCGTACTGTGGTCATTCTGAACTGCCTAGAATCAGGGAGCATCAGAGTCTCCCTCTCCATAATAAGCAGAGAGAAGACTGTCCTGCTTGCAGCATCTATTTACAGGAATTGGAAGAGGAAGCACAAATTATAAGACTACTCTGCTCTCACCAATTTCACACCACCTGCATCTGGAGATGGGAGAGGGACACCTGTTCAATCTGCCAGGAAAAGTTTACTTGCCATATTCAAGTACGTTGTCTTGCTTCTGTCTTTTCAATTGCTTTATTAGCTGGAGAAATCATGTTGGGTTTATTTTTTGGTTAAAAACAATATCTTTGGGAAACCCTTAATTAAGGTAATTCTCTCCTGTCACAGCATTCATTTTACATACTGAATTGTGGCGTAATGAGCATCATCGCCCCCTAGCTGACTCAATCAGCTCTCATTTTCTATCAACTTTAACAAAGATCCATCTAAACAAGGGCTACCAACCATCAATAAATGTATTGTCCATTTGTAAAAATCTGTGATTTTTACATCTGTCAGTAAATGTCCGTCAGAGAAATTTTATGTCAGTAAAAATCAGTCCTTCAGGCAGGTTAGTGTTGGCCTAGCAAGTGTAAGAAAATAGGATTTTTATAACAGCTTACCTGTAAAATCCTTTTCTTGGGAGTACATCACGGGACACAGAGCGACATAGTCATTACTAATGGGTTATATAGATACCGTCAGGTGCTGGCACTGGCAACTTCCAAAACCGGAAGTACCCTCCCCTATATAAGCCCCTCCCATCCGGGAGCACCTCAGTTTTGTAGCAAAGCAATAAGTGTCCCCAAAGAGGGGCGGGAGCTCTGTGTCCCGTGATGTACTCCCAAGAAAAGGATTTTACAGGTAAGCTGTTATAAAAATCCTATTTTCTTTCTCGTACATCACGGGACACAGAGCGACATAGTCATTACTAATGGGATGTCCTAAAGCAATGCCCAATGAGGGGGGGGGATACACCATATATAAGCTGAGCGCTATCAGACATGAGGATCTTTTGCGGCCTGCAACACACTGCGCCCAAAGGCGACATCCTCCTGACTTCTAACGTCCACCTGGTAGAACCTAGTAAACGTGTGAACTGAAGACCACGTTGCGGCCTTACAGATTTGAGCCAGGGAGGCCTGGTGATGCACTGCCCATGAAGTTCCAACTGCTCTCGTGGAGTGCGCTCTAACTTTGAACGGAGGCGGTCTCCTTCTCAAGCCATAAGCTTGCATAATGACCTGTCGAATCCACTTGGCTAAAGTAGATTTTGACGCTGCCTGACCCTTTCTGGGGCCTTCCGGCAGAATAAACAAAGTATCCGTTCTGCGAATCTGAGCAGTGGCTTTTAGATAAGCTTTAACTGCTCTTACTACATCCAAAGAATGCAATAACTTTTCCTCTACCGAAGTAGGTTTGGGGAAAAAAGAAGGAAGAACCACATCTTGGTTCAAATGAAACCTCGATACCACCTTAGGAAGAAAGGCTGGATGAGGACGTAACACTACTCTGTCCTTATGGCTAACCAGATATGGCTCCTTACAGGACATAGCTGCTAATTCCGATACTCTTTTAGCCGAACAAATGGCTACTAGAAAAATCAATTTCCTGGTGAGAAGCACCAAGGAAATATGCTGTAATGGTTCAAATGGTTGTTTCTGTAGAACCGACAGAACCAAGTTTAGATCCCATGGACATATGGGAATATTAACCGGAGGACTAATACGCATCACTCCTTGTATAAAGGCTTTGACTAGTGAATGCGAAGCCAAGGGCCTTTGAAAAAATATTGACAAGGCCGAAATCTGACCCTTGATAGTACTCAAGGCAAGCTTCCTATCTACAGCCCACTGTAGGAAGTCCAGAATCCTACCTATTACGTACTTATGTGGATGCCATTTCTTGGCCTCACACCACGCGATGTACGCCTTCCAGATTCTATAGTAGATCTGCCTGGATACCGGCTTCCTGGCATTGATCATGGTAGATACCACAGCATTAGAGAGCCCTCTCTTTTTTAGAATGTGGGCTTCAATAGCCAGGCCGTCAAACCTAGGGCTGGTAAGGAAGGGTGGTATATCGGTCCTTGCGAAAGCCGGACGACGTGGGAGAGTCCAAGGACTCCCCACTGAAATTTTACAATCTCCGCGTACCACGCTCTTCGGGGCCACGCTGGAGCCACCGGAATCACCGGTTTCTTTTCTACCCTGATTCTGCGGAGTAATCAAGGTAACCATTGTGGCGGTGTGAATGCATATATCAGCTTGAACTGATCCCAAGGGAACACTAGGGCATCCGAGCCGCAAGCTAGGGGATCCCTTGTCCGAGAGACAAACCTGTCCCCCTTTGCGTTGAATCTGGATGCTAGAAGATCTACATCCGATGTTCCCCACCGCTGACATATTGTCCAGAAAACCTCGGGGTGAAGGGACCCTTCCTCTGGGCCTAATTGCTGGCGACTTAGAAAGTCCGCCTTCCAATTCTCCACTCCTGGAATGAATACCGCAGATATGGCTGGGACATATTTTTCTGCCCATTTCAGGATGTAATTTACTTCCCTCTGGGCTGCACGACTCCTGGTGCCCCCCTGATGATTGATATATGCCACTGCTGTGGCATTGTCTGATTGCATTCTGACAGGGGACCCTTGGAGTTTGGATGTCCATGCTACTAGGGCATACCGGGCTGCTCGTATCTCTAAGAGATTGATGGGCAGGGCCTTTTCTGCATCCGACCATCTGCCCTGGAGAGACTATTGCTCCAGTACTGCTCCCCAGCCTATAAGGCTAGCATCTGTAGTGACCACCTTCCAAGAAATCGGACTGAAGGATTTCCTTTTTTCCAGATTCTGGGGAACCAACCACCAACGGAGGCTCTTGCGAACGGAAGGGGACAAGGACATTGTAAGTCTAGGGCCTGAACTTTTTTGTTCCAGGCTGACAGTATGGCCCCTTGCAAATTCCTTGAATGGAATTGACCGTAGGGTACTGCTTCGAATGATGCCACCATTTTTCCCAGCAGCCTCATATACAGGCGTATGGACGGCTGTCTTTTTTGTACCCACTAAGTGGATCAAATCTTTCAAAGACAACACCTTTCCTCGAGGCAAGAATATTTTTCTCTGGCCTGAATCCAACCTTAGCCCCAAGTATTCCAGACTTTTGACTGGTTTTTAGGGCTGACTTGTCTCGGTTGATAATCCAACCGTGAGATTCCAGATACTTGATCGTCTTGTGAACGACCACGTCTAGTTTTTTCACTGAGTGGTCTATCAGCAACAAGTCATCCAGATATGCCATTATCATTACACCTTGTGTTCTTAGATTGGCCAATAAAGGGCCAGAATTTTTGTAAACACTCGTGGTGCTGTGGCCAAACCAAAGGGTAAGGCTCTGAACTGAAAATGGCGCCCTTCTACTGCAAAGCGTAGAAATTTTTGGTGGACTGGAAAGATGGGAATGTGCAAATAAGCATCTTTGATGTCGATCGTGGCTAACCAATCCTCCCCTTGTAGGGCAGTGGCCACCGATCGGATCGACTCCATCGGAAAGTCCTGATATACAGGAATTTGTATAGCCCTTTTAGAATTAATATGGGCCTCCCGTCCGCGTTTGCTTCGGGACTGTAAAGAGGTTTGAGTAAAACCCAAACCCTCATTCTTCCAGGGGAACCTCCATAATTACTCCTTGGAGCAATAGTTGTTCTAGTGCCAACAGGAGGGACTCTCTCTTCCGGGGATCCCTTGGCACGTTTGACCTCAAAAATGGGAAGGAGGAGAGTCTTTTAACTCCAAACTGTATCCCAAACCTACTGCGGAGAGCACCTATCTGTCTTGATCGTGTCCCGCCAGGTCTCTTGCGAACAACTGGAGTCCTCCCCCCACCCGACTGAGTGGGGGCTTCATGAATTTAACTTTGGGGGAGGTTTTGTACCTCCCCTGACCCAGGGTTTCTCATTACCCTGCTACTGTCCCTGTTTTTTACCCCCGGGATTTGACCGAGGAGGCCGTCGGAACTGTTACACAGCCGATGCCCCAGGGACTGGAGAAGCAGGCCTCTTAAAGAGGGACCTCTAACTCTGCTTTTAACCGGCAAGAGCGTATTTTTACCGCTGGAAATTTTCTGGATATTTGTCCAGGTTTTCCCTGAATAAGCGTTCACCATGAAATGGGACGCTAACCAGCCATTCTTTACAGGGAGCTTCAGCAGACCAGTTTTTGAGCCATAGGAGCCTACGCATATGTACTATAGACAGCGTAAGGCGGGAGGCCTGATGGACTGAATCCTCTATGGCGTCAACCGCAAAGCCTAAGGCTCTAGGTAGATCAGCTAGGGCAAAGCCTGCTGATCTGTCAAGTCCCTCAAGACCTGTTTCAACTGATCCTTCACTGCTTAGCAGACCCCAATAGCTGCTACTGCTGGTTGTATCACCAAGCAGATTTTCATAAGGACTCCAATCTTTTATCTATTGGGTTCTTGAACATTTGGACATTATCCACTGGACATGTCAGTGATTTATACATACAAGAGATGGCTGCGTCCATTGTAGGGACCTTCCATTTTTTTTTTTTTTGATGAACTTATCCTCCATGGGATAGACCACCGGAAATCTCTTGGGGGAATAAATATTTTCTCAGGACGTTCCCAATCCTGGTAAATGAGCCCTTTCAGTAAAGGGTGAAGTGGAAAAGAACAAACAGTCTGGGGGCTTCTAGCGACCCCAACGAGGATACAGTAGTGGTTGATGGTTCCGCAAGGTGCATTTTTAAATGCTGATCGGACCATGTTAGTCAGAGACTGAACCCATAATCTTTCAGCTTGAGATGCTGAGAAAAGGTTCCCCCACTGTTGATTCCTCTATAACAGAATCAACCTTATCCTGATCCCCTTCAGGCAGGTCGATCCCTGTATGGGACTGTTGCTCTGCTAACAGGCATTCTGAAGGAGGAGACGGAGATCGGGCGTGCTTTCCCTGACAGGGAGGCAGCGATAAATGTTGACAATCTCTCTCTAATCCTCCCAGAGCTGAGGAAAAAACCTCCTCTGTTACATACACAGGAGCAGGTGACTGAGGACAGCCACAGTACCAAGTACCCCTGCGGGGTCTCTACGGTCACTTACCTCTGAACTTCAGGGGAGACTGGTGCAGCAGGAGTATGCCCAAGATCCTCCGAGCCCGATGAGACCCCCTTCGCTTCCTGGAAGATTCAGTTCCGGAGCTTCTGGACGGCATATTCCTAAGCCTAAAGCTGAGGTATTCCAGCCGTAATACACCACTTTTACTGAGAATAGTCTAGCACAATTGCTGCTATATCACAGTTGGTGTCTACTAATGTGCCTTTCTAGGGGATGCCTGTATCAACCGCTTGCTGTATGCCTTTAAATGTTGCCAGCTCTGTCTCTGTACTTCATAGCCAGCTCACTACAATATTGTGGTTTTTTTAAACTGCTGGGACGCCCGCACATGCGCAGAAGCGCTGCGGCGCGCACAGAGCGTCATCCCCCAGGCTCCGCCCCCTTTCCCGGCTCACCTCTATATATAGAGGCGCGGGCACGTGCGCCTTCGGCGCTAATTTCAAATATGGTAACAAGGGACAGGAGCCAGGGCCCCTCTTTGCCGCAGGCCGGGGGATGGACGAGCACTGCAACATGGCAGAGGAAGCAGTTTCCTATAAGAGAACTCACCATCTGCCTGGACTTTGCTCTGCTGAGAAGAAGCTAGTCCACATGACAAGAAAACATTCCACAGCGGCCTCTAGTGGACAAACACAGGTACCGCAGTCTAATATATTAAATATATATATATATATAAAAAAATTTTTTTTTTTTTTTATTTTTTTCTTGACCACCATTAAAAATTATTACATTTTTTTAGTAGTTACAGGCATGCACAGAATTTTGCGGGAATACCATTAGGTAACAGACAGAAAGACAAATTAGGCTTGGGGGTCCCCCAATAGAACCAAGTTCCTGGGGGCCCCCACTTACCTGTTCCCCGCCGCAGGACTTTGTTTGGTCCACAAAAGCCCAAACTTCACCTATCACGGCAGGCATTGTAATCAAACCTTCAGGGACCGGGTTCCCAAGGATTCCACTCCCCTGGACCTGTATAGCACCCTGCACAGAAAACATCTTGGTCGTGGGTATGACCAGAGCTCTGGATCCCAGGGTCCAGCTCTCCTAAGAGAAGCATTACAGGCAAAACCTTGCTCTTCTCTGCAAGGCCCGGGTACCGACCGTTTAGCTATGAAGCTTTTTTGGTCGGATCCGGAATAGCTTACTGAGGCCCAAAAGAACCTGTACGCAAGCTCAGTGAAAAACACATGTTTCTTCTTGGCCAACACCTTAGACACTGGCAAAAAAACTGAGGTGCTCCCGGATGGGAGGGGCTTATATAGGGGAGGGTACTTCCGGTTTTGGAAGTTGCCAGTGCCAGCACCTGACGGTATCTATATAACCCATTAGTAATGACTATGTCGCTCTGTGTCCCGTGATGTACGAGAAAGAAATAACCTTGTGACAACTAGACAACTATGCAGCACCAGCAGCCATATATCTAGGAAGAGTTGGGAGACAGTTGGGATCATTTTTAAATAGAAGCAGGCTGGAGCCAGCGGCAAAAGGAGCAGGCAGCCGCATTTGCCAATCCTGAATCTCTAGTTCTCGCTAGTTCTGGCTGCACAATGATCTCAACTATGCTCCACCTGCTACCTCTCTGCATAGATAGGTAGTTGGAACCCGGTGCTTGTCTGGTGGCAACAGCTCCTGAAGCTTGTGCCCAACCCCCATGTGCCCCGCGGCTACACTACTACAATCTCCTCCTGAATAACCTGTTCTGCTCTTCTGCAGCTGCAGTTTTCTACCAGAGAGTGTCAAGGAGAGGAGAGGGATTTGTGGGTGGGAGAAAAGCACAGGGGGCATTTTGGGGGAAAAGGGGGCACCCCTTTACTTTGCAGTCTGTATGCAGCACACCCCTGAACCCTGAACTCTGTATGCAGCACACCCCTGAAACCAGCACTCTGTATAAAGAGAACTTGTGAAACCTGCACTCCCTATGTAGCGTACACTTGAACCCTACACTCTGTACGTAGCACACACTCCTGGTATTCATTACCCCTTTTAGTGCAGAAGTTGATACTGCTGCCTCTTGAATGTGTTTTTTTTTCCCCAGCAAAATGGGAATTTTGCATTGAAATACTGTGTGACAACCGCAAGCCAAGCATGCGCAGCCACATTGAGCTCAACTGGCCAGTTTGACAGGCTATGCCGCCTGTGAAACTTGACATGCCAAGTTAAAATTGCAGCACCATGAAGCTAAGCATTGAGGCCATGGCAATGCATACTCACCCAAGCAGCTGCTATGTTTATTTAGAGGTAGGTGGTCGGTAGGTGGTCAAGGAGCAGTTCTGTTTAATCATCCCCTTTTAGGCCACTCCCACTGTTAAGACTCACTCTGGTCATGCCCATTGCTCTCTTTGACATGTATAACAGAACTTGTTTTTCAACCATATCCCAGCAAGGTGGCTGATATTTTGTCATGCTGTGTTGACTTTTTAAATGTAAACCAGGCCATTTACCTGTTATGGGTATTGTCAGCATTTACAGATTGTGTTTATACTGGTTTTGTTTATAATAGTATAGGAGTTCTGTCATTTTTTTAGGTTGTCATAAAAAAAAAAATACTTTGTCAGTAAATTATCCTTGTTCTGCCAGTAAAAAAAGTTGCAGGAGGTTGGCAACCCTGGCTGCCAGGTAAAATTATAATAATAACATTTTTGCTGGGTAAAGCCCCATACACACTATCAGTTTTCTTGCAGGTTTTTGTCTTCGGGATTACCAAAACCATGTAGTGCAAGGGCCTGCCTGATTGCATACGAATTGAAACTCTTAAGGTTTGACCTCATATTAGATGGTAGGGATGAGCTCGGTGTTCGAGTCGAACACAGGTTCGACTCGAACATCGGCTGTTCGCGCGTTCGGCGAACAACGAACGATTTGGGCCGTTCGCGCCAAATTCGAGTGACGCGAACGGCCCACAATACACTGCGCCATCGCAGTGTAATCCCGGCGCTGTGATTGGCCAAGCATGCACTGTGACCCTGCATGCTTGGCCAATCACAGCGCCGGCAGCGAGGAGAGCAATGATTGGCCACAGGCAGGATGCCTGTGGCCAATTATAGCTGAGGGGGTTTAGTACACGCCCCACAATATAAAAGGCCGCCAGCGCGGCGGCCTTGTGTAGTGTGTTCCGGAGCAGGGAAAGTGAAGGATAGGCAGGGACAGTGTCAAATCTTGTCAAATCTATTCTTTGCTAAACCTTGTGTGTAGGGACAGAGAAGGATAGGCAGAGAGAGTGTCAGTGTCATATTCTTTGCTAAACCTTGTGTGTAGGGAGAGAGAAGGATAGGCAGGGAGAGTGTCAGTGTCATATACTTTGATAAACCTTGTGTGCAGGGAGAGAGAATGATAGGCAGGGGACAGTGTCAGTGTCATTGTTGCTAAGCCTCCTGCACATTATACACCTTAACTTAGCCTGTATTGCTGCTTTTTCCTGGTGTGTTACACCAACAGGATTTTGCGGCACTTACAGCGGGCGGAGTGTGCCTCCTGACCATATTACACCTTAACTTAGCCTGTATTGCTGCTTTTTCCTGGTGTGTTACACCAACAGGATTTTCCGGCACTTACAGCGGGCGGAGTGTGCCTCCTGACCATATTACACCTTAACTTAGCCTGTATTGCTGCTTTTTCCTGGTGTGTTACACCAACAGGATTTTGCGGCACTTACAGCGGGTGGAGTGCACCTCCTGACCATATTACACCTTAACTTAGCCTGTATTGCTGCTTTTTCCTGGTGTGTTACACCAACAGGATTTTGTGGCACTTACAGCGGGACGGAGTGTGCCTCCTGACCATATTACACCTTAACTTAGCCTGTATTGCTGCTTTTTCCTGGTGTGTTACACCAACAGGATTTTGCGGCACTTACAGCGGGCGGAGTGTGCCTCCTGACCATATTACACCTTAACTTAGCCTGTATTGCTGCTTTTTCCTGGTGTGTTACACCAACAGGATTTTGCGGCACTTACAGCGGGCGGAGTGTGCCTCCTGACCATATTACACCTTAACTTAGCCTGTATTGCTGCTTTTTCCTTGTGTGTTACACCAACAGGATTTTGCGGCACTTACAGCGGGCAGAGTGTGCCTCCTGACCATATTACACCTTAACTTAGCCTGTATTGCTGCTTTTTCCTGGTGTGTTACACCAACAGGATTTTGCGGCACTTACAGCGGGCGGAGTGTGCCTCCTGACCATATTACACCTTAACTTAGCCTGTATTGCTGCTTTTCCCATTTCCCTGCAGGCCATTAGAATGTCTGGAAGGCAAACAAGGAGAGGCAGATAGTCAGGAGCCAAAAAAAGAGGGCAAGCAGGCTCTGTGTCTAGAGACAACAGTGCTGGTCGTGGACGCGGTGCATCGCCATCAGCACGTGGCCATGGGACACGCTTGTCCTTCTTTTCGGCAGCTGGACGCGTTGAGCCGCATCATGCCGAAGACTTGGTAGAGTGGATGACCAAGCCCTCCTCATCCTCCTCATCCTCTCTCACCCAGGCTCAGGGTACTGGCAAAGCAGCTGCCAAAGCGTCCTCTTCCCTGGTATCAATGTCATCATCAGTCACTCCTTCCCTAGACCAACCATGTCCTCCTGAGGAGTCCCCCGAACTGTTTGAGCACAGTGTTGGGTACATGCTCCAGGAGGATGCCCAGCGTTTCGAAGGGTCTGATGATGATACCCAGCTAGAGGAAGGCAGTAGCGTGAGAGCAGAGAGAGGGGATGCTCAAGGACACCAATCTGGCAGTCATGTTCCAGCAGCTGCAGCATACTGCCAGATTGGCTCCAGTGATGAGGAGGGAGGGGATGATGAGGTCACTGACTCCACGTGGGTGCCTAATAGGAGAGAGGAGGAGGAGGAGGAGGAGGATGAGGAGGAGGCACATCTCCAACGAGGCAGGATGCCCTGGGGGGGCCAGCGTAAGGGCAGCACACCGACGGAATCACACCGCAGAGCTCCGCCTGTGCAGGGCGCTGCCTCTGCCCGTTATTCAAAAAGTTCTTTGGTGTGGGCCTTTTTTGAGTCGAGTGCATCAGATCGCACAGCTGCTGTTTGCAACATATGTCTCAAGCGTATATCGCGTGGCCAAAACATCACCCGCTTGGGCACCACATGCTTGACCAGACATATGTTGACCTGCCATGCAGCTCGTTGGCAAGCCTACCTTAAAGACCCACACCAAAGAACAAAGCTGACCTCTTCTTGCACCGCATCAGCTGGGATCTCCAACCCCACTATACCTTCAGTCCTCTCTGAAGCCTGCTCTGAGAGGAATGAAGGTGTAGAATTAGGTGTGTCACAGCCAAGTACTTGCGGGCACTCTGCTAGCAGTACACCAACGTCCGATTCTAGCAGGCAAATTTCCCTGCCCCAGCTGCTGGACCGTCAAAAGAAGTTCACTCCCAGCCATCCACATGCCCAGCGGTTGAATGCTAGCTTGGCTAAATTGCTAGCGCTTCAACTGCTGCCTTTTCAGTTGGTAGACTCGGCCCCCTTCCGTGAGTTTGTGCAATGTGCGGTTCCTCAGTGGCAGGTTCCCAAACGCCACTTTTTCTCACGGAAGGCGATTCCGGCTCTCTACCGGCATGTGGAAGGCAATGTCTTGGCCTCGCTGGACAGGGCGGTCAGCGGTAAGGTGCATATTACCGCTGACTCATGGTCCAGCAGGCATGGACAGGGACGTTACCTTTCTTTCACGGCCCATTGGGTCACTCTTTTGGCAGCTGGGAAGGATGCAGGACAAGGTGCAGTAGTGTTGGAGGTTGTTCCACCGCCACGCCTCCAAAATGCTACTACTGGTTGTGACACACCTCTGTCCTCCACCCCCTCCTCTTCCTCCGTGGCCTCTTCCTGTGCTTTGTCCTCGGAACCAGCGGTGCTCTGTAGGCGTTCAAGGGGCTACGCAAGTACGCAGGCAAAAAGATGCCATGCCGTGCTTGCGCTGGTGTGTTTGGGGGACAGGAGCCACACTGGGGCAGAGGTTCTGTCTGCTCTGCAGGGGCAGGCCGAGAGGTGGTTGACGCCACGCCAGCTTAAGCCAGGAATGGTAGTTTGCGACAATGGCACCAACCTCCTCTCCGCTCTCCGACATGGACAACTGACCCATGTGCCCTGTGTGGCTCACGTCCTTAACCTGGTGGTGCAGTGGTTCTTGGGCAGGTACCCGGGCTTACAGGATGTCCTGAGGCAGGCCAGGAAAGTCTGTGTGCATTTCCGCAGATCTTATAATGCCAGTGCTCGCCTGGCTGAGCTGCAAATGGAGTTGAACCTGCCCAAGAACCGCCTTACATGTGACATGCCCACCAGGTGGAACTCAACCTTGGCCATGCTGCAGCGGCTGCACACGCAGCAGAGGGCCATCAATGAGTACCTGTGTGACTACGACACCAGGACAGGGTCAGGGGAGCTCGGTTTTTTTTCACCACGCCAGTGGGGCATGATCAGGGATGCATGCACTGTCCTGGCACCATTTGAGGAGGCCACGAGGATGGTGAGCAGTGACAGTGCATGCATCAGTGACACTGTACCTCTTGTCCACCTGTTGGAACATACGCTGCGTGGAATAATGGACAGGGCACTTGAGGCAGAACAGAGGCAGGAAGAGGAGGACTTCCTTGCCTCTCAAGGCCCCCTTTACCCAGACAGTGTTCCTTCTGTCCCACCCATCGCACAGGAAGAAGAGGAGGAGGAGGATTGTGTCAGCATGGAGGTGGAGCCTGGCACTCAGCATCATCATCAGCAGCAGTCTTTTAGGGATGATTTACAGTCCCAAGAAACCAGTGGACTTGTACGTGGCTGGGAGGAGGTGGCTGCGGATCATGTCGTCCTTAGTGACCCAGAGGACTCCGGACTGAATGCCTCAGCTAACCTACGCTGCATGGCCTCCCTGATCCTGCAAAGTCTGCGGAAGGATCCTCGTATTCTTCGGATCAAGGAGAGGGACCATTACTGGCTGGCCACTCTCCTTGATCCACGGTACAAGGGTGAGGTTGCGGACCTTATCTTACCATCGCAGAGGGAGCAGAGGATAAGACAACTCCGGGAGGCCTTGCAGAAAGGTCTGTGCAACGCGTTCCCAGAGACTGGGAGGTTACAAACTCCTGGTCCTGGACAACGAGTTGCTGAGGCTTCGGTCAGTCAAAGAAGGAGCGGTGGGGAAGGTGGCCGTCTGACCGAAGCGTTCAGACAATTCTTTAGTCCGCAGCCCCAAGGTATGATCGGTTCCAGCAACCATCGCCAGCGTCTGATATACATGGTGCAGGAATACCTAGGGGCAAGGTCAGACTTGGACACCTTCCCCACCGAAAATCCTCTGGCTTACTGGGTCTTGAGGATGGATCACTGGCCAGAGCTTGCACAGTATGCAATTGAGCTACTGGCCTGTCCTGCATCCAGCGTTCTTTCAGAACGCACATTCAGTGCTGCTGGAGGATTTGTCACGGATCACAGGGTGCGCCTGTCCACCGACTCTGTTGATCGACTGACCTTCATAAAGATGAACCAGTCTTGGATCACCACCAGCTACCAAACGCCTGAAGCTGATATAACAGACTAATTTATTTTCAAATGTCACATCCCTTCAAGACTGATGCTGATGCTGAGAGACTGTCCTGTTATGTTGACTGACTATCCTCCTCCTCCTCAATGATCCGATTGACGATGATAGCTTGGAAGAACATTTTTGTTTCTGGGTGCCGCCACCAGTGGCTAAGGCCCAATTTTTCAGCCCCTGTTTAACAGGGGTGTGTTATTACAATTTTTTATGCAATGCTTTGCAGCAGGGCTCATTCCTGCACTCCAACTAGAGTATCTGGGAGTGGTTGCAGTGTCGTGGCACCAGCACCAGTGGCTAAGGCCCAATTTTTCAGCCCCTGTTTAACAGGGGCGTGTAATTACAATTTTTGATGCAATACTTTGAAACAGGGCTCATTGCTGTGCTCCAAGTACAGTATCTGTGAGGGGTTGCAGTGTTGTGGCACCAGTGCCTAAGGCTCAATTTTTCTGCCCCTGTTTAACAGGGGCATGTAATTACAATTCTTGATCTAATAATTCACAGCAGGGCCCATTCCTGCGCCCACCAAGACTAACTGTGAGGCCTTACAGTGTTGTGTCAACACCACCACCACCACCAAAGGCCCAATTTTTCAGCCCCTGTTCAACAGGGGCATGCAATTACAATTCTTGATCTAATAATTCACAGCAGGGCCCATTCATGCGCCCACCAAGAGTAACTGTGAGGGCTCACAGTGTTGTGGCAACACCAACATGTAAGGGGCAAATTTCAGCTGAGTATATACGGCAGGCCCCTACTTTCAAACTTCCAACTTACAAACGACTCCTCCTTGCAAACGGAAGGATACAACAGGAAGTGAGAGGAAATCTACCCCTAGGAAGGCAAATTCTCTACTGTAAGAGTTAATATGGGAAAAAAAGTGTCTCATCTCCACTGATGCTTTATCACAAATTCTTGTTTCAATAAAAACCCCAAATTTTCAAAAAACATTTGTCATTAGGACAGAAAGTGTGGTGAACTGTTCTGAACAGGTGCACACTGCACAGACAGCAAAACAAATGTTACAGGGGTGATAACCCTTCCCTATGTTTTCCAAAAAGCTTAAAAATAGATTTTTTGCCTGGAGCTACACTTAAACAATGTACCTGTTCAAAATTACAAACAGATTCTACATAAGAACAAACCTACAGTCCCTGTCTTGTATGCACCGCCTGTATACGGCTGTTCAGAGTATATAGGGCCTTTTTTATTTTGTGTGCGGGGTTCCCCTTAATATCCATACAAGACCCAAAGGGGCTGGTAATGGGCTGGGGTAGGGGGGGGGGGGGGGGTGTGTGATGGGGTAGCTATGCCATTTTTCTTAAAGATTTTCATCCATATTACCGGGACCAGACATTACATTAAAGCCACAAGCAGTTTTAAATGGCTTTTTTTCCTTTAGAAATGTAATTTTGTGCAGGGCCAGTTCTAAACACGGGAAACACGTGGCACTTCACAGGCATACTTTAGACACCCCCCAGGTACGATATTTAAAGGAATATTTGACTTTTTTTTTTTCACTTTATGCATCATTAAAATGACTGCTCCAGAAAAACGGCCGTTTTTAAAACTTCTTTTTGCATTGATACATGTCCCCTGGTGCAGAACCCGGGTTCCCAAACCCTTTTTAGGACAATAACATGCATAATAGTCGTTATAATTAGCACTTTAGATTTCGAACATTCGCATCCATTGTATTTAATAGGGTTCTAAAGTTCGTGTGAACTTTCGGTCCGTTCGCGGGTTCTGGTGCGAACCGAACCCGGGGGTGTTCGGCTCATCACTATTAGATGGTTTTGGTAAATTTGAAGACAAAAACCTGCAGGAAAACTGATAGTGTGTATGGGGCTTAAGAGAAAAAAAGCCTTCTGTTCTGTGAGGCCCCGTTCTCACCTATGCAAATTGGTTACGGCTTAAACCGCATCCAATTTGCATAACATTATAAAATATTTTGATTTTAATAAGGCTGGTTCACATATGTGCAATGCATTCACGCTGCGCAGTGCCCAAAAACCGTGTGCGTTTTCTAGGCATTGCGGTGTGGCTCAGGTGCAAATTTAGGGCCATTATCTTCTATGGGCACGCATCTGATTCGCAGATGTGTTCAGTTCTCATCAGGATTTCTCTCCTTCTCCTCACTACACTTACACCCTCCCCCTCCTCTCTCCCAGGTCACCAAATTTGCAGCTAAAACGGAGATGATCTGCTGAACACAGTTCTCTTATCTTTTTGCAGAGATAAGAGAGCTGGAATTTGCACTGCACAAGTGTGAACCCAGCCTGAAGGAGGTTTGGGTTGGTTACAAAATGAACAATAGCATTGTATTTTCTAAGAATAATGTCTGCTACTTTATTTGTCTGATTAGCTACCAGACAACATGCAACTCTTAAAGGGCCACTCCACACAAAATTGATATCTCAAAAAGTGAAGCTTCTGGTGTCACCAAGAAAGTGAGTAGAAATCTCCCTACTGGTTCCCCAGGAAGCAATGAAACGTAATAAAGGCTCAAAGCTTTGCCTCCTCTGTGCAAAACAAAACAAAAAAGTTTTGGCTTGGGGCCCTACACATATAGATATACGAACGCGTATATAAATTGCTGGTGATCAAATTACATTAGAAGGATATATTTGCAGAAAATTGTCCCCAGAGTGTCCTGTCCTGGAGTTCCTTACTCTACACATCTGTAGCAGAATTATGGGGGGTTGTTTACTCTCCATATTAGATACTGAATATATTTTATATTATGGAGAATGCAATTGGTCATTCTGCCTGGACATTCTACTGCTCCAGGGGACAATGTCCCAAGGTCACCGCTGTGACTTTATACCAATGAAAAAAAAGGTTAAGTGTAGAAAAACATTTGGAACGTGTCTTTAGCATTAGTCAGGAGGGAAACCTTTCCCATATACTAAACATCATTGTTTTTGCAGGCCAAGATTCTCCCATACATCATATCAGAGGATCCAGATCTTCACTATGGCCCAGTGAGCTTGAAGAACAGCTGCCCCAGAGTTCTAGAAGACGTCAGAATCCTGACAGATGCTGCTCTCCGGTCAATCGGAAACGTACCCAGAACAGGGTAAACAGGGAGGAGCTGCCTGACTGTTGCATCTGTTTACTAGAAGAGGGAGCGCAAAACACTAGATTACCTTGCTCCCCCCAATTTTACACTGACTGCATTACGACATGGTTGCTAGAGATTGGAACCCACCACTCTGCTGGGAGAGGGTCACTTGGCATGTACGGGTTTGTGTTTTATATCTGTCTTTTTTTATCACTTTTATAATTTCTGAGTAAAAGTGATTGTTTTTTAAATCTGGTGAAAACATTTAGAAATTATTTTGTTGATTAAGAACGTTTGCTTCAAGAAACCCTTTTGACGAATGTAATTTATCTTCTCTCATCTACAGTATGTGTTTGAGTTACCTAATTATGGACAGATGACCGAAATTATGGACAGATGACCAATTTCTGGACAGATTTTCACCCCTGGAAAAATTTTGTCCATACAGCCACCAATTAATTACTACAGAGATTGATATGGGAGCATGAAATATTCAAATTCATAATTATCCACCCACAAGAGATGAATAAGTGAACAACTAAATCTGCAACAAGTAAGCCATGCGTGATATAAGGAAAGATTTCCCACATTACAATATTATTGCCAGCTCCCAAAATGTTCACTTTATGAAAAATAGGGATCCGAATCCTTGTGTGATAGCTTTGTGAATTGAGCCTATTGACATTTGAGCCCATAGTGAATGTTTACCATAATGCTGATCCTTATTCCAGAGGGATCAGGTAGGTAAATGTATCAATAAATTGTTGGATCAGATAAGTAAAGCCTTCTACTCAGAATCATATACACCAACTATCTGAATTGTATGCTCAGCTGCCAAAGGCTATAAAGTTCTTATAAGGCTAATTAACCAATTTTTTTAAATCATCAATTGTTGGTAAATGGTGGGAATGTGAGGGTGAAGCTTCTGGTGTCACTGGGAAGCAGGGTTGCCAACCTCCCACAGCATTTTTAACTGACAAAAGATGGAAAATTTACTGGCGGAGCACATTTTTTTGCTGGCAATCTGAGAAATAACAGAACTCCTTTTGAAAATGAACACAGTGAATATCTGAACAGTATAAACATGATATGGAAACACTTACAATACCTATAACAAAGTAATTTGCTTAATTTACACTTAAAAAGTCAACACAGCATGAAATTACCAGCCTCTGATATTTACTGGCAGTTGTAAAAAAAATCACTGATTTTTACAAACTGTCAGTAAATTTGCTGGCAGTTGACAACCCTGCTGGGATGGATCTGAACATTGGTTTTCCAAGAAGCAAGAAAATGGAAAATTGTATACTCACCTTTCCGTAATTTTCCTTTCCTGTCGCATCTTCATGGCAGCATACACCTTTGGGTTGTGGCTCCGCCCCTCACAACCTGATAGGACTGTTTAACTATTAAGCCCATAGCGGGCCCCCGCCCAGGTATTCTAGTATATATATACCTCACCTCAGATGGGTGGGCATCTGTATGCTGCCATGAAGATGCGACAGGAAAGGAAAATTACGGAAAGGTGAGTATACAATTTTCCATTTTCCCGTCGCATCATGGCAGCATACACCTTTGGGTGAATAACTCGCAGACTGGGTGGGTCTGAGCATAAAGACAATTTTTTTATTTACATGGAATGGAGGTGTTGGACTGAATGATTGCTCGTCCAAACTCTGCCGTGGATAATCTGGCAGAGTCCACCTTGTAGTGAGAAATAAAGGTATTCCTTGAGGACCAGGTCGCTGCTCGGCAGATAGTTTCCGAGGACACTCTGCAGTAGGCCGCCCAGGAGGTCGCCATTGCCCTTGTCGAGTGTGCCTTTAAGCCTTCAGGTATTTGTATTTGACTTAGAGAATAAGTCCTTTTGATGTTCTTCACTAGCCATGCTACAATGGTGCGAGAGGTTGCTGCTTGACCTCTTCTAACGCCGTGCGGGATGACTAGGAGGTTTTCCGACTTCCTAAGGTCGTTTGTTGTTGATAGGTAGGCTAGGATGTTAGTTCTTACATCCAGCGGATGTGGATCCCCTTGTTCTGTGGAGAGAGCAGGAAGGTTAATCTCTTGATTGAAGTGGAAGGAGGATGACACCTTCGGAATAAAGCGGTCAGATGGTCTTAGGACTACTTTGTCCGGGTAGACGATCAAGTATGGTTCTTTCGCCAGTAGAGCTTGCATCTCTGAGACTCTCTCGGCTGATGTTATTGCGATTAAGAAAGTGACTTTGAGTGTTAAGTCCCACAAGGAGATGTTTTCTAACGGAAAAAATGGTTCTTGTGATAGTGCTTCTAGTACTACCGAAAGATCCCAAGTCGGGAAGGAAGGTTTTATGGGAGGTTTGAACTTTAGGCATGCCCTCTGGAACTGAATGACTAGGGGCTCTTGTGCCCACTTGACTCCTGTCATAGCTGATAATGCTGACACGTGAACTTTTAAAGTGCTCGACCCGAGGCCTTTCTCTAGGCCTAGCTGGAGAAACTCAAGGATTTGAGCAACTGTTGGAGATGATGGATTCCAGTTTTGTTGCTGTGCTATTGAGAGAAACTTATTCCAGATTCTCTTATAGGTATTGTTGGTGGTGTATCTTCTGGCTTGAAGAAGGGTTTTTACCACTTTCTGGGAGCAGCCTTGGTTTAAGAACCTAGCCCTTTCAATCTCCAGGCTGTCAGGTGCATTCTTTCCGGGGATGGATGAAGGAGTTTTCCCTGGGAAAGTAGGTCCGCTGCTGGTGGAAGCGGTAAAGGTTTTGCTGTGTTCAGCTGGAGGAGAGTGGTAAACCATGGCCGTCTCGGCCAAAATGGAAGGATTGCTATCACTGTGGAGGACGACCTCTTGAGCCTGAGGAGGAATCTCGGTATGAGAGGTGTCGGGGGAAAGATGTAACCCAGGTGGAAGTTCCACTCGTGTTGAAGACAGTCTGTCCTTCCGCTGATGGGCAGGGGGTTCTTGTCAGGTACCTCTGGCACTTCGCATTGTCTGGCGTCGCTGCCAGGTCTATATCCGGCATGCCCCAAGTATCGAACATCCTGGAGATGAAAGCAGCTTTCCAAGCTCTTCTAGACTTCAGTCCCCTCCTGAAAGGGAAAGAAGTCCTACTGAGGATGGACAACAGAGTGGCAGTTGCCTATATCAACAGGCAAGGCGGCACCAAAAGCCGATCTATGATGCAGGAAGTCCGCCCAATCCTCGAATGGGCGCAAGTGAACCTATCGGGGCTAACGGCGTTATATGTCCCAGGAACGCAGAACCAGCTGGCAGACACGCTAAGCAGAAGCTTTGTTTCCAACAACGAATGGGCTCTGAGTCACCAAGCCTTTTCCCATGTATTTTTTTTTTTACCATTCACCTACCCACATTCATCAAATGTCATAAAAGGAAACCCATCGGGGTTGATTTAATAAAGACAAATATGCTGTTAATTTAGCCAGAGAAGTTGCACTGTGCAAGGGATATTTCCCCATAGCTTAGTGAATATGGTAAAACTATACTTTGCAAAAAATCCCCAATCGCATGCAAAGGAAATAAAAAAATAAAAACATTTAAAAAAACACCATTGTTGCTTACGCATGATTAGATAAGGAATCAGCACTGCTTCACCTCATTTACCAAGCAAATTCCCCTGCAAAGTGAAGAGCCTATTTGCCTTTAGTAAATCAACCCCACCATTGTCCACATTATCTCTGTAATGTATCAAGTCAGTTATAACTGGCCATACAGTATATACATTTCTAGGTAGTTCAGTGTAACTGAGGATACATGCACACTGGCAGGCAGTGCAGTGGGATGACAGCAGTGCTGATCTTGGCGCATCGCACGGTTCACTTTTTTTTCAACAAACTTTATTGAAATGTCGCAAAGTTCTTTTGGCCACCGTGTGGTGCGAGGTGGCAAATTGCCTAAAGTATTTTATGTATGTTAATTTACCTGCAAAGTTTCCCTTATGTGGATGTCCAAAAGCCCTAAGACAGCTGCTGGGTGCCACCATCTTGGATGATGGCACCCAGCAGGAAGGTGGTACAGAGCATGGGTGGTGGGTCCTCTGGTTAGCGAGGAGGTTGGTTCTCTGTCGGTGGGTGCCCCCCAGCATTCGTGACTGAATCCATGGCATGTATGGGAGAGTGTGGAGTTAACTAGTGCACTTGTTGAGATCCGCATTGGCGGGATATCTGTTCTGCCACTGGAAGTGAGGTGACAGAGTGGCTGAGCTGGTGGAGCAGGACAAAGGCTCTGCAGTGTTTCCCTCAAAATGCTGCATTCAGGAAGATAAGATGTACAGTGTCATGGGAAGAGTGTCTCACAGTGAAGAGCCTCTAGTTTATGTGTTACTGTGCAAGGTGGATGGCTTACTTCTAAACATTGGATTCCACCTTAATGCTGATTCTCAATGGTTTTGCTCAGCCACAAAACCTGGTGTAGTGCCCACCTACAGTGGGAGCAGGCACGCCCTCAGGAAGCGTGGATGCCAATGTAACTGGAAGAGAATTTCAGGCAGGGGTTTGAAGAACACCTGACACCTCAATCCTCAGAATTAACCACCATAAGAATGAACTATCCCAGCTCACCAGGATGCAGACTGATATCTCCATGACAGGGGAGAAGCCAGAACACAGCCCCCTGCCATGTAATACCAGCCTGCATACCCTGCAGCATTGGCACGGGGGTCTTTTCCCTAAAAAAGAAAAACCCTTCAAAAAGCACTGGAACCTGATGCAGGGATTGTCTCCATCCCTAGTGCCCAGGAAAGGATGTTTGCAAGGGAATTGGTTTTAGTACCCTTTGGACTACAAACCAGCTCACCATGCATGCTGGTAGTAAATAGTAAGAAAAAAACATGGATACAGTAAGAAAAAAGAAAAGAAAAGGTATCTTATGTTCTTAAAGCAGCATTAAACCCAAAATCAAGTATGAATCATATTGCGGCTTATCAATTCTCAGATGTGGTGACCAAATTAGTTTTATTTTTTAGGCTTTCATTCCCTTTTTTTCCAGTTGGTGATCCATCCAATAAGTCCATTGTTTTTCAACAGAACATCTGTCCTGCAGATGTAGCACCTAGGGGATTGAGACAAACCATTTACCACTGACAGGGGTGCTTACAATGGTCAGCATTTAATTATGTAAAAACCTTTATCCCAAAAGGGAAAAAAGTGAAAAAAACGTTGCTGAAGCGTTGCTTCATTTTTTTTAGCGTATCCAAGTCTGCTAGTGCATCTAATATTCCCCTCCCCCAGACAGACAATGCTGCTGTCCAAAGATGCCCCCTGTGCTCCCTCATCCAGAGTGTAGGCACTCTAATACAGGAGGTGTGTTACTGGCCAGATTACCAGGTAAAAACAGAGGAGGAAAAGCCTAAAGCCTGCAATATGTTACATTTTATGTTTAATACAATTGTTTTAATTCATCTAATACTTACTATTCAGGATCCAGTGGCATTAAAAAAAGAAGAAAACTTCCCTCTGGTGGTAAGTGAGGGCATTGCAATTGTTATAGGTAAACAGTGAGCTCTGGGGAGATTGTCGATCGTTAACAGTTAATAGTTATTATGGGCAACTATTTGGACTAACACCAAATATACACTTCTAGTAAGTGACCCCGCTCTCTCCCGAATTCCCTGAGACATAACCCAGACCTAACCTTTCCTGATTGTTTCATTGGCTGGCTGTCATATTGGTTTAAAATGGGAATGGGAAATGGCTTTCTTATTTCTTTTCCGTACATCACGGGACACAGAGCGACATAGTCATTACTAATGGGTTATATAGATACCGTCAGGTGCTGGCACTGGCAACTTCCAAAACCGGAAGTACCCTCCCCTATATAAGCCCCTCCCATCCGGGAGCACCTCAGTTTTTTGCCAGTGTCTAAGGTGTTGGCCAAGAAGAAACATGTGTTTTTCACTGAGCTTGCGTACAGGTTCTTTTGGGCCTCAGTAAGCTATTCCGGATCCGACCAAAAAAGCTTCATAGCTAAACGGTCGGTACCCGGGCCTTGCAGAGAAGAGCAAGGTTTTGCCTGTAATGCTTCTCTTAGGAGAGCTGGACCCTGGGATCCAGAGCTCTGGTCATACCCACGACCAAGATGTTTTCTGTGCAGGGTGCTATACAGGTCCAGGGGAGTGGAATCCTTGGGAACCCGGTCCCTGAAGGTTTGATTAGAATGCCTGCCGTGATAGGTGAAGTTTGGGCTTTTGTGGACCAAACAAAGTCCTGCGTCGGGGAACAGGTAAGTGGGGGCCCCCAGGAACTTGGTTCTATTGGGGGACCCCCAAGCCTAATTTGTCTTTCTGTCTGTTACCTAATGGTATTCCCGCAAAATTCTGTGCATGCCTGTAACTACTAAAAAAATGTAATAATTTTTAATGGTGGTCAAGAAAAAAAAAAAAAAAAATTTTTATATATATATTTAATATATTAGACTGCGGTACCTGTGTTTGTCCACTAGAGGCCGCTGTGGAATGTTTTCTTGTCATGTGGACTAGCTTCTTCTCAGCAGAGCAAAGTCCAGGCAGATGGTGAGTTCTCTTATAGGAAACTGCTTCCTCTGCCATGTTGCAGTGTTTGTCCATCCCCCGGCCTGCGGCAAAGAGGGGCC
Source organism: Rana muscosa (assembly GCA_029206835.1). Classification (NCBI taxonomy): domain Eukaryota; kingdom Metazoa; phylum Chordata; class Amphibia; order Anura; family Ranidae; genus Rana; species Rana muscosa. The sequence goes on along the minus strand of CM055116.1, from coordinate 1,137,589,185 downwards.
CTGGCTCCTGTCCCTTGTTACCATATTTGAAATTAGCGCCGAAGGCGCACGTGCCCGCGCGCGTGCGCGTGCACGCGCCTCTATATATAGAGGTGAGCCGGGAAAGGGGGCGGAGCCTGGGGGATGACGCTCTGTGCGCGCCGCAGCACTTCTGCGCATGTGCGGGCGTCCCAGCAATTTTAAAAAAACCACAATATTGTAGTGAGCTGGCTATGAAGTACAGAGACAGAGCTGGCAACATTTAAAGGCATACAGCAAGCGGTTGATACAGGCATCCCCTAGAAAGGCACATTAGTAGACACCAACTGTGATATAGCAGCAATTGTGCTAGACTATTCTCAGTAAAAGTGGTGTATTACGGCTGGAATACCTCAGCTTTAGGCTTAGGAATATGCCGTCCAGAAGCTCCGGAACTGAATCTTCCAGGAAGCGAAAGGGGTCTCATCGGGCTCTGAGGATCTTGGGCATACTTCTGCTGCACCAGTCTCCCCTGAAGTTCAGAGGTAAGTGACCGTAGAGACCCCGCAGGGGTACTTGGTACTGTGGCTGTCCTCAGTCACCTGCTCCTGTGTATGTAACAGAGGAGGTTTTTTCCTCAGCTCTGGGAGGATTAGAGAGAGATTGTCAACATTTATCGCTGCCTCCCTGTCAGGGAAAGCACGCCCGATCTCCGTCTCCTCCTTCAGAGTGCCTGTTAGCAGAGCAACAGTCCCATACAGGGATCGACCTGCCTAAAGGGGATCAGGATGAGGTTGATTCTGTTATAGAGGAATCAACAGTGGGGGAACCTTTTCTCAGCATCTCAAGCTGAAAGATTATGGGTTCAGTCTCTGACTAACATGGTCCGATCAGCATTTAAAAATGCACCTTGCGGAACCATCAACCACTACTGTATCCTCGTTGGGGTCGCTAGAAGCCCCCAGACTGTTTGTTCTTTTCCACTTCACCCTTTACTGAAAGGGCTCATTTACCAGGATTGGGAACGTCCTGAGAAAATATTTATTCCCCCAAGAGATTTCCGGTGGTCTATCCCATGGAGGATAAGTTCATCAAAAAAAAAAAAAAAAAATGGAAGGTCCCTACAGTGGACGCAGCCATCTCTTGTATGTATAAATCACTGACATGTCCAGTGGATAATGTCCAAATGTTCAAGAACCCAATAAATAAAAGATTGGAGTCCTTATGAAAATCTGCTTGGTGATACAACCAGCAGTAGCAGCTATTGGGGTCTGCTAAGCAGTGAAGGATCAGTTGAAACAGGTCTTGAGGGACTTGACAGATCAGCAGGCTTGGCCCTAGCTGATCTACCTAGAGCCTTAGGCTTTGCGGTTGACGCCATAGAGGATTCAGTCCATCAGGCCTCCCGCCTTACGCTGTCTATAGACATACGCGTAGGCTCCTATGGCTCAAAAACTGGTCTGCTGAAGCTCCCTGTAAAGAATGGCTGGTTAGCGTCCCATTTCATGGTGAACGCTTATTCAGGGAAAACCTGGACAAATATATCCAGAAAATTTCCAGCGGTAAAAATACGCTCTTGCCGGGAATTAGAGGTCCCTCTTTAAGAGGCCTGCTTCTCCAGTCCCTGGGGCATCGGCTGTGTAACAGTTCCGACGGCCTCCTCGGTCAAATCCCGGGGGTAAAAAACAGGGACAGTAGCAGGGTAATGAGAAACCCTGGGTCAGGGGAGGTACAAAACCTCCCCCAAAGTTAAATTCATTGAAGCCCCCACTCAGTCGGGTGGGGGGAGGACTCCAGTTGTTCGCAAGAGACCTGGCGGGACACGATCAAGACAGATAGGTGCTCTCCGCAGTAGGTTTGGGATACAGTTTGGAGTTAAAAGACTCTCCTCCTTCCCATTTTTGAGGTCAAACGTGCCAAGGGATCCCCGGAAGAGAGAGTCCCTCCTGTTGGCACTAGAACAACTATTGCTCCAAGGAGTAATTATGGAGGTTCCCCTGGAAGAATGAGGGTTCGGGTTTTACTCAAACCTCTTTACAGTCCCGAAGCAAACGCGGACGGGAGGCCCATATTAATTCTAAAAGGGCTATACAAATTCCTGTATATCAGGTCTTTCCGATGGAGTCGATCCGATCGGTGGCCACTGCCCTACAAGGGGAGGATTGGTTAGCCACGATCGACATCAAAGATGCTTATTTGCACATTCCCATCTTTCCAGTCCACCAAAAATTTCTACGCTTTGCAGTAGAAGGGCGCCATTTTCAGTTCAGAGCCTTACCCTTCGGTTTGGCCACAGCACCACGAGTGTTTACAAAAATTCTGGCCCTTTATTGGCCAATCTAAGAACACAAGGTGTAATGATAATGGCATATCTGGATGACTTGTTGCTGATAGACCACTCAGTGAAAAAACTAGATGTGGTCGTTCACAAGACGATCAAGTATCTGGAATCTCACGGTTGGATTATCAACCGAGACAAGTCAGCCCTAAAAACCAGTCTAAAGTCTGGAATACTTGGGGCTAAGGTTGGATTCAGGCCAGAGAAAAATATTCTTGCCTCGAGGAAAGGTGTTGTCTTTGAAAGATTTGATCCACTTAGTGGGTACAAAAAAGACAGCCGTCCATACGCCTGTATATGAGGCTGCTGGGAAAAATGGTGGCATCATTCGAAGCAGTACCCTACGGTCAATTCCATTCAAGGAATTTGCAAGGGGCCATACTGTCAGCCTGGAACAAAAAGATTCAGGCCTAGACTTACAATGTCCTTGTCCCCTTCCGTTCGCAAGAGCCTCCGTTGGTGGTTGGTTTCCCAGAATCTGGAAAAAAGGAAATCCTTCAGTCCGATTTCTTGGAAGGTGGTCACTACAGATGCCAGCCTTATAGGCTGGGGAGCAGTACTGGAGCAATAGTCTCTCCAGGGCAGATGGTCGGATGCAGAAAAGGCCCTGCCCATCAATCTCTTAGAGATACGAGCAGCCCGGTATGCCCTAGTAGCATGGACATCCAAACTCCAAGGGTCCCCTGTCAGAATTCAATCAGACAATGCCACAGCAGTGGCATATATCAATCGTCAGGGGGGCACCAGGAGTCGTGCAGCCCAGAGGGAAGTAAATTACATCCTGAAATGGGCAGAAAAAATATGTCCCAGCCATATCTGCGGTATTCATTCCAGGAGTGGAGAATTGGAAGGCGGACTTTCTAAGTCGCCAGAAATTAGGCCCAGAGGAAGGGTCCCTTCACCCCGAGGTTTTCTGGACAATATGTCAGCGGTGGGGAACATCGGATGTAGATCTTCTAGCATCCAGATTCAACGCAAAGGGGGACAGGTTTGTCTCTCGGACAAGGGATCCCCTAGCTTGCGGCTCGGATGCCCTAGTGTTCCCTTGGGATCAGTTCAAGCTGATATATGCATTCACACCGCCACAATGGTTACCTCGATTACTCCGCAGAATCAGGGTAGAAAAGAAACCAGTGATTCTGGTGGCTCCAGCGTGGCCCCGAAGAGCGTGGTACGTGGAGATTGTAAAATGTCAGTGGGGAGTCCTTGGACTCTCCCACATCGTCCGGACCTGCTTTCGCAAGGACCGATATACCACCCTTCCTTACCAGCCCTAGGTTTGACGGCCTGGCTATTGAAGCCCACATTCTAAAAAAGAGAGGGCTCTCTAATTCTGTGGTATCTACCATGATCAATGCCAGGAAGCCGGTATCCAGGCAGATCTACTATAGAATCTGGAAGGCGTACATCGCCTGGTGTGAAGCCAAGAAATGGCATCCACGTAAGTACGTAATAGGTAGGAGTCTGGACTCCCTACAATGGGCTGTAGATAGGAAGCTTGCCTTGAGTACTATCAAGGGTCAGATTTCGGCCTTGTCAATATTTTTTCAAAGGCCCTTGGCTTCGCATTCACTAGTCAAAGCCTTTATACAAGGAGTGATGCGTATTAGTCCTCCGGTTAATATTCCCATATGTCCATGGGATCTAAACTTGGTTCTGTCGGTTCTACAGAAACAACCATTTGAACCATTACAGCATATTTCTTTGGTTCTTCTCACCAGGAAATTGATTTTTCTAGTAGCCATTTGTTCGGCTAAAAGAGTGTCGGAATTAGCAGCTATGTCCTGTAGGGAGCCATATCTGGTTATCCATAAGGACAGGAGTAGTGTTACGTTCTCATCCAGCCTTTCTTCCTAAGGTGGTATCGAGGTTTCATTTGAACCAGGATGTGGTTCTTCCTTCTTTTTTCCCCAAACCTACTTCGGTAGAGGAAAAGTTATTGCATTCTTTGGATGTAGTAAGAGCAGTTAAAGCTTATCTAAAAGCCACTGCTCAGATTCGCAGAACGGATACTTTGTTTATTCTGCCGGAAGGCCCCAGAAGGGGTCAGGCAGCGTCAAAATCTACTTTAGCCAAGTGGATTCGACAGGTCATAATACAAGCCTATGGCTTGAGAAATAGACCGCCTCCGTTCAAAGTTAGGGCGCACTCCACGAGAGCAGTTGGAACTTCATGGGCAGTGCATCACCAGGCCTCCCTGGCTCAAATCTGTAAGGCCGCAACATGGTCTTCAGTACACACGTTTACTAGGTTCTACCAGGTGGACGTTGGAAGTCAGGAGGATGTCGCCTTTGGGCGCAGTGTGTTGCAGGCCGCAAAAGATCCTCATGTCTGATAGCGCTCAGCTTATATATGGTGTATCCCCCCCCCTCATTTGGCATTGCTTTAGGACATCCCATTAGTAATGACTATGTCGCTCTGTGTCCCGTGATGTACGGAAAAGAAAATAGGATTTTTATAACAGCTTACCTGTAAAATCCTTTTCTTGGAGTACATCACGGGACACAGAGCTCCCACCCCTCTTTGGGGACACTTATTGCTTTGCTACAAAACTGAGGTGCTCCCGGATGGGAGGGGCTTATATAGGGGAGGGTACTTCCGGTTTTGGAAGTTGCCAGTGCCAGCACCTGACGGTATCTATATAACCCATTAGTAATGACTATGTCGCTCTGTGTCCCGTGATGTACTCCAAGAAAAGGATTTTACAGGTAAGCTGTTATAAAAATCCTATTATTTGCTAAGTAGCTATCCATGCAGAAGAGAAAGCTACCTATGGTAAACAACTTGCAGGATACTTTTGTTTTCGGATAAATATTATTGCAGTAACAGTAATAATTATAAAGTAATAGACAAAGCTGATCTTTGAATCAAAGACCTCAAGTTGGCCAGATACAAAAGAAAAAAGAAACCACGAGTGACATTATATTATGTATTTTGCAAGTAGGTGAAGCATTTTAATTACAGTTTACGCAATATAATTTATTACCCATATTTTCTAGAGTGTTTTTAATATTTCGTTTTAAGGTTTTCTCCCTAGTGGCTGTTTTTGTGTTGGAATGAAAAATAAGCACCACTGCTGAGATAACAGGATAAGCCACGATCGTTTTCAACTAGTTGATCATACTTAGAGAGCGGAAAAGTAAAGAAGTAGACAGAACCACTATGCAAACTTGGTTGTTGCATTGCACATACATACAGTATATATAGTAAATATATTAGAATTAGAAATACAATTTTATAAAATATCAAAACAATTTGACTTTTAAAGTAGATGTAATGCCAATTGATTGAATCTCATATAATCTTTACCAAATTAATGGCGTTTTAAAAGTTATTGGCAATTGTTTTCACGTGAATGAATAGCAAAAGTTTTTGGGGGTTTTGGACAAGCAAGGATTAAATCCCTTTTAGTCCCTGCCTTCTTGCTTTCACTTAATTTTAAAAAGGAAATTAGAGAAAGTCTCTACAAAGTGAGAGGAATTTCCCGCTAGTGATAATTGCAAGAGAATCTGGTAGGCTGGTTGTACCCAAGTTGATCGATCAATCAACTTGGTACATTCAGCCTGCCCATTAATGATTTGAATCTTGAATCTTGTCTTGTCCTGCTGAACCAGCCTTTTTTTAACTTAATTGCTTTTTATTATTTGTTTTTCATATCAATATAGTTACATACAATTCCATATACAGTGAAAAGGGAAAAAGTGTCACAAATAAAAAAGGAAAAGCTTTGTCACAATATGCTGTGTACAATCCCGCCATAACGTGTTTTTCCCCCACCCAGACCTCCCTCCCACCCTCCCCCACACCACATCACATCACATTTAAAGGTTAGTGTATAGATAAATTGTCTGTAATTACAAAGGCTTAGAAATAAAGGGGGGAGGGGGCCAGGAAGAGCAATAAAAAGAAGAAACATAGAGCAGAGAGAAGAGAGAAGAAAGAGCAAGCAAAAGGGTAGAGAACTCAACATAAAAAAAAAAAAAAAGAAAGAAATAAAAGGGCAGAGCAGAGAGCAATATGAAAGGAGAAAAAAAAAAAAAAGAAACCCAAGGAAGAAAAGGGCGGGAGGTCGGCCAGACAGGGGAACAGAAACGGGTGTGAGAGAATCCCCCCCAAAGTTGCAGCATCCGTGTAGGAGCCGGAGAAGAGCAAATGTTTCAATGGCCGAGGCCCTCTGCCTCCATACTCCAAACCGAACCTTAGAAAGGGTTCCCATACACCCTGTCCCCCCACCTATGGGGGGCACCCCACCTCGTCCAGCCATGGCCTCCACATTCTTTCAAATTTTCTACTCCTATTCTGCTTGATATATAACACCCTTTCACTCCATACCATTACATTTATTGTCTCTACCCAACTTCCCACTGATGGGGTGGTTTTGGACTGCCACCTCTGTGCAATTAACTTGCGTGCTTGAAATAGGCACCTCAAGACCACTTCTGTAGTATCTGGCGGGGCTCTCCTCTCCTCTATTCCTAGTAGGCAAGTCTTGGCCACCGGTTTTAGCAGGGTCCCGAATGTTTTTTTAATCTTGCTATTATCTCCTCCCAATACCTAAATAACTTAGGACATCTCCACACCATATGGATAAAATCCCCTGTCACTTTACACCTAGGGCATTCGTCGTTTACCCTCCACCTAAGTCTGTGCATCTTTTTGGGGGTATAATAGACTCTATGGAGGAAACATAGGTGAGATATTCTCTGCTGAACCAGCCTAGATTCGAACCGTCCCGGGCCGGTCTAAGGCAGAGGTCTTCAAATTTTATTAACAAAAGGCCAGGTTACTGTCCTTTAGATTTTAGGGGGGAGGGGGTGGACAGTGGCCAGGAGGGGTAGAGATGACCCCAGCCTCAATTGAAGTAAACAATGCCCCATCATTGGTATTAGTGGAAGAAAAAATTCCCCATCATTGGTATCAGTGTAAGGAATAATGCCCCATCATTGGTATCAATATAAGGGACAGTGTCACATCATTGGTATTTGTGAGAGAAATAATGCTCCATCATTAATATTAGTGGGAGGAATAGTTCCCCATCATTGGTTTTAGTGGAAGGAATAGTGCCACATCATTGGTATAAACAGAGGGGGATAGTGCTCCATCATTAGTATTAGTGGGATAAATAATTCCCCATCAGTGGTATCAATGGAAGGAATACTGCCCCATTATTGTTATCAGTGGGAGGAATAATGCCACCTCATTGGTATTAGGAGGAATAATGCCCCATCATTGGTATCAATGGGAGGATAAGCACCCCATCATTGGTATTAGTGTGAGGAATAGAGCCCCATCATTGGTATTAATGGGAGGAATAGTGCCCCATCATTGGTAATAGTGGGAGGAATAGTGCCCCATTGTTTTTGTCAGTGGGAGGAATAGTGCCCCATCATTGGTATTAGTGGGAGGAATATTGCCCCATTGTTTGTGTCAGTGGGAGGAATAGGGCCGCATTGTTGGTGTCAGTGGTAGTAATAGTGCCCCATTATTGGCATTAGAGGAAGTAATAGTGCTTCATCATTGGTATTAGTGGGATAAATAGTGCCCCAATTCTTGGTGTCAGTGGGAGAAATAGAGTTCTAAGGACCTCATGAAGACAAGAAAAGGGCCACATTCTACCCAGGGGCCGCAGTTTGGAGACCACTGCTTTAAGGGCTAGTTCAAACAGTTGGCCATAGGGAGGTAAAAGCAGACAGTTGAGCTGTGGTTTGCCCCACTAAACTAGGGCATGCAGCCACTCAAGGCTGTGCACATTGTGGCCACAGCAAAAGGTAAATGGCACGTTGGTTTCAGGAGTTGGTGCATCGAACATAACCCATTTAAGCAAATGGGGCTGTACCACAATCAGCCTACAACCTTGTACAATGCGCGTGGTTGTGGCACAGCGGGTCAGCATGTTGGAGCTTAGAGCTGGCTATGAGGAGTTGACATATTGGGGTTGATTTACTAAAGGCAAATCCACTTTGCACTACAAGTGCACTGCAAGTGCAGTCGCTTTAGATCTAAGGGGAAGAGCTGCTGATTTTTTCATCCAATCATGTACAAGCAAAAATGCTGTTTTTTATTTTCCTTACATGTCCCCCTCAGATCTACAGCGACTTTACTTCCAAGTGCACTTGTAGTGCAAAGTGGATTTGCCTTTAGTAAATAAACCCCATCGCCTCATTTCACCTCACCTCATGTTCCGGTGACTGTACAATGAAGTATTTCCTATTTCTTTTCTGTCTTGGAGACAATAAATATGAGAACAAAAGGAAAGTTGAATCTCTGCAACAAGGACACAGACAACAATATATAAATCTACAGTGTTTTTTTATGAAAAAGAAACTCAATAATCCTGCCACGAAGGTCCTTATACAGGCACTCTATGTTATGGGGTGACAGCGTTCTATCTCTCCCCGAATCACTGTTCTGCCTTGTCCTCCTGTCATGTGCTCAATGTCTTCTACTGTTATCACCATAAGGAATCTCCCCCCAAGCAATAACATGCAGCCACTGCTGGAGCATGTGCATGTAGACAGGAAATGACTGGAAGGAGGCCGGAGGAGATCAGCAGTTCTAATTCTAATGTAAGTAGAACTCTAGAAAATGATTTGTTTTAAATAGAGTAAATAAATGTTGGCACCCCTGTCTGGTTTTTAAAGCTGTCCTTGTTGGAAAGATTTCCACTTGTTTTTCATCCTGGTAACTGATCCATCCTGAGCAGGAAGTGAGTGCCAGTCACTCTGCCTCCTATTAACACGATCCACACTAGACATGAGAGCACAGCATGGTCAGTTTTCTGGTTGTGCTGAGAACTCAGCCTGCTCTCCTCAAATGATCAGACTTGTCCTTACACCCCCCTCCACCCACATGCACAGCCATCACTGGGAAGATTAGTTTACTGCTATTTCTCCACCCACCGGCTCTCTAAGCTCCTTATGCAGCTGAGAACAGAGGGTATAACTTATACATGTAGCGGCATCCCCGATCTTCAAAGGCCTAATGGTGACCTCCAGAGTGAGGAGCTGACATCCTTCTTCACAGTATGGGTTACTAGGCATGGTGGGTGTAATGCAAGTTGAAAACATGGGCGCCAGTCACTTTTTGAATGCGAACAAAAGAGATTTATTGTCTCTTAACAAGAACTGAGGTAAAGAGGGTTTAGGGCCTGGACACCCTTAGGCAGATGCAATAGCAAGACTCTGAGACAAAATAATAGGCAGACAGCTATACAGGTAGAGGGCCTTTAAGCTGGATGCAGCAACTGTATTTGTATAACTGCTGTCTCCTATGGCAACTGAACTTTGAACAGTCAATAGAGATCCATACACGTACCTCACAGTAACCCGTTATAGATCTTTTCTCACATCTCACAGTAGCCTACTGTAGATCTTCATTCACTGAGCTCCCAGTCTCTCACTAAACTTCAAGATCCCAGACATCACTGGATCCCTTGAGCACTTCCACAGTTCACCCGCTGTATTCTCCTCAAACATTACCCCTGCTAACCCGCTGGGTCCCTTGCTTGGCACTCTTCTGAAGCTTTCCCACTTGTTCACCTTCCTCGGCTAGTAAATAAGGCTGCTCTGGTACTTCTTCAGACTTCGATAACTGGTCTCTGATAACCGGAGTGGTTGTCCCTTAATGTTGAGTGTGTCTCCTTCATCTCTGACCTTGATCCTCACTTGCCTCTGGTAACAGGAGTTGTCATCCCATGTGGCAACTGCGTCTCCCTCATCGCTGGCAACAATGCGGTTCCCCATCCGGTGGAACTTCTGCAACTTGGTTGGGCTTCTGACTGAAAGCCCCGAACCAAGAAACAGAGGGCAAAGAACAGGGAAGGGGGGAAAGGAGAGAAAGGGAAGTGACCGGTAAAAAGGAACCACTGTGCACATTCCCATGAATATCATCGGCATGGAACTATGTTCTGTCAAAAGCATCTTGCAGTTATTGAAGAAATCAGACATTCATTTATATTTTAAATTGAATAAGTTGTTTCACAAGGTGAGTATTTACATTAACTTTAGGCAGTGGATGTGTACTAATTATTTTTGGAGAGTAAGGATATCGTATAATACCAATGTAACATCATGGTGCTGCAATTCTACATTCATTTTTAACTAGCAATAAAAACCTGAGTGAGGTTCTATCCCTTTAATTAAAAAAAAGCCAAAAAAGAAATAAACAAAAGTGTGTATGTAGCAAGAAAAGGGCACACCGTACTATATGCCCATACCCTCCTGTTTGAAGAGGTTGAGCGGTGTCATGTATTTGGGTCCCACAGCTAGGTTCTCCATCAGTTGGTTCTCATCTCCTAGGATATAGGGACAAGTCTCTGTTTTCCCCCCCCCAAGTAATTCCAATGTCCACACCACTCTAAACTCCAACGTTGAGTTTATTTTTCATCAATGTTCAGCAGATAGGAAAGGGTGGATAAGAGACAGGACAGCAAGGTTTTGGGAGGTAGGTCCAGGCACAAGTAAATGTTACAATCACCACTCAATCCCTGAGAGGGTTCAGCTCACCCTGATAGTCTCCTGCAAAGTGAATCCTAGCAGCCGAAGTGATGCTCGGACGCTTAATTAGGTTCTTTTCTTAGATACGATCGGGAGATCCTCTGCCACAGAATCTATCATGTCCCGAACTTCTCAGCTTTTGCAATACAAGGACAGGTGCCAGCAACAGCACATTACTAGGCCCTTGGTGGATAGATGAATCCCTCCAGAAAGTTACCGGGCCCTTTCTTTCACCGTGAACTCTCACCGGTCCCTCAGAAAGGTCCTCCCCCGTCCTCCGCTTCTTAGAGCGGGTCCCCTCGCAAGGGGCACCCTGGGATTCCTCTTCCCAGAAGTGGGCTCCAGCTAAAGGTGCTGGGCCCAGTGCTGAAGTTGCAGCCCCAGGGCTAAAGGTGCCTGGACTGATGCGCACGCGGCCCCATGGCCTGGAGGGCCAAGCGCCACGCACTCGGACTCCTGACTCCTAACCGACAACGAACCCTGCCAGGCGGCGTCTCCCCCTTATGTATTCTCTCCCAGCATGCACAGCAGGCCAACCACGCCCACTGTACCGCTGCCGAGAGAGGACACCCTAAGGCACAGCATTATTACTAGTGGTTCAACCCTGACCTGTCATGGCAGCGCCACCTACAGGTCACAGGGAACTGCACACCAGTATACCACCTGGAGAAACAAAGTAGCACAACCTATCAATGAGAATGGTCTGAGCCTAACTACTAACTCAGACCAACCCCCTAAATTTGGGTATATAGCACCACTAAAAGGGGATGGGCATTACATGTGCATTTAGACTGCAAGCAAAAAACAAAAAATTGCCAGTAACTGACTAATGTATAAACGCTGAAAAGCTCTATATATGAGCAAGCACAGCGTCCCTTGAAGTTGCTGACTCACCAGTCAAGGTGTGATCCAGGTAATCAAGGAGTTAAACACAAAAAGGACAAGGTGGGGAAGTACCTCACCTAAAAGAGATTACGAAGGACCATGCAGCTTAAGATAAGGGAACTTTAATACAAAATTACAAATGGTAATTAAAAAAACTGGGTAAAAAATCTTCTGCCATCTATTTGCCCCTTTTTCATTTCTGTTAATATAGTGTTAATTAAGGATCCACATGCCTGCGCCCGCCAGGAAGCTGACACTCTGCAGCGCTAATCACAGGTAGTGAGACATTTCCCGATCTATGCAGCCGCAGATGGGGAAATGTCTCACTGCCTGCGATTATCGCTGTGGAGTGTCAGCTTCCTGGCGGGTGCGGGCACGTGGAGTTTCGAACACACCTGAGCTCATCCTTATGCCGCGTACACACGCTCGGAATTTCCAACAACAAATGTTCGATGGAAGCTTTTGGTCGGAAATTCCGACCGTGTGTAAGCCCCATCGGACATTTTCTGTCGGAATTTCCGACAACAAAAATTTGAGAGCTGGTTCAAAATTTGTTGTCGGAAATTCCGACCGTGTGTACACAATTGCGACGCACAAAATTCCACGCATGCTAGGAATCAAGCAGAAGAACCGCACTGGCTATTGAACGTCATTTTTCTCGGCTCGTCGTTAGTGTTGTACGTCACCGCGTTCTTGACGTTCGGAATTTCCGACAACATTTGTGTGACCATGTGTATGCAAGACAAGTTTGAGCCAACATCCGTCGTAAATAAATCCACGGTTTTGTTGTTGGAATGTCCGATCGTGTGTACGCGGCATTAGTGTTAATGCTTGAATCATGAAAACCAGTAGCAATTCACTATTATGTGGTGTTGATGTTGAAAAATAATAAATGCATCCCTTTTTCTAGGGTATAAAGACATGACCACTGCTAGCCCCTCCCATCCTGGAAGAAGCTCATGCTGATTGGGTAAAACCTGTCGGCTGTCACGACACCACGTGAGTAACGCTCTGTTGTCACCCTTGATGCAATATTGCACGTCTGCACATGCTCAGAGGACTCCTTGAGAACCACGGTATCCATCTTGAGAAAGGCACGCTGAATTGCTACAATAAAGACCAGATGAGTGGCTATCGCTCCAGACCCAGAGCAAGACTGCAGCTACTATCCCTGCACTGCCTGGATGAGTGAGCAGGTCATCTCCTGTCATCAAGGACACAAGTCTACATTGCCAAAGGCTGAGTGAGCGGACCTGCTGGTCCACGATCTGCTTTACTAGAGCCACACTTTTACATTCATAGTGAACTCTTGATGGTTACGCACAGTTTATTAACCCTATGTTTCACTATGGGCCGCTATCAGTGATACTGAGACTGTGTTATTTATACCTGACTTCACTGAATATATGCCTCCACAGCCCTGTATTCAGTGGGAAATCCCGGGCTGGGAAGACACACAGAACAGCATACTCTGAATAAGTGCTTGCTGTTCATGAAACGGTGACCCAAGGATCCTTTTCTTGACTGATATACTCAAGGAGTCACATGTCCACACATTTTCTTATATGAGTCTGAAACCTGGGCAATAACATCAATTGATCAGACATCTTGTGGATCTTTATTTCACCAAAGTCAGTGTACTACTCTATGGGCTATGCTTGTGATTAAGGATGGGCTCAGGCGTGTTCGCAACTCCACGTGCCCACGCCCGCCAGGAAGCTGACACTCTGCTGCACTAATCACAGGTCGTGAGACATTTCTCGACCTGTGCAGCTGCGGATAGGGAAATGTCTCACTGCCTGTGATTAGTTCTACGGAGTGTCAGCTTCCTGGCGGGCGCGGGCACGTGGAATTGCGAACACGCCTGAGCCCATCCTTAATTGTGATATGTGTTTGTGAGCGGTTCTAAATGTTGAAGCTGCATTTTGAATAGACAACGTTGTGTTTTTTTAACTCTTTTGGCTGAGGAGCTGGTGGTAGGAAATTTTTACCCAGTTTTTTTTGTATTACCGTTTGTAACTTTGTATTAAAGTTCCCTTATCTTAGGCTGCATGGTCCTTCGTAATCTCTTTTAGGTGAGGTACTTCCCCACCTTGACATTTAGACTGCAATCATTCTGCCACAGATGTGACATACAGTAGGTCTTGAAAATGCTAGAGACAAAAGAGTAAAGCAATATTCATGCTTTAGATTTCAATTATTTAGTTAAAAATATGGCAGGACACAATCTGTGAAAGTCATCTCTCCTGTCTCTACAGGAGAATGAACAGATCTGGAAGATACAATTATAGGGAGAGTAATTGGGTCAGAGTTAATTACTGATTCATTGAAGTTTCAGAACACTACCGGCTATGTTCATTATCTCAGTCGTTTCTATTAATTCAGTAATGCACAGAGTGCTCTGCAGCACATTTTATACTCCTTCCTTTCATATATTGGACTTTATCTTAGGTAATCAATGGAGCTCTGTCACCATGTCTCCAGGACCTGAGAAACACTTCCTTCTATGCCAGGGATATTTCTGGGCTATGAAATCTTTTCTAAATCAAAAATCTAAATGTAGCAACTGCCTGTTTTTGTTTTTTTTTTACCTTTCTTTTAAATTAGATCTACCCCAATTACTAATATCTTAGTACTGCCCTGGTGCCCAGCCTGTGGCCCCTTGGCACTTTGTGTGGCCTTCAGAGTCCCTGCATCTACTAATCTTGGTTTTCTCTAGCAGTCTCATGTAATGTGTCTCCAGTCTATTACTGTCTCTGGAAGCATGTTCCCTGTCACCAACAACTTCTATATCATGTTTACAGACTCTGACAGTCTACTGCAGCATGTCTGCAGTCTCTGACCATCTCTTGTATCATGTCTGCAGTCTCTGACCATCTCTTGTATCATGTCCGCAGACACTGACCATCGCTTTTATCATGCCCACAGTCTCTAATCATCTCTTGTATCATGTCCACAGTCTCTGACCATCTCTTGTATCATGTCCACAGTCTCTGACCATCTCTTGTATCATGTCCACAGACTCTGACCATCTCTTGTATCACATCCATATCCACAGACTCTGACCACCTCTTGTATCATGTCCATAGACTCTGACCATCTCTTGTATCATGTCCACAGACTCTGACCTCACCTCTTGTATTATGTCCGCCGTCTTTGACCATCTCTTGTACCATGTCCACAGTCTCTAATCATCTCTTATATCATGTCCAAAGTCTCTGACCATCTCTCATATCATGTCCACAGTCTCTCATAGCTCCCAACTGTCCCTGATTTTGTGGGACTGTCCCTCATTTTGAACAAAGTCCCTCTTTGCTCATTTGTTCTCATTTTGGTCTGATCTATACAGTTGTATATAAAATGCACTACTTATCTACTTACATCAAAAGATGTTTTTAAGTGCTAAACCAGCACTTGTGGGTTTAACCAACCTTTTTTTGTACAATTCACCTTTAAGGCAGCGTGGCAGCGGGTGTATCCTAAGCCTACATATTTTTTCTAATAAGTGTCCCTCATTCCCATCTCAGAAAGTTGGGAGGTATGGTCTGTGACCATCTTATGTATTATGTCCAGAGTCTATGACTAAGATGCATTGTCCAGCCCCCCTAGCTTTTGTAACCTGTTACATCAGGCATGTCCAAAGTCGGGCCCGCGGGCCAATCGCGGCCTGGATTTAAACTGCCCGCCTGATTATCTACACATATATATCTTTTGTGGCCCCCGACGATCTCCCAGCGCCGGGGGCCACAAAAGATATACTGTATTTATTGGCGTATAACACACACTTTTGTGCGTGTTATACGCCGATCCCTGCTGCCTGTGGGTGAAGAGGAGCGAGCGCCGCCGAAATAGCCCGAGCCGAGTATACTGTGTACTTGGCTAGGCTCGGCTCCACTCCCAGTCACGCCCAGTCCCGCCATTGGACGTGTGTTATGTCCATCATAGAAGCCGGGCCAAGGGGCGGGACTGCGAGAGGAGCCGAATTCACAGGACATCCGGCTCTATCTCGGTGGCAAAATGTAAAAGCTGGTTGCAGATGGACACTTGGGCACGCTGGCTGCAGATGGACACTTGGGCACGCTGGCTGCAGATGGACACTTGGGCACGCTGGCTGCAGATGGACACTTGGGCACGCTGGCTGCAGAGGGACACTTGGGCACGCTGGCTGCAGAGGGACACTTGGGCACGCTGGCTGCAGAGGGACACTTGGGCACGCTGGCTGCAGAGGGACACTTGGGCACGCTGGCTGCAGATGGACACTTGGGCACGCTGGCTGCAGATGGACACTTGGGCACGCTGGCTGCAGATGGACACTTGGGCACGCTGGCTGCAGATGGACACTTGGGCATGCTGGCTGCAGATGGACACTTGGGCATGCTGGCTGCAGATGGACACTTGGGCATGCTGGCTGCAGATGGACACTTGGGCATGCTGGCTGCAGATGGACACTTGGGCACGCTGGCTGCAGATGGACACTTGGGCACGCAATGATAGGGGCTGCATTCCCGGCAATGATAGGTGCTGCATTCCCAGCAATGGTGAGTGCATTCCCGGCAATGATAGGTGCTGCATTCCTGGCAATGGTGGGTGCATTCCCGGCAATGATAGGTGCTGCATTCCTGGCAATGGTGGGTGCATTCCCGGCAATGATAGGTGCTGCATTCCTGGCAATGGTGAGTGCATTCCCGGCAATGATAAGTGCTGCCTTCCTGGGAATGGTGGGTGCATTCCTGGCAATGGTGAGTGCTGCATTCTTGGCAATGGTGAGTGCTGCATTCTTGGCAATGGTGAGTGCTGCATTCTTGGCAATGGTGAGTGCTGCATTCTTGACAATGGTGGGTGCTGCATTCTTGACAATGGTGGGTGCTGCATTCCTGGCAATGGTGAGTGCTGCATTCCTGGTAATGATGGGTGCTGCATTCCTGGCAATGATGGGTGCTGCATTCCTGGTAATGATGGGAGCTGCATTCCTGGCAATGGTGGCCGCTGCATTCCTAGCAATTGGGGGTCTGCAGGTGGGCACTGACCCTTATTTTGCTTCACAGTTCTTTATTTAAAAATGTTTTTTTTTTTTTCCTGAAACTTCCCTCTTAAAGTGAAGGTGCGTGTTATACGCCAATAAATACGGTATATCCAAATAATACGCCTGAACTCATCTCTTCACCACACACAGCCACAAAGGCAAGAGACTTCTTGTTGGGCAGTGTATTAGTGCTCGAACGAACACACTTAGACCGAATTTTAATGGTTCAAAGAATGTCAGGCAAAATGGTCGGCCCTCGTGCATGTTCACTTCATCAAATCTGGCCCTCTTTGAAAAAAGTTTGGACATCCCTGGGCTAAAAGAACAGACGGTCCTATTGGACGCCTAGGGGGAGGGGAGGAGATGCGCGGCGGAAGCCGCAGTGATGGAGGAGAGGACACAAGAGCCACTGCCTGATGCCCGCCGCCTGCCACCCGACACTTAGATGGGGCAAGTGCGGGATCGTCCGGCAGACAGCAAACGAACAAGCGGACTGCAGGTGTAGTGGGATGCAACTCTAGTCCCTGCATGCAACGGTGGCTCAAAAGGATTCTGCAAGAGAAAGGAGTCACCCTGAAACAGGAAACGTTTTATCTTGCTATTTTTGGCGAGAATTCTGCTTTAAGCTTTTTCAGCATCTATGAAGAACTCGACAACCTGAGATTTCTTCAGGTTCTTTCTTCTTTGACTGACTAAATGCAGTTAAGGCACCATGTTAATTTATTTAATCCCATATCAAACCACAGAATCTGTGTAATTCATAATTGTAAGCTTGTAAAGAGAAAAGGTGACAACCCTAAAGTTACAGATAATTGCAAACTACAGAACATTGTAAGGCAACACATGTTTTACCTGAGCCGCCCTAGTCACCTCCCTGGCGGTGAGAGGGATGAATAGACTGGATGCCTTTGTGTGGGATCATCCTTTTCTTCTTTATATTAGCAGAAATAGGCAGGGCAGTTTAGACAAGGAGTGCTTGGGAATGAAGGGCTGAAATTTAATTTACTGCTCACTATCTTGCTTGCTTTAATTTTAACGAACACAGAAAACTAATCCGAGTCGGTCTCAAATGCACCAAGCAGGTTCAGTCAGCAGATCTTAGAAATGTTCAAGTCTAGAAAAAACAGCAGCCCTGCTTCATCTCTCCTCTGTAAGTCATAGCAGTGCCAATCATATAGACTGACTCACCTGTGAGCAGAACTCCCTGGGCTCTTTTGGCATCCGCCGAGCCATAAAAAACCTCTGATCAGCCTGAAGATACACTAAATCCTTGTCTTGCATACTAACGGTACACAATTGTCGTGCCACAAACACAAAGGTAGTGACGTACTACAAGGAATTTCAGCTCTTGAGCGCCACCCTTTGGGCCCCTTTTGCTAATTTCGTGTTTGGTGAGCATTGATTCCGAGCATGCGTGTTTGTACTTTTGACTTTTGTGTGACGGATTTGTGTACTGACCATACGAAAATCAGACGTGAAACCGTTGTCTGCCAAAAATTTACTAGCATTTCATCCAACATTTGTTGGCCAAAAGTTGGACAACAATTGTCAAAAGCAGCGTACTAACGGTAAGATTTTAGGACAACAGTCTGTCAACAGACAATTCCCTGCCAACAATCGTATCGTGTGTACGAGGCTTTATAGACAGCTAGAGAAAGAGATGCAGTATGGTATATTTAAAGTGGTTGTAAAGGCACAAGGTTTTTTTACCTTAATGCATTCTAGCCATACCACAGCTTTTTAATGGACCCCTCAGTGCTGTGGTAATATACATCTGATTTGATGCGCATATTTCTCATCAAGGATGATGGCACTGTCAGTGCAACAGGCTGCAGTGGCGGCTGGTGGGTTTTTCTTTGGGGGGCCAGCAAACAACCACCCCCCCAGGTGGCCGGCGGCGTGGCACTAGCCCCCCCTGTCTGCCGGTCGGTCCGGCACTTACCCTATCTGGGTGGCGGGTTGCAAGCGGTTGATTGCAGGCAGCGACTCCGGCGTAGCGCATGGCTGGCTGGGAGCAGCGGCTCTGGTGTCCTCAGTGCAGCAGGTGGCTGGTGGCAAGCTGGGAGCAGCGGATCTGGTGCCCTTTCCTCAAAAGCTTCCGCCGTGCATGTCCTCTCTTCTCCTTCTCCTCCTAGGCATCCAATAGGATCGCCTGACATTTTGGCCAATCAAGAAACTGGCCCAGACCCACTTCCTGAGTGGCAGGGAGGAGATTTAGTGTAAAAATAGCGAATATTCTTTTGCTATCGTCACACAACTGGGTAGCTTGGAGCGCAGTGCTATGCGCCCCAAGCCCACCCTTTTTTGAAACCTATTGGCTCTAATCACGTGCTTCAAAACCCCCCCCCCATTTGAATCCATGCATCTGGCGTCCCTGTATATAGATCAGGGTGCCGGACGCATGGATGGCGGGGGCGGCACCTGTGCGCCCTCTATGGATGGGCCGCCACTGACAGGCTGCCTGTTTTTTTATCTCAAGCTCTGTGCTGGCTACTGGTAAAGACCATTGTTCAACTATAGGGATGTGTGGTTTAGGATTTTGGAAACTTCTGTCTACAAATGACATTACTGACATTCCACAAAAGTCAGGAGGTGATTTTAGGTGACTTCAGACTAAACCAGACAGGTTATTTTTAATAAAATGAAGTAAAAAAATAGCTTGTGTAGCGATGACACATTTTATAATTTTTTAACAGTATCAGCTTAGCGGAGAATCAGGTGATGCAGAAGTCTAATGTATTGTCATTTTAGCACAAAGTAAAATTAATCCAATTATCTGCGACCCAGACTATCCTGCAGACTACCAGCATGCTTCCTTCCCTCCCCAATGCCTACTTTACTGTCAATCAGCTTCCTCTTCACTTCCTAACGGCGGGAGGCATGCAGATACTGCGTCACCCACTGACTAATCACTCTGCTCTCATGCTGCCAGCCTGCAGAGATAGACTGGCTAGCATCAATGTTTAACTGTATTACCAAACATACATAGACTGAAAATCCACAACAGAGGAGGAATGGAGGCGGGGCAAGATTTTTTAACAGGAGGTATGATATAAAGAATGGGATGTGCATATTGGCAATGAGTAAAGGAAACCTGTCATGAAATTACTAGTTGCTTGGGTGTCATGTCGACGCTTTGCTTTCACTAATCGGAACAAGCATGGGGAGCATTGTTTTGGGACTGTGAATCCAGGCAAATGGCATTTTCAGAATAAAGCCCCATTTACACAGGTACCTTCCGTTTTGATCAGCAGGTGCTCTATCCGCTGATCGCCTGCTGATCAAAGCAGAGCAAACAGATGACAGGTCTGTGTTCGCCCAATTTCTGCAGAACGATCACAGACAGAGCCCATTCTGCTCTATTGATGACCAAGTGTAAACGCACTCTGTTTACAACCGATTACTTCCAATCTCATCTGCCTTCACGGATGAAGACAGACATGTGTAAATGGACAAAAACCTGCTTACACCTGCAGGTTCATAGGAGTGAATGGACCTTCTGATCAGGTCCGCCAGAATAACTGACAGGCAGGTCTGTTCGGACCGGTAGTGGGAAAGGGGCCTAATGGTTATTTGCAACAGATATTGGTAGCAGATACACATTTCTCTCATTACTTTAAAGGAGAGGTTTGGTCAAAGCCTGATGTCACTCAGCCAGTTTAGGCCTAGGAAAGATCCCAACTTTACAGTCGGGATCCACCCAGAGGCCTGGGCAGGCATCTGGCTCAACTCAGCACTGGGGAGGAGGTGGGGCAGAGCAGATAGCCGGGAACTCTCTAGATGGCTGCAGAACTGATCCCAGCTGCAGCTGCCCCCTGCTGGCTTTACGTTGAGAACGGAGAGATCAAAAACTGCTGATCACTCAGTTCTCGAGGTAGAGCCAGCAGGGGACAGCTGAGGCTGGGATCGGTGCTGCAGCCATCTAGGTAAATATGCTATTATGCTTCTCTTAATACCTTCCCACATATAAATGGCACAATGGAGGCGGGTTTATTCCGTGCTGCCACATATTTTGTCATCTGGATGCATTCTGTGTGCATGAAAGATGATCTATGAATGAAGGTTGAGGGAATAAATAAAAACTCTGCCTCCTCCATTTATAGATGGTTTTTCATTCATAGAATCATAATATGGAGGAGGGGATTGAAAGGGCAGGCATAGTAGGCGCTCCTGATGAGTGCAAATAACGGGTTCCTTTTCTCTATTAACCCCTGCCACAACGTAAGAATGCGGCAGTAGGGGTAGGGTTGATCAGAGGGCAAAATATTTCAAACAATTCTGCAGCCATCAACACAAGGTACATATAGCATTGGCTGTAAGTAATGTCCCTTGTGTTGACCTTTGTAAAACCTTTGTTTACCTAAAACTAGACTTTTAAGCTGAATTCCAGACAAACAGTTTAATCTATTAGCAGGTTATTGAATCATGCGCTGGAAGCTTGTTGTATGCAGAGTATACCTTTACTTTCATGGAGGATATCATTATCATGGCTTTACATCATGTAGACAGAAACAGGAAGCAGGAATATACAAGAACATATATTGAGGAAAGACAAGCACTTCCTCTCATTACATTGCCATAGAATACAAACCACAACACTGCAGTGCCACCTGCTGGATAGAAAGGTATAATGCACACAGTGCACTGTCAGTTTATAAAAGCAACTTTTTTTTTTTCATCACGTATCAAAACAGGTTACAGCATGGTAAAAGTTTTTGTGTAATAACATACAGTGCTTTAAGACAAATCTTGCTTTTTCATCCCTTGTCCACCCTCCCTCCCTCCCTCCCGCACACCACATTTAGACCTAATTTATTATAGTGTGTTGCTATTTAGTTGCAAAATGTCAAGGGAGAAAGAGTAGGGAGACACACCTAGGGGTGGCTATATAATAGGAAAGAAATGGGGGAACCCACAGCAGGGGGGGGGCGTGGAGCGGGGGGAAGATTCTCTTCTGCTCAGCTCCATCCCCTATGGGGGGCACCCCCTCTCCTCCAACCAAGGCCTCCACATTCTCTAAAATTTTCCATAATTGCCCTGTCTAATGAATGCCACTCTCTCACTCCAAATTATTGAGTTAATAGTCTCAACCCAGTTTTCCACCGTCGGGGGGAACTGTGCCTGCCATTTCCGTGCAATTAGCTTTCGCGCTTGAAATAAGCATCTCAGCACTACTTTCATAGTGCCTGACGGGACTTTTTCTTTCCTCTATGCTCCCTAAAAGGCAAGTTTTGGCAACCGGTTCTAACGTGGTCCTGAAGATTTTATTTACCCTTTCTATTATCTGTCAGGGTCACCTGTGGCCAGGTGACAGATGCACACCGTAGGGGGACAGGAGTGCACCGCGAGGTAGTGAACCCTATGGCTGGCTTCTGTGGATAGGAAACTGGGTGGTTGTGGAAAGCGGGACCAGAGGAGCACAACCGGGATCCCAACGGAAGCGAGAGCCAAGATTCCCCAGGGCGCGGAGTCTAAGACCCAGCTGGTCTTCTCCAGGGCCTCTAGTGGTGAGGATGTTACGCTGCAGGCTGGGACCAGGTCGCGGCCCCTGGAGTTTCCTAGCTCACGCCCCGTAGGATAAGGGGAAGCAGCAGCACACGATAGAGAGAACCGAATAACAAGCCGAAGGTCAGGGGCCACAAGCAGACAAGGATAACGAAGAACGAGCCGAAGGTCAAGGGTCACGAGCAGACAGGGATGGTCGGGGACAAGCCAATAACGTAACAGAGAGACAGACGTAGCACACGGCAGGCAGGAACCCAAACACACAATGCCTAACAAACACGTTGATCAGCAAAGCAGGCTTGCAGTGCACAGGTTAATATAGTGTTCAGTGATAGGGCCTGGGGTGGAGTCAGGCTGGGAGGAGATTATAAAGGAAGCCAGGTGAAGGAGGTCTGGTCTCTAGATGAACACATGAGGAGGAAGGTAAGATGGCAGACAGACATTAATGCATATCCATGACAGTACCCTCCCTCTTACGAGGCCTCCCCCTTCCCCGCCTGGGCCCAGGTTTAGAGGGAAACTTCAGATGAAACTCCTTTAACAGACGAGGTGCAAAGACCTCAGATGCAGTGATCCAAGACCTCTCCTCAGGACCAAACCCTTTCCAATGAACGAGGTACTGAAGAACGCCTTTACAGAGTCGGGAGTCCAGAATTTGACTGATCTCGTACTCCTGATTATCCTCCGAGACAGGCGCCACGGTAGGAAGAGGACGAGAGAATTTATTGAGGACTAAAGGCTTTAGAAGAGCAACATGAAAGGAGTTAGTGATTTTAAGGCTCTTAGGAATCTGGAGTTTGAAACAAACCGGATTCAGTTTAGCAGTTACCGTGTATGGACCGATGAATCGTGGAGCAAACTTCAGAGAAGGAACTCGGAGCTTGATGTTCCTGGTAGAGAGCCAGACTTTGTCCCCTGGCTGAAGAGAAGGCGGTTTACGCCTGCGGCGGTCGGCAAAGCCTTTGAATTTTTCAGCAGCTGCCCGGAGGGAATCATGAACGTGACCCCAAACGGAATTGAGAGACTCCTGAACCGAAGCCAAAGCTGGAATGTCTGGAGAACAGATCATAGGAAGAGGAAGTTGAGGGTGTTTTCCATAAACTGTGAAAAAGGGTGTCTTCTGCGAACTGGTATTCACATGATTGTTATGGGAGAATTCTGCCCACGGGAGTAGAGAGGACCAATCGTCATGGTGAGAAGACACAAAGGTGCGAAGAAAGACCTCTAACTCCTGATTAACCCTCTCAGTCTGTCCATTGGATTGGGGATGGTAAGAAGAAGAAAAATCCAAGACAATATTGAGGGATTTGCAAAAGGCTCTCCAAAAACGAGACGTGAATTGGACTCCCCTGTCGGAAACAATATGAGAAGGGACCCCATGTAGGCGGAGAATTTCTCGAATGAAAATGGGAACCAAGGCAGGGGCAGAAGGAAGACCAGGAAGAGGAACAAAATGAGCCATCTTGGAGAATCGATCGATTACCACCCAAATGACTGTATTATTCTCAGACAGTGGGAGATCGGTGATAAAATCCATGGCAATATGGGCCCAGGGTTCCTTAGGAATAGGCAAGGGCATGAGGAGACCAGCAGGAGCTTGTGTGGAGGATTTGGACTGAGCACAGACATGACAAGCTTTAACGTAGTCTTTGACGTCTGAGCGGAGATTAGGCCACCAGTAGTGACGACTGATGAGTAGGAAGGATCGGAGGAATCCAGAATGCCCTGCCACCTTGGAATCATGTCCCCAACGAAGGATCTTAGCTCTTAGCTCAGTGGGGACAAAGGTCTTACCAGGCGGAATTTTAGACTTCAGGGTGGTAGAGTGGGCAACAATGCATGAGGTGGGAATGATCGGCTCAGGTTCAGGGGCGGACTCCTCGTCCAAAGTGTCAAATGACCTAGAGAGCGCATCAGCCCGACCGTTGCAGGAACCAGGTTTGTAGGTAATCGTGAAATTAAAACGGGCAAAGAAGAGACTCCACCTGGCCTGTCTAGGATTCAGACGTTTAGCATTCTGTAGATACTGTAAATTCTTGTGATCGGTAAAGATCGTTATGGAGTGAGGGGAACCCTCCAAGAGATGACGCCACTCCTCTAACGCCAATTTAATTGCGAGAAGTTCCCGATCACCGATGGCATAATTCCTCTCTGCCTGAGAAAATTTTTTGGAGAAGAACGCACATGGTTGGCGTCTCTTCTCAAAGATTTGAAGAAGCACAGCTCCCACCCCCATTGAGGAAGCGTCCACTTCAATAAAAAATGCATTCCCAGGATTTGGTCTCCTCAAGAGGGGGCCAGAAACAAAGGCCTGTTTCAGGTTGTGAAATGCAGAGACAGCTTCGGGAGGCCAGTCTCTGGCATTCACACCCTTCTTGGTCAAAGCGATAATAGGCGCGGCAATGGAAGAGTAATTCCTTATGAACTGCCTATAATAATTAGTGAAGCCAAGAAAGCGCTGTGTGGCCTTGAGGCTAGCAGGAAGAGGCCAGTTGGTGATAGCCAAGACCTTCCCAGGGTCCATACGAAGCCCCGAACATGAGACAAAGCACCCCAAAAACAGGACCTCAGAACATTCAAAGGAACATTTCTCCAGCTTGGCATAGAGATTGTTCTCTCTAAGACGTTGAAGTACAGTGCGGACATGGTTTCTGTGGACGAGCAGATTTTCAGAAAAGATCAGAATGTCATCCAGATAGATGACAACAAACTGGTACAGCAGATCTCTGAAGATTTCATTGACAAAGTTTTGAAACACGGCTGGAGCATTACACAGACCAAAAGGCATCACCAGATATTCGTAATGCCCGTCTCTAGTGTTAAATGCAGTCTTCCATTCGTCACCCTCCCGTATTCGAATGAGATTGTACGCGCCTCTGAGATCCAACTTGGTGAAAATGGAGGCACCCTTCAACCTATCGAATAGCTCAGATATTAAGGGTAAGGGGTATCGATTTTTAATAGTAACCGCATTTAAACCCCGATAATCGATGCAGGGTCTTAAGGTACCATCCTTTTTGGCAACAAAAAAGAACCCTGCCCCTGCAGGCGATGAGGATTTCCGGATGAACCCTCTCTCCAGATTCTCTGCTACATACTCCGACATGGCCTGGGTCTCTGGGATGGACAGAGGGTAGGTACGACCCCTGGGTAGAGTTGCTCCGGGGACAAGATCAATAGCACAGTCAAAAGACCTGTGGGGAGGAAGCACCTCAGCTGATTTTTTACAGAACACATCCCGGTAATCGCTGTATGCGGCGGGAAGATCAGAAGAAACAGAAGTGGCAGCAACCGGAAGACTCTCCTTGGGGGTCACCTTGAGAAGACACGACGAGAAACATGAGGAACCCCAGGCCAGGATCTGCCCAGAGACCCAGTCCACATGTGGAGAGTGGAGCTGTAGCCAAGGGAGGCCCAATACAACTGGGGTAGAGGCCTTGGGTAGAATAAGAAAGGATATCCACTCCTGGTGGAGAATCCCTACCGACATCCTAATGGGTAGCGTCTGGAAGCGAATAGGGCCCCCTGGGAGAACAGTGCCATCAATTGCCGAGACTACCAATGGGGTAGTGAGAGGTGAAAGGGTAAGCTTCATAGAAGAAGCAGTTCTCCAATCCATGAAATTGCCGGCAGCCCCGGAATCCAGGTATGCAAGGGTTGACTGAGGAGAAGTGCCTACATGAAGGGACACCGGCAAGAGCAGGCGAGAAGGTGATGTTTCTGGGTCCAATACTCCACCTTCCAAATGTATTAGACCCGAGCGTTTCCCGGACGAAGCGAGCAGGAGTCACGAAAATGACCCTTGCCCCCACAATAGAGGCACAAGCCCAGAGTTCTGCGCCTAGCACGTTCTTCGGGGGTTAGTCTGGTCCGGCCCAGCTGCATAGGTTCTTCAGCAGGTAGAGGATGCTCCACGGAATGAAGGGAGGGGAGCTCAGACTGGCTAGGACCCAGAGAGTGCTGGCGTCTTTTTTCTAAGGACCTCTCTTGAAAACGAATGTCGATCTGGTTGCATAATGAAATTACATCGTCCAGACCGACGGGAATGGCTCTTCCCGCTAATTCGTCTTTCACTCGGTCAGAGAGGCCATGTAAAAAGGTAGCGACCAGGGCCTCATTATTCCAGCTCAATTCAGCTGTGTGGATACGGAACTGAAGAGCATATTGCCCCACTGAACTAGATTCTTGGCGAAGACGTAAGACAGCACTAGCCACTGAAGAAGCCCGAGCCGGCTCTTCGAAGATATTACGAAAGAGCTTCAAGAATTCGGACAGACTGGAAACCACCGGATCGTTCCTCTCCCACAGGGGGGCAGCCCAGGCCAAAGCTTCACCGGAGAGGAGGGAAATGATATAGGCTACCTTAGCCCGGTCAGATAGGAAGCTTTGAGGCTGAAGCTCAAAATGAATAGTGCATTGGCTGAGAAACCCCCTGCAGGCCTTGGAGTCCCCAGAGAAACGGAACGGAGCTGGCAATCTTAGTGAGTGTGAGGCTGCGACTGGTGCGATAGGTACAGCCGCTGGTTGTACTTGGGGTTGCGGATTCGGGGTTCCCAAGGAGACCTGAAGCTGCTCGAATCGAGAAGCCAGATCCTGGAGGAATCGCATCACCTGGGTCTGATTTGATTCCTGGGTCTCAAGTCTGCGAACTATGCCCTGCAATGGATCATCCGCGGGAAGCGGGATGTCAGCCGGGTTCATGGCTGATCAAACTGTCAGGGTCACCTGTGGCCAGGTGACAGATGCACACCGTAGGGGGACAGGAGTGCACCGCGAGGTAGTGAACCCTATGGCTGGCTTCTGTGGATAGGAAACTGGGTGGTTGTGGAAAGCGGGACCAGAGGAGCACAACCGGGATCCCAACGGAAGCGAGAGCCAAGATTCCCCAGGGCGCGGAGTCTAAGACCCAGCTGGTCTTCTCCAGGGCCTCTAGTGGTGAGGATGTTACGCTGCAGGCTGGGACCAGGTCGCGGCCCCTGGAGTTTCCTAGCTCACGCCCCGTAGGATAAGGGGAAGCAGCAGCACACGATAGAGAGAACCGAATAACAAGCCGAAGGTCAGGGGCCACAAGCAGACAAGGATAACGAAGAACGAGCCGAAGGTCAAGGGTCACGAGCAGACAGGGATGGTCGGGGACAAGCCAATAACGTAACAGAGAGACAGACGTAGCACACGGCAGGCAGGAACCCAAACACACAATGCCTAACAAACACGTTGATCAGCAAAGCAGGCTTGCAGTGCACAGGTTAATATAGTGTTCAGTGATAGGGCCTGGGGTGGAGTCAGGCTGGGAGGAGATTATAAAGGAAGCCAGGTGAAGGAGGTCTGGTCTCTAGATGAACACATGAGGAGGAAGGTAAGATGGCAGACAGACATTAATGCATATCCATGACATTATCTCTTCCCAATATCTAAATAGCTTTGGGCACTTCCAAACCATGTGTATAAAATCTCCTGTCGCCTTGCACCTGGGGCATTCATCGTTTTGTCTCCACCCGAGTTTACAATTTTTTTTAGGGGTGTGGTAGACTCTGATTTAAAAACAGATGAGATAATTTCTGCGCCGAAGAGATCGAGACCAGTTCTCCTTGTTCTAAGATCTTATCCCATTGTTCGATAGTTATTGTCCCCACATCTCTTTCCCATCCTGCTCTGCTCCTAGAGGGTCCAGTTCTACTTATTACTCTAGCCCAGGGGTCTCCAAACATTCTAAACAAAGGGCCGGTTTATTGTCCTTCAGGCTCTTGGAGGGCCGAACTTTGGCCAGCGGGAGTGAAAATTTTCCTGGCATCAGTGGGAATAAACATCTGGTATTAGGGGGAGGAATAGTGCCCCGTTGGTATCATAGGGAGGAATAGTGCCCTATTAGCGGTGTCAGTGGGAGAAATGGTGCTCCATTGTAGGTGTCAGATGACAGAATAGTGTCTTGTATCATTGGGAGGGATAGTGCTCCAAGGGCCAGATAAAGGGAAGCAACGGGCCGCATCCGGCCCTCAGGCCGCAGTTTGGAGACCACTGCTCTAGCCCCTAGTCTAGTATACATCTCAGAGATTAGACCTTTAGGTGTATTTGTCATAATTATTTTTAGGAGAATGGGGATCTGATAAAAGCAACTTTACATTACACGCTGTTGCTCTTCCAACATAATCCACGGTTAAAAAAACAATATGTAGCGGGTATGTACTTTCCCGGGTGTAAATTTGAACTTGACAGAGACATTGGTGATGTGTAATTCCCTGCAGCCCAGCAGGTGGCGCTGTCACTCTGGGCTTGAATCATTGCTTTGTGTCGTGCCTCCTTTTCGTCCTCCCTCGGCAGCTGTATGGTGGGGTGGGGAACCCGCCGTGCTTGCTGGGAGAGGGTATAAAGGGGCCGGCCATCTTTGTCACGGGGGAGTCCAGGGCACCTTCAGCCTGTGGACGGTGGTTCGTGTCGGTTCTCTAGGCGGGCCTAGGCCTAGAGGACAGCCGGAGGTCGTGTTCCATTCCAGGCACCTTTAGCCTGGGGTGAGGTACTCAGATGGAGGTCTGGAGCTCAGTGCCCAACACTGAGTTCCGCGAGGGAAGAAGATCCTAGGGAACCCCAGGAGTGGGTACCCGAATCCGGAAGGCGTAATGGACCGGGGGGAGCTCCTCATTCGAAGACCTGGTGCAGCAGATTGCCAGTGACGGGTGAGTCTCTCACCGGAGACCGCTTGGAAGGAAATCCCCCCTCGTTCGGAGACTGCAACCCACTTTCAGGAAGGAAAGTGGAGAACACATTGTGTCTGGGCGTATTCGCATCCACACCTCCTTCTCTGTTCTGTTTCTACAAGGGAGTTCAACTGATTGTGTTCATTCAAGAAGAATAAAGGAGTGTTGAACTTTAATGGTGTGGGGCTCATTTCCTGACAGACATCGTTCAAGGTAACTCTCGGTGGAAGCTCCAGGTGCACAGCACTGACCCGAAGGTAAAAGAACTTTGCTTGTATCACACTGACACCTGTGACAAAGGCCTGGCGTAGTGTCCCCGCTCCCTTCCCCTCTAAAAGATACCCCTAGACAAGAGACAGACGAGCTGAAGAGAAAGAGGGGAGTGAGGAGGGTGCTACAAATATAAAAGTGATAACTTACTAGGATTTGAATTTCTGCCCAGTGAATTCTGAGAATCATATGATCCTGCCAGACATAAGACAGGTTAGTCACTTCCCTGCCTTTAAACTGTGAGTGGACAGTGAAGAACCAGCAACAGAATGATACGCTTTCACCTACTCTCTCTGCTCAGCATGTTCCTTGTCAGCACATGTTCATGGCTGCATACCTAACTGGCTACTAGAATTGTTCTCCTTCTATCAGTCTGTGCTCAACTGTACAGAGGTTTACAAGAGGCTATTGGTACTTATAGTAATTGCATTTAAATACACATAACAGCAATAATTTTTATTTAGCAGCCTGGATTTTGACTTTAAACACAACACACATTGAAAAGTATTTTCTTAAATCAGGGCCTTTCATGGTCTATGTCTAAACAAAACAAAAAGAACATTTCTGCGACTTTTCAGAATAACAGTAGAAGGTGTCATTATTATGGCTCCTCAACCAATATCTGAAGTGTAGTCTAGATTATAGTTATTAGAAACTCACTGTTCTCAATTACAGCAGACAAATATGAGTGGCCTTCTCAAGTCCCTAATGCATTGACTGACTAAAGCTAGGTTTATTCTTTCTTCTACAGTCTGATATCTGCTACCAATGACACCTCAATATACTCCGTCACTTATCACATTACAGGAAAAGAGCATGTAAGTCGAGACCGACACTCCTGTGTTGGAACTCTTTAGCATACATCACTGTAGCAAAAGCATCCTTTTTCCTCAGGTGAGTCAACCAACATCCATGGGACTCGATTCCTGTTCCTAATCTTCTGCAGGAGAGTCAACCAACCTCCATGGACTCCATTCCTGTTCCTAATCTTCTGCAGGAGAGTCAACCAACCTCCATAGGACTCCATCCTGCCTTCAGTCAAGATCAGAAGCATTAGCATTGGCTGACTGCAGCCATGCAGAACTAATGTAGCGGGGGTCTAAATTTAGGGGAATACACCTGGGTGGTAGTATGACCCAGGTGTGTGTGACTCCTGGAGGATTTAGACCACTTTCAATCGTGGAGGACTTTGGTGGTGTATTATTCTCCTTGGCCTGGGGTGGCGGTGTTCCCACGGGTCGAGGTAGAATCACTGCCGCAGTGCTGTCCTTTTTGTCCCGTTCCGGCGGTGGTACAGCGGGGGCGGAGAACCTGCTGTGGCGTCACGGGAGGAGATAAAGGGGAGAGACGCCCTCGCCACGAGGTCTTCTACATCCGGCGCCCTTAGGCCTGGGTGCGGTCGGTCCGGAGTTCCAGCCCAGGCGCCCATGGCCTGGTCGGAGCAGTGTTGGCGTCCATCTCAGGCACCTTAAGCCTGGGGTGAGGTACTACACCGGAGGCCTGGGGCCCAGTAACTTCGACTGGGCTCCGCAAGGGTGGATGAGTCCGAGGGACCCTGAGGTGGATGGGGCCCATGTCTGAGGTGAGGAGGCCGGAGAGGTTACCCGTCTGAAGAGTCCGGAGCAGCATCAACCCGGTGACGGAGGGGCCTCTGGTAACTCCCTTGGAGGGACATCTTCCCCCTGACAGGGGCCACAACGCAGCTAAGGTACTCCATTCATGTTCTTCCGAGTCGCTGGTAGAGACTCATACAATTCAAGTTTCTCTCTCTAGCCAATGGCTATAGCAACCGCTGGTGAAACCACAGTGGTTTAGTTTATTAGGACAGTGCCTCGACCTGCTCACCCCACCGTATTGAACTGTTTATGGATCTCAACAGATTGGCGAACAAAGAACTGTTTATTGTGTGTGTTACAATAAAAGAGGTGTTGGATCCTTATCGGTGTGTGGAACTCTGGTTGATGGGAGTGAAGGGGAGTGTCAGCACAGCAAGACTTGGTTGTAATAGAAGCACACAGGCCCGAGAAGAATATTTGGTACTGGCCTTCACCTCACCTGCTACAATGGGGAGGACATGGGCCGTAGCGCATCTCACCCTCACCTACAGCATACCCCTAGACAGAGAAAAGGGGGTGAGGCCGCTACACATGGGGGCTCGTGAGTCCGGGATGATGTGTGTTTTGACCATGGAACTGAGAACGGCTGTGTTTGAACTTTACTGCCCGGAGGAGTTCCGAGTGGGTCGGCCATGTGATCGGCCAGAGTGCATCCCTGCTCAAAGTCGTGGACATGACCCTAAGCCGGCAAAGGCCCATGCAGAAGAGCGAGAAGAGGGAGAAGTCCAGCCATGTGACGTACTACATGTGGGGGCTTTTACTGCACTGCGCCATGAGGCACCCCATAACTGCGCAGTTCGTGGGCGGAGACTGGTGAAAGCCCGCGAAAAAGTGCAAGTTGTGGGAGGAGTCTGGCCATGTGAGGAGATACACGTGGGGACTTCGGCGCGTGGTCAGTGCGTGATGGAGCAGCAGATAGTCGGGATGGCCTCAAGCTCCCCGTGGATTCCGGTTCCCTACCCCACGAAGATGACTGCTTTTGCTGCTCCCCTTACAGATACGGGGATAAGACTTAGACCCCGAGGGCAGTTGGCTCTGTACACTTGCAGAGACACGGAGGCTCTCGGCGTGATCTGTCCCGGGTGCTCGGGACTGGTGGTCAACCTGAAGCCATTCGGGCGTTGCGAGGCATGCAAGCAGTTCCTATTCGAGGTGAAGACATCCACAGTAAGGCCCCGGGCCCTTCGCCTCAACTGCCTCACAGGTACCGCTACTCCGGAAGGGGAGATCAGGGCCTTTGCGGAGGTCCCCGTACGCACTGACCAGGGCGATGTGACTGCCCAACCAGAGACTGAGAAAGAAAAATCAGAGGATGCTGCTTCGGTCACCAAAGATTCTCTGCTCCCACCTCCGAAGAGGAAAGTCGGCCTGATACAGGCATCCTGTGGTCGTGGTCGAGCTTCACCCCATCGCTTGCCGGGCCTGGATGGATCCGGTTGGAAGAGTCCTGGACATCCCAGTTCTACGAAAGGTCAAGGTGAGCCAGGGGCTGGGACTGTGGTGGTGGTTGGAGGTGTCGGGGGTCCACAGCCGGTGGAGCCCGCTAGGGAGGGTAGTTCCACGTCTACTAGGGACTACCTCTCCGCAGAGATGTATGACACCTCCGACTTAGAATCGCTGTCGGACTGTGGAGATGACGGTGAAATAGATAAACTTTTTCACCGCAAGGGCTGGGACAAAATGCCATTGCCTGTGTTACATACACCACGGGATTCGCCCATGTCCACGGGAGACAGCACGCCCCAGGCGGAAGTCCCGGAGCTCACCCGGAAGCCTAGTCCTTCGCTTGTCATTCCGCTACCTGCAGCATCATCCGTTCCGGTGGCGGGGACACAGCGCGCATCACTACGGGCACCAAGATTCAAGCCGACGGAGGTAGTGAAAGTACCTCGGCATCCAGAGGTCCTTGTTCCGCCAGGAGAAGGTGAGCGGGCCACAATGCCTCCTTTGGCCCGACTGCAGCGGCTCTTCTGCCAGAGGGTCGCCCGTGAGTAC
The DNA here is from genome assembly GCA_029206835.1 of Rana muscosa. Taxonomy (NCBI): domain Eukaryota; kingdom Metazoa; phylum Chordata; class Amphibia; order Anura; family Ranidae; genus Rana; species Rana muscosa. The sequence goes on along the minus strand of CM055116.1, from coordinate 1,137,556,408 downwards.
GGATGGGAATATCCTTACTTGCCTCGGGACTTGCTTTTTGAGGTCGAAGTCCTGAGACAGAGATGGTACGATGAGTTTGTTTGGGAGAAGCTTAAAGTGCTGCATGCTCGCAATTCAGAGACTGTAGAGCAGAATGGATGTGGGGTCGCCATATCCACGCAGACAAGGTGCTTATCTGCCGGAAGGATGGAGAGGACATTGATTATTCAGTGGAAGTCTTTGATAAGCACCTGAAGCCTTTGTTCTTGCAGCACCCGAAATTTTATTTGTAAGGAAAAAAAACTCCCCTATATGTTCTTCTGTTGCTGAACTTTCTGGAAGTGTTTTACCACAATATCAGAACTGGGCCCTAGTTTTTTATTTGGGTTTTTCTACTCTTTGGCGGAATGAGAGCTGTTTTGTTTTGTTCTCTCTTTCTTCGTACTTCAGAGACACAGACTTTGGGGTAGAATCAGAGTAGGGACGCAGGAAGAGGGAAGGTTGCCTGGAAGATTTCACCAAGTGTCATTACTGCAACACTGTCACCAGGTGGCAGTGTTGCGCAACGGCTGTTTTTTTTTTTTTTACATTTGCATCACCTTACTCATTGGAGCGAATGGGTCTCTCGGCTAATAGACCCATTCATTCCTAATTAACACCAATGTGTTAGGATGTTGTGTTTTTGTTTCCCTTCTGCAGGAGATTCGTCTGTCAAGACTGCTGAGTGTGGGGTGGTTCTTAGGCAGTGATGGGAGGGATTGTATATGTGTATATGTTCAGATGGTCCTATTGAAAAGTTTTATTATTTTATGTTCCCTTTCCTTTGAGCAGGTCTTGGCACAATTAGGATTCAAAATTTTGAGGGATGGCCTCTGGGGTCTGGCTTATGTTACCACTTTTTGGAAGACATGGGTTTGCACCAGACGCTGGGGACCAGCGTCAAATCACTAGGGGGAGAGTGTAGCGGGGGTCTAAATTTAGGGGAATACACCTGGGTGGTAGTATGACCCAGGTGTGTGTGAATCATGGAGGATTTAGACCACTTTCAATCGTGGAGGACTTTGGTGGTGTATTATTCTCCTTGGCCTGGGGTGGCGGTGTTCCCACGGGTCGAGGTAGAATCACTGCCGCAGTGCTGTCCTTTTTGTCCCATTCCGGCGGTGGTACAGCGGGGGCGGAGAACCTGCTGTGGCGTCACGGGAGGAGATAAAGGGGAGAGACGCCCTTACCACGAGGTCTTCTACATCCGGCGCCCAGGCACCTTAGGCCTGGGTGCGGTCGGTCCGGAGTTCCAGCCCAGGCGCCCATGGCCTGGTCGGAGCAGTGTTGGCGTCCATCTCAGGCACCTTAAGCCTGGGATGAGGTACTACACCGGAGGCCTGGGGCCCAGTTACTTCGACTGGGCTCCGCAAGGGTGGATGAGTCCGAGGGACCCTGAGGTGGATGGGGCCCATGTCTGAGGTGAGGAGGCCAGAGAGGTTACCCGTCTGAAGAGTCCGGAGCAGCATCAACCCGGTGACGGAGGGGCCTCTGGTAACTCCCTTGGAGGGACATCTTCCCCCTGACAGGGGCCACAACGCAGCGAAGGTACTCCATTCATGTTCTTCCGAGTCGCTGGTAGAGACTCATACAATTCAAGTTTCTCTCTCTAGCCTATGGCTATAGCAACCGCTGGTGAAAACACAGTGGTTTAGTTTATTATTAGGACAGTGCCTCGACCTGCTCACCCCACCGTATTGAACTGTTTATGGATCTCAACAGATTGGCGAACAAAGAACTGCTTATTGTGTGTGTTACAATAAAAGAGGTGTTGGATCCTTATCGGTGTGTGGAACTCTGGTTGATGGGAGTGAAGGGGAGTGTCAGCACAGCAAGACTTGGTTGTAATAGAAGCACACAGGCCCGAGAAGAATATTTGGTACTGGCCTTCACCTCACCTGCTACAATGGGGAGGACATGGGCCGTAGCGCATCTCACCCTCACCTACAGCATACCCCTAGACAGAGAAAAGGGGGTGAGGCCGCTACACTAAGTTTAGAAACAATCCTGCGTAAGGCAGGGTGGCTACACGTACTACAATGCAAGAAAATCTATTATTATTTTCCTTGGGAACAACACCTATCTTGGGGATTCAACAGAAACTAGTAAACTGAATTTGGAAGGTTACAATTTAGTGATGATCTGCAATAACTTTCAGGGCCATGATCAGATTCCTAAATGAGCCTGGCTTTATACCACACCTGGCCACTGATATCTGATAGTGGTGTAGCACCTTCCTAGTTAGGTTGCTAGGGAATTTTTTTTTTGGCTTACTCTGAAGTCAGAGAAGTTGGACTGTCTGCTTTGATCTGCTGTGGCTCCACAAGCTTCCCCATAGTTCTTTTAAGTAAAATTACAAAACTTGAGGTGGGAAGATACAAATACTGGGTGTGCCCAGTAGATGGTCAGAGAAGGATGTAAATAGGCTGAAGCCTGGGCAAAGGAGTTAGTTGGTGTTTGGTGATACCTGCCTAAACATGGACTGCTGAGACTTCTGTTGTGGAGCACTCTATTATGATCCCACATCGGGACCCTTTTACATGTTCTGCAAAGAGCTATCTTCCTGCCGTCTTGCCCGGGCCCAGTGGAAAGTGAAACCCTTGTGACCCTGGTAGTTCTGCCACTGCCGCAGGTCCTTGCTTGACAGGCGTGTGGGTGCATATCTATGGCCCCAAACACAGACATTGCATTCAGGGCCAATCACCCGCACCTTCACACCTATCAAATTAGGACATGCAGCTGTGTTAGTCTATGGGGACGCAGGAACTATACAAACAGGTTGGCTCCAGCTGCACCAACAGCTCATTCAACTTTTTAAAAAAAAATTAAAATTTTTAACTCCTAATTTTTTTTTAATTTGCTGCAATTTTTTTTTAATTTGCTTCAATTTTTTTTATCTTTTACATATTTTTTTCACACTTTTGGAGAAATGGCAGGTGTCTAAAAAAAACCTGAAGTCTCACTTTTGAGACGAGAAAAAGGGACTGAGGATACACATTCCCGTTTCTTTCTGCAGCCTCAGCTGCACAGAATGAATGCACAAGAACAGCTTCTTACTGTCATGGATATGCAGTAAGGTTTGTCTGCCATCTTACCTTCCTCTTCATGTGTTCACCTTAGAGGCCAGACTCTCTCACATAGCTGCTTTTATAATCTCTCCTCCCAGTATGCTCCACCCCAGGCCCTATCAGAGAACTCTATATTAACCTGTGCACTGCAAGTCTGGCTTGCTGATCAATGTTGTTTGTTAAGCATTGTGTGTTTGGGTTCCTGCTTGCCATGTGCTACGTCTGTCTCTGTGTTAACGATATTGGCTTGTTCTCGACTATCCCTGTCTGCTTGTGACCTTGACCTTGGCAAGTCCTTTATTTATCCTTGTCTGCTTGTCGCCCTGACCTTGGCTTATCTCCTCGCTACCTCTTGTATCCTGATCTGCTGCTTCCCCTCTATCCTCTATATCCCACGGAGCATGAGCTAGGGGACTCTAGGGGCCGCGACCTGGATCCAGCTGCAGCTTAGGCCATCCTCACCACTAGAGGCTCTGGTGAACACCTGCTGGATCTTAGACTCCACACCCTGGGGAATCTTGGGCTCTAGCTCCCTCTGGGATCCCTGTTGTGCTCCAGTGGATCTGCCATCCATAACCACCCAGTGTTCCGGCCGCAGCAGTCAGCCATAGGGTTCACTACCTTGTGGTGCACTCCTGACCTATGGTGTGCATCTGTCATCTGGCAATTCAGGTGACCTGACAGTTTGATCAGCCATGGACCCTGCTGACGTGCCGCTTTCCATAGATGATCCATTACAGGGCATAGTCCGCAGACTTGAGGCCCAGGAATCGAATCAGACTCAGGTGACGCGATTCCTCCAGGATCTGGCTTCCCGCTTCGAGCAGCTTCAGGTCTCCTTGGGAACCCTGAGTCAGCAACCTCAAGCACAATCAGCGACTGCACCTACTCCAATCGCAGTCACAGCCACGCATTCACTACAACTTCCAGCTTCGTCCTGTTTCTCTGGGGACTCCAAGGCCTGCAGGGGGTTCCTTAGCCAGTGCACTATTGATTTTGAGCTCCAGCCCCAAAACTTCCTGTCTGATCGGGCAAAGGTAGCCTATATCATTTCCCTCCTCTCCCTCCTCTCCAGTGAAGCTTTAGCCTGGGCAGCCCCTCTGTGGGAACTGAATGATCCAGTGGTTTCTAGCCTGTCTGACTTCTTGAAACTTTTTCGTAATATCTTCCAAGAACCGGCTCGTGTCTCTTCAGCGGCCAGCGCCCTTTTACGTCTCCGCCAAGAGTCTGCTTCTGTGGGACAGTATGCTCTTCATTTCCGCATTTCCGCATTCTGACGGCTGAGTTGAGCTGGAACAATAAGGCCTTAGTCGCAACCTTTTTGCATGGCCTTTCTGATAGAGTGAAGGATGAATTAGCAGGAAGAACCATTCCCACTCATCTGGACGGAGTTTTCTCCTTGTGTAACCAGATCAATATTCGCTTTCAGGAAAGGACCCTAGAAAAGCGACGCCAGCACTCCTTGGTTCTTAGTCAGCCTGTGCTCCCCTCTCTTTGGCCCGTAGAGCATCTCCTGCCAGCTGAGGAACCCATGCAGCTGGGTCGGACCAGGCTATCCCCCGAGGAACGTGCTAGGTGCAGAACTCTAGGCCTGTGTCTCTACTGTGGGGGCAAAGGTCATTTTCGTGACACTTTCTCTCTTTGTCCGGAAAAACGTTTGGGTCCAATACATCTGGAAAGTGGAGTATTGGACCCAGAAATATCACCCTCACCTTCTCGTCTTCTCCTTTCTTTGTTCCTTCATGTTGGTGCTTCTTCTCATTCGGTCGCAGCATATCTGGATTCCGGAGCCGCTGGCAATTTCATGGACTGGGAAATTGCATCTTCTATGAGACTTAGCCTTTTGCCACTCACCACGCCCTTGGTGGTGTTGGCGATTGATGGCACTGTTCTCCCAGGGGGTCCTATCCGCTTCCAGACCCTCCCTGTTAAGATGTCGGTAGGGACACTCCACCAGGAGTGGATATCCTTCCTTATCTTACCTAAGGCCTCAACTCCTATCATTTTGGGTCTCCCATGGTTACGGCTCCATTCTCCACACGTTGACTGGACTACTGGACAGATCCTGGCTTGGAGTTCCTCCTGTTCCTCGTCCTGCCTACCCAAGGTTGCCCCCTGTGAACCTGAGCCGATCATTCACTCCAGTTTGCATAACCATTTACATTTGTCTCTCCCTAATCACCCTTGGACGCATAGCCAGGCTAGCTTGTCTACAAGTTCTGCAGTCGCTACGCCTTGCGATGCGATTCAGGTAGTCGCTACACCTGACTCTGCTATTCACTCGGCCTCTGTACTAGTTATGCCAGTCCAGCCCATGCCCAGTGAGCCGCCTACTTTTTCTTATTCAGGACATTCTGCTTGTCTTTCAGCTATTCAGCTTGACTCATGTGACATGTCACCTTCTAACCAACCTGACCTCAGGGTTCCACTGACCTCTGCCCAGTCTGATGGTCCTGTGCTAGATTTCCAGATCGTCTTTAAGGGTCTGGGGGACCCTCCTCAGATCCCTGTTGATCGTCTTATGCCCTTACGTATTCCTAAAAGGCCTTTGGTCCTCAATAAATCCTCTCGTCCTCTCCCTACCTCGGTTCCAGTCTCTGAGGATAATCTAAAGTACGAGGTTAGTCAAGTTCTGGATTCTCAGCTTTGCAGAGGTATTCTTCAGTACCTTGTGCTTTGGAGAGGGTTTGGTCCTGAGGAGGCGTCTTGGATCGCTGCATCTGAGGTATTTCACCTCGTCTGTTGAGGAGGTTTCATCTGAGGTTTCCCTTTAAGCCTGGGCCCAGGCGGGGGAGGGGGAGGGTCCATAAGAGGAGGGGTACTGTCATGAATATGCAGTAATGTTTGTCTGACATCTTACCTTCCTCTTCATGTTTTCACCTTAGAGGCCAGACTCTCTCATCTGGCTGCTTTTATAATCTCTCCTCCCAGTATGCTCCACCCCAGGCCCTATCAGAGAACTCTATATTAACCTGTGCACTGCAAGTCTGGCTTGCTGATCAATGTTGTTTGCTAATCATTGTGTGTTTGGGTTCCTGCTTGCCCTGTGCTATGTTTATCTCTGTGTACCGATCTTGGCTTGTTCTCGACTATCCCTGTCTGCTTGTGACCTTGACCTTAGCGTGTCCTTTTTTTATCCTTGTCTGCTTGTCGCCCTGACCTTGGCTTATCTCATCGCTACCTCTTGTATCCTGAGCTGCTGCTTACCCTCTATCCTCTATATCCCACGGAGCGTGAGCTAGGGGACTCTGGGGGCCGCGACCTGGATCCAGCTGCAGCTTAGGCCATCCTCACCACTAGAGGCTCTGGTGAACACCTGCTGGATCTTAGACTCCGCGCCCTGGGGAATCTTGGGCTCTAGCACCCTCTGGGATCCCTGTTGTGCTCCAGTGGATCTGCCATCCATAACCACCCTATGTTCCATGCGCAGCAGTCAGTCATAGGGTTCACTACCTTGTGGTGCATTCCTGACCTACGGTGTGCATCTGTCATCTGGCAACTCAGGTGACCTGACACCTACTATGTGTCAGTTATGAACACAGTGAGTGATCGGTTACTGATCACTCACTCTGCTCATTAAGAAAAGAAAGGGCCAGTAAATTATTTATTTATAGGCCTCTTTTCTGCTCTCTGTCCTGAAAAGATCCCCATACAAGCCAGCGGGAGAGGGGAGGGGTGAAATCAACAGAGCTGCAGGGTGGCCATGGGTGGGGGGGCAGGGGCAGGCACAGAGACAAAGAGAGCACAGAGAGGGTAATCAATGCGGCAATGGGACAATTAGGGGAACCAATTCCCTGTGTGCAGCAACTAAAAGCAGTGGGTTGAAGAGGAGGAGAAGCTTGCGACTACTGAAGGTACTCCACTGCCTTAGACAGTTTTTTGAGCCAGAGTTAATGAACTGCTGCTGTGTGCCTGGCTGCTTTTGCACTATTTAGGGAAGGAACCTGTTCTAAATCCAGCATCCCCTTCAGGGGTAAAACTATAGTGGCTTGAAATGTATCAAATTTACCAAAACAACACCAATGTCTGTAACACTATCACACATTTGGATCATCTGAAATGCTAATGGTTAAAAGAAGGGGGAGAAGGAAAGCATTTTCAGTACTGGCCCGATTCCCTGCAGGAGCGGCCGGTCCATAAGGGATGCAGGGGCGCTGCCCCCCTAGTCTGCAAGTGGGGAGCCAGACTGATAGCTGTCTATGAGTTTTTTTTTTCTTCAAGCCGATGATTAGAGCCTGAGTCTCTAATTGGCTTAAAACAGGTTGGGCTTGAAGTGCAGAGCACTGCACCCCGAACCCACCCACTTGTGACACTAGAAAATCAATATTCGCCATCGGTTTCCGGCTTCTCCTCCCAGCCAATCAGGACAATCTGGATCTAAAGAAACCCAGGTTAGCCGGGAGGAGAAGCCGGGGAAGCCACAGTGCCATGACTCTGAAGGGGTGAGTCCCGACCTGGCCAATCACTAGTGGGTAAGGTTGCTGCTTTCTACTGGTATTCTTAGGCATGAAGATCCTCACTTGAACTTAACAAAATCCACCAGAAAAGCTATTATATAATATTCATGTATATCTTATATATGTAGCACTACCCCCGTAGGAGTAGGGATGAGCCGAACACCCCCCAGTTCGGTTTGCATCAGAACATGCCAACAGGCAATAAATTTGTTCGAACATCCCAACACCGTTAAAGTCTATGGGACTCGAACATGAAAAATCTAAAGTGCTAATTTTAAAGGCTTACATGCAAGTTATTGTCATAAAAAGTGTGTGGGGACCCAGGTCCTGCCCCGGGGGACATGTATCAATGCAAAAAAAAGTTTTAAAAACTACAGTTTTTTCAGGAGCAGTGATTTTAATAATGCTTAAAGTGAAACAATAAAAGTGAAATATTCCTTTAAATTTCGTACCTAGGGGGTGTGTATAGTATACAAAAAAGGGGGGAGGCGCATAGGGCATATAATGTACAATAAGTACAATAGAAAAATCCTAACCTAAACTGTAAACCCAATGTGGGTGGGGTCTCACTAGTCAGAAAGTCAAATATGAAAACAAAAAAGGGGGAGGGGAGGGTCCCAACCAAATTAATGGGGGATCCAAAGACCAAAATGAGAGACTCCAGAATCAGAAGATAGGTACAAAAGATAATAATTTATTCAATAATTGGAAAATATTTCCATAAAACACTCCTCTTAGAGAGAATGTGGTGGACAAGAAACTGACACAAAGCATGGAGAGGCAAGGATTGCTATCCATGTGTAACCATGAACAAATGACACAGAACAGGACAATGACCACAAAAAATAGGACAATGACAAAAGACATCCAGATGAAGCTACGCGGAATCCCCCCTTGCAAAACGCGTTGACGTCACTAACCAATGTCACGTGACGCCTGCTTCTGACATCTCGGAAGTCCGCCCGTGGAGGACGCGGTGGAACGCGGAAGGACTTGATCTGTCCACAGCAGCGATTTACAGCTGTGTTGTATACCATCCTATACTCTGTGGCTTTCCTTAGGAACATATCCCTCGTCATACCCCGTGACATCCATCTGCTATACATGGGAGTCAAGTGCTCCATACAGCTACTACAGACGGAACTGAACACGCAGCATCGTTTCCATGTCCAGGCCCCTCATATTTGGGTATCGTATGTCTCACTGAGCTATTGATATTGAAGCCGGGCTGTGTACAATACACGCTGACAATACTGCTACGTTGAATTGCAGTGTCTGTATTAATATAAGGTGTTTTCTTTTTGCTGCAGTTTGGCTACCACCATTTACCACTGATCACATCTGAACTTCGGTCTGGTACCTTATTAGTGTATATCACTATTTGCTATATCATCCCATTACCAGCCTTAGTGCCAGTGGATACGACGACTGGATCCTATTTTTCTCTGCTCCCTTTTGACTTCCATTGTATAGGGAACCTTCCCTCATCTTCTGTTCCCCTGAGGTCCCACAGACATTCCCCTTCTTCCCCTCCCCCTTCCCTTCCCCTTCCCCCTTTTCCCATTTGCACACAGGCTATAGCCTTCCTGGGATCTCTGTGGGGTTTACCTGTTTAGTTTATACTGTTTTGGTTTTCTATTTTTGCGAATTTTCGCAACAGGCTGTCCGCACAGAGATATCAGGCGTCCGGACGTTTTGTCATTGTCTTATGGTGTGTATAGTATGCCTGTAAAGTAGCGCTTGTTTCCCGTGCTTAGAACTGTCCCTGCACAAAGTGTCATTTCTGAAGGAAAAAAAGTCATTTAAAAGTACTCGCGGCTATAATGAATAGTCGGCTCCCGGCAATACAGAGAAAAGTCATCGTTGATGAAAAAAAAATTGCGTGGGGGTCCCCCAAATTCAATTACCAGGCCCTTCAGGTCTGGTATGGATATTAAGAGGAACCCTGCGTCAAATAAAAAAAAAATGACGTGAAGGGTCTGGTATGGATATTTGGGGGGAACACCACGTCATTTTTTTTAATTTTAATTAATTTGACGCAGGGTTCCCCTTAATTGCCCCTGAAGGGGCTGGTATTTTTTTTTTTATCAATGACTTTCAATTACTTTTCTCTGTATTGCCGGGAGCCGACAATTCATTATAGCCGCGAATACTTTTAAATTACTTTTTTTCCTTCAGAAATTACACTTTGTGCAGGGACAGTTCTAAGCACGGGAAACAAGTGCTACTTTACAGGCATACTATACACACCCCCTAGGTACGAAATTTAAAGGAATATTTCACTTTTATTGTTTCACTTTAAGCATTATTAAAATCACTGCTCCCGAAAAAACGTCAGTTTTTAAAACATTTTTTTGCATTGATACATGTCCCCTGGTGCAGGACCCAGATCCCCAAACACTTTTTATGCCAATAACTTGCATATAAGCCTTTAAAATTAGCACTTTAGATTTCTCCCATAGACTTTTACAGGGTGTTCCACGACTTTTCGAATTTGCCGCGAACACCCCAAATTGTTTGCTGTTTGGTGAACGGGCGAACAGGCAATGTTCGAGTCGAACATGAGTTTGACTCGAACTCGAAGCTCATCCCTACATAGGAGCTGCTGGTTTAGATTTGGGCCTTGCACGTTACCTCACCATTCGTTGTCTAGGGGATGAGAGTCTATAGAAATTTCAATGTCCACACAAGTTATGAATCCTTTTTGTTAGGTTTTATTTCCAAACAAACTTGCATAGGTAGAGGGATGGAGGGTTAGGGGAAGGTTCAGGCACACGATGCAGATCATTGGGGAAATTTCTAAGTTTCAAAAGTCATACTCACCACTCTCCTTCAAGTGGATAATGCTCACCCGGATAGGCCCCTCTCACTAGCCTAGCAGCCGGGATGACGCACAAACAAATTGAACAACAACAGTCTCTGCCACAGACTTTCAGACGATAAATATGAGCAGTTCAATAATCCTTTGCCACAGGATATAGTATCCGGAGATCCAGCCTTACAGTTCTAGAGCCTTTAGGCCGACCCGGCACACTGTAAGGTAACATAAGCTACGGTGCATCCTCCAATAAGGTCACCAGGCTTTCCCCAAGATACCAGCCTTCCGCTTGGTCCACTCCAGGACAGGTCCTCCCCTAGTTTCCTCCATTGAGTGGCTTCCTCCCGCAGGACAGACAGCACAGGATCACCTTCATAGTGCAGGCCCCAGTCAGGATAACTGGGCCTACCTGGCAGAGATGCAGCCTCGGGCCAACATGGCTCCGCAGCTGAAATTTCACCACCACATACCTCGAGCCAGGAGGGCCACGAGGCAAGCTAACTACCAGCTCAGACGCCCCCTAAATTTAAACATAGCGCCTGGTCATCAGGAGCAGGGCGCTACATATATATTAGAGCCCTATCATATGTGTGAATTCTGTACCATGAACTGTAACAAACACATTTTTGAACACCAGTGCATGCTGTTTAAAGGCAGCACATTCAGTTTGAATAATGCACGAAAAATGTCCCTACACCATTTTCAGCAATCCGGTGCTTTACCATGCACACTGTACTTCATATGCATTGGGGTGCTTTTTTGAATAAATGACAATCAAACACAAAGCACATAACCCATTACATTAGCATGCCTTCCCATAACACACATTATAACAAGCCTTTTATTGTTTTACTGCAACAAATAGTTGTGAAGGCAACCTAAGTTAAGGTAGAAGGTATAAGTGATGAGTAATTCTCAGAAAATCTGCGTTTTGGTGGATATTTGGTTTCTGTCCAGTGTGAAATAATCTAGTAATGGTTACCTGTGACCATAGAAGACACAAGCCTATCCTCGTAAGGAAGTATTCAGTATGTTTAGGAGTAAAGACATAGCATCTACTGTACATTACCTGCACTATTGTTTTTTACAATACCTGCACTGTTGTTTTTTATGCTACAAATGTGTTAGTTAAACCTTACTGTCATCATAAGCATGAATGTGGGTCAATTGATCATTAATAGGATGTTAGCAACCAATTTAGGTACAGTGTCTCTCATGGTAGCGTGACAGATTAAAAAAAGGAAAATTACCCTAGTTGTGTCACATGTATCATACCTCACATCTCTGGAAATTTAGAAAGAAGGGCACCATGGGATGAAGAAGAAAATGGGCATAGATAAATTGCACTGAATATCGGGAATGCCTTAGAGCAGCATGGTAAATAGAATCTAGGCCTACACACAGTGTATACACTGTACACAGTCTGCAGTCCTAATATTCACAAAATATACCTGTAGCGCCCTGCTCCTATTGAGTAGGCGCTATATGTAAATTTAAGTTATCTGAGCTGTAGTTTAGCTCAGAGTATTATGTTAAATTGTTGGTTTCTGTTCCAGTTCAGCTGTGTTGTGCGTTTTCCCGGGGGTGGTCCTGAGCTGTCTTGCCTGCGGGGAGAAGCCGAGGCATTGGAGACTCAATTGGAGGACGCATCCCGGCCAAATCTACCTCACAGTATTGCCGGATGGCTGAAAGATACTGGTACTGTGAGTTTGTACTTTGACTTTGCAAAAGGTCTTGGTTATACAATCCTGTGGCAGAGGATTGTACAACGGCTCAAGTTATATTCATCAAGTCTGTGGCAGAGACTATAACCGAGCACCGCACCGGCTGCTAGGTCAGTGAGAGAGGCCTATCTGGTGGTTGCTTGATCCAGTTGTGGAGTGGTTTGTCCTCTGGATCAAAGAAGTACCCGTGATCCGCAAAACAAGGTACCTGAATCTCCCTTAACCCTCCACCCCTCTACCAGATGTTTGTTAATAAAAGTATTGGAAAAAAGAGACTAAGTGTTTGGTGCGGACATCTGTGAACAACTCTCTAATGGGACCCCTATGGCGGATATGATGAACAGTCAGGTAACGGCAGACCCAAAATTAAACCAGCAGCTCCTACGGGGGTAGTGCTACATACCTTTGCACATTTTATTGCTTCATTATAAAATCCTCTGCAGCTATAACAGAAATTTTGTATCAGTGAGATGCAGGCTTTTCCAAAATGGCCACTGGGTTACCCCCTAGTAATGTGGCATTCAGTGTGAACTCATCCACATTTTGACAAAAGTCCCAGAAATTACTTGACATAAAGGTGCAGAAAATCAGTAAACACATAGGGGTTAATTTACTAAAACTGAAGCATGCAGAATCTGGCGCAGCTTTGCACAGAAACCAATCAGCTTCCAGGTTTTTTTGTCAAAGCTTAATTGAGCAAGCTGAAGGTAGAAGCTGATTGGCTACCATGCAGAGGTGCACCAAATTTTCCACTTTTTGGTTTTAGTAAATCAACCTCTCGGGCATACCTCCCAACTTTTTGAGTGGGAATGAGGGACACCTATCAGTAAAAGTATGCAAGCTTAGGACACACCCTTTGCCACGCCCTCCTTAAAGGAGAATTGTACAAAAAAACAAGATTGGTTAAACCCACAAGTGCTTTTTTTACCACTACTATTCCTTTATATTGGCTTTTGGAATTTACAAATGCAGCAATTTAGAAATTGGATGAAAGGTTTAGCACTGGGAAACACGTTTTGAAAGATAAAAAGTGCATTTTATATACAACTATATAGATCAGACCAAAATGAGGGACAAATGAGGAGGACATAGGGACAAAGGGACATTGCTCCAAATCAGGGACAGCCCCTCAAAATCAGGGACAGTTGGGAGCTATGCCCTCGGGGTCACTAGAAAAAAGAAATTTGTGCGGAGAGGAGATGGGGGGAGGGGAGTCTGTGTACTGGAATGACCTGTCAGTGGGATTTTGTTCGCTTTAGAACGACTTCTCTTCCCATTGAAGTCAATAGAAATGCAAAAGCTAAGAACTTGAAAAAGTGTGCATGCACGAAAGGCATTGTCATGGTAATGTGGTAATGACACAATGCTAGCACCCCAACACTCCAGGCCTCCTTGCTATTCTAGCTATCAGCTTTGTCGCTATGTGTTCCGGCAGCCTAGTGGGGTCATCTCCGGAGCGTCACTTTCGATGCGCGCAGCCCCAGCTGGCGCTGATACCCTTAACATCTTGGAGTAGGCTTTTAGTTGAGAAATGGCATCGATTGGCTGCAGTATTTCATCTCACCAGAACACATCCGGATAATGCAAGAGACCTAGCTTGCATTGCATTTGGATATCACCTAAATTACTTTATTGTGGAATTTATTATTATAGAGTACCTGGATGGCAACAGGTTCTTTTTTTTGTGACTGACACTGATGAGCTACTTGAGTCTAAGCTTTTACAATAAATTATCTTGAGATTATTCTCCTTTGTTGGCTCATATGCTACACTATATAACTGGACACAGAAAAATGTGGATTCTGAGCGCGCTTTGTTTAGTCTATTGGCTCTTAGCATGAATGCTCTCAGAAGTGTCTTAATGCATCTGACAGCAAACTGAGCGTTCCTATTGACACATGCCCAAACCACAATAATGAAGGTTCGAAATCTAGTCCTATCTAAGATCTGCCAAATGCTAAGTTAAAAAAAAACTATTGCAAAAATTATGTAGGCTACCATTCAGTTCTTCTGAAAATACTAGATGTCTGGCTTTTTTGATGACCCACATCTTGTGAGTCACTGACCTAGAATGAACAACTGACACCAAAACTCAAGATGTGCTTGCCCATTCATGGTTGTCAGTAATGGTGCTGAAATTACAGATGATCACCTTGATAACAGAATAACTAGCATTTTGGGCAGAGGCCTCTGTTTTTCTCTTGAGACAGGTTCTCCTGAAGATGTTCAATGGTAATTCACCTAATTGTTAGAAAAAAAAAATGCCTATCTGGCCTCACCCTCAAAGTAGGACATGTGCTATGAATGGAAAGATTTTTCTGGCAGGGACCTTGTGCATACTGGATAATGTTACTAGGTGTGGTGTCCTGTAAAGTCATTAGGCTTAGTGCTCATTTAAGCATGATACCTTAAACAAAGCATTATTAACTCTAACTTTTCATGAAGTGTGTAGGCTTGGAACTAATTGACTTTGGTTATTTACACCAAGAGAGGTGAGTGAAATTGTTTGGCTGTCTCCCAGGGCTGAGTTTATCCTCAGCTGGCAATCATATGACAGGTTGTAATTTAACTAAATTGCATTGATAAGGTATCAGTCAAAGAACAGAGGCTTTTTCAAGGCATTATTTTGGTCACTCCATTTGGGGTCATTAACATTGAGCAACTGGCACTGGTAATTGATAATTCCAGAAATAACCTGTTAGCATGAAATGAACCACTAAGTGTCTGTGATATGTCCCAAAAGTCTTATATTTTATGGCAAGCGTTCTCGTTCAGCACATGACAACTGAAATTCATTAGAAGAAGGAACAACATGTGAAAGAGATTATGATAAAATAGATTCCAAAAGTATTTGAACAGTGAAGCGCTCAGAAAACATAACTGATACCAAAATGTACACTAACAATAGACGTCACTTCAATTAGCTGCCAGACGCACTTAACTCTTTGCAAAATTGAATCTTACTTTTGAGAGATGCTTCTGTCAAAACAGAAAACAATATTTTAAAGTTATTGTAAAGGTTTTTTTTTTTAATAACAACAAACATGACATACTTACCTGCTCTGTGCAAGGATTTTGCACAGAGCGGCCCGATCCTCCTTTTCTGGGGTCCCCTTATGGCACTCTTGGCTCCTCCTCTTTACGAGTGCCCCCGCGGCGAGCCACATGTGGGCACGCTCCCCAGTCCTGCTGCTGCGTCTATTGACACAGATAGCAGTACTCTGCCCCGCTCTCGGCTCCCATGTCACTGGATTTGATTGGCAGCAGTGGGAGCCAATGGCTCCTGCTGCTATAAATCTATCCAATGAGGACCTGAGACAGCGGCTGGAGCTGCTGGGCTCGTGCTCGCCACTGAAACGATCGGGTTCAGGTAAGAAAAAGGGGGGCTTTGGGGGGCAGCTGCAGCACAAAAGGTTTTTCACCTTTAATGCATAGAATTTATTAAGGTGAAAAAAACACAAGACTTTACAACTCCTTTAAAGAAATTATAAATCTTCCCATCTGCACATTGAACTTTTCACCTGTAATGATGTGCATTAATCACGTAGTTTCATGGTGTAAATGGTTGGTCTGTATGCATAGCCTATAGTAGAATAAATCTTCATATTTCTGTGTCAGACGTTTCTGCTTGTGTTCAAACATGAGGCATGCGGTGCAGAGCTGCACAGGTTAATGCATGACCTCTGTCTGTAGTCTAAGAACTGACATTTCCTGTGATAAAACTAAATATCCCACAATCCCTGGGTTTCTCAGTCTAGTGCTGGTGCAGGGGAGAGCTAAATACTGATTAGATCTGACACAGCCAGAAGCAGGCAGAGCAATTAACAGATGGATCGCCATGCAGTCTTTCATCACATTAGTACTCTCATATTTGTGATTCAACACCTAGGAAGGTGTGACTAGATGTTGGAACAACTTGAAACAAGAAGTTGCGTGTCCCTTTAGTGAATAGAGACAAGCTAGGTGAATGAATATAAATGACTTTGATCGGCCATGACACTACAAACTGCAGCCACAACACTTGAGCCCATCATTACAAAGTAACGCAAATAGACAACACAGGAAACATAACTACACTAATACCTAGTTAAAACTACAAAAACATATTTCTCAATGTTGCAATCTAACTTTGAAGTGCTTGTATGTATATTTCAACTCCAATAAAAACCGTGGTTGTTTCAACATAAGAAAAACAAAACAAAACAAAAAAAAAACATTTGAATGTGTTCAACGCCTTTAATCAGTTATGATTGTTGTTACATATGTGTAAAATAAAACGTTTTCTATTACTGTGAATTCAGTCCTCTGTACTAAAAGTTTTCCCCTGCAGTATATCCACTATCTTGAAGAGTGAGAATCAAATTTTCTGAAACTTCAGCCATCCTCAACTCCATCTATTTAGCCTAGTACACACGGGCCAAATGTTGGGCGGCATCGGCCGGTTCAATAGAAACCGGCCCACATTTGGCCCGTGTGTACGTCTGTTGAGGGATCATGACTAAAAAAGGTCTGCCGATCGACACTCTCAGCCAATGGCTGCCCCCTGTCAGAACACAATAGCACAGCAGGGGAGATCGCTGTACTAACATCGGATAGTTAGTACATCGGCTCCTCCGGAGCTGTCAGTTTTTTTTTTTCGTTTAACCCGCTGCGTTGAACGAAAAAAATAAATAAACTAGTGCAGTAAAACCTTGGTTTGAGAGTAACTTGGTTTGCCAAATTTTTAAATTAACTTTGACTTGATATACAAGTGATGTCTTGATATACAAGTACAGTGGAACCTTGGTTAACGAGAGTAACCCAGTTAACGAGCGCTTTGAAAGACGAGCAACTGTTTTTTAAAAATCCTGACTTGGTTTGCAAGTGTTGTCTCGCAAAACAAGCAGGATTCAAGCCAAAGGGGCTTGCAGTACCGCATTTGGCCAGAGGTGCGGGGGCGCCGATGACACTCGGAATGGTTCGGAGCCGTTCGGAAATACTTGGAATCACTCAGAAATACTCAGAAATATTCAGTTCCAGAGTGTTTCCAAGCCTTTCCCAGGGTTTCAGCCAAGCTGTCCCAGAGTATTTCAGAGGCTCTCCGGCACCCCCTCACCTCTGGCCACATGCGGTATTGCATGCAATAGAAGTCAATGCGGAACAAATTATCTTTGTTTCCATTGACTTCTATGGGGAAACTCACATTGATATGCGAGTGCTTTGGATTACAAGCATTCTCCTGGAACGGATTATGCTTGTAATCCAAGGTTCCACTGTAGTGTGTACTAGGCTTAAAAATGTCAGACCTCTGCCTTACCTTTGTCTGCTATCCATGTACCATACTTTTACAATGCACACTATAGATAAGGAAGCCTGTAGATCATTTACCTTTGCTCTAACCCTTCTATCCCACTGCACTCATAAGAATTTTTGCTCAACTAAATACACAGTGTAAACTCCTATACTGTATGGGAGCTTTCTCACCTGTCAAGGGGTTTGTTTTTCTTTCCATCCAGTGCGCTAAAATTAAAGGACTGCTATAATTTTATAGTACTCTATTCTAATCCACACTACAATCCTTAGTTAAAATCTGGACTAACACTCCCAACCTATACCAAAACCAAGACCTGACAATGATTTATTGATAGAGAGCTGCAATATCTGTATGTTTTATTATATCTGCCTAATCAGATATTTAAATTTAGAATATATTGACCTGGCAATGTTATTGGGAAGTAATCAGCATCTTATATTTTTTCTAGGAATACCCACATATTTGTAGCTTCTGGGAAGGGGTGTGGTTAGTCAAAAAACTCATAGACATTTATCTGAGAACCAAACTCACAACATGTCTCCTTCACCTAAACCCATTACCAAGGCAATAATATAGACACTCTACTTATTCACCTTTTAAATGTGGTCAGAGTCGACTTCTTTCTCAGACGGAAGTAAAAATACACCACCTTCCATGGCGCAATTAATGAAATTCAAGAACTTAAAACTATGGAGACAGGGCCGGACTGGCCCACCGGGATAGCAGGAAAATTCCTGGTAGACCGGCTGCCCTCAGTGCCGTGGGGCCGCTTTGGGGTAGGCGCTTGCTACTGCCACCTGAAAAGAAGCGGTGGCGGCAGCCGTGAAGCGATGCTCCTCCTTCCGATCACGGCGCCGCCCACTGAACGGGTTCCTGCTCTGCGGAGTGATATGCCTATGGGGCAGTGGGAGAACGGCCGCTGGATTCCTCTTTTGATCCGGCGTGGCACCGCCCACTAAACTCCTGCCTGCGGCCAGTGTGGAGTGACATGCAGAGGGAGAACGGCAGAAGAATTAAGGTGCCGGATTCTATTTCTCTCACTGATGGGCACTGGTCACTGCATTGATGCACACTGTTGAGGCTGCATTGATGCACACTGTTGAGGCTGCACACGGTTGAGGCTGCATTGATGCACACTGTTGAGGCTGCATTGATGCAGACTGTTGAGGCTTCACACTGTTCAGGCTGCAATGATGCACACTGTTGAGGCTGCACACTGTTGAGGCTGCATTGATGCACACTTTTGAGGCTGCACACTGGTCAGGCTGCATAGATGCACACTGCTGAGGCTGCACTGGTCAGGCTGCATAGCTGCACACTGTTGAGGCTGCACTGGTCAGGCTGCATAGATGTACACTGGTAAGGCTGCAAACTGGTTAGGCTGCATTGACGCACACTTTTGAGGTTGCACACTGGTCAGGCTGCATTGATGCACACTGTTGAGGATGCATTGATGCACACTGTTGAGGCTGCACACTGGTCAGGCTGCATTGACGCACTTTTGAGGCTGCACACTGGTCAGGCTGCATTGATGCACACTTTTGAGGCTGCACACTGGTCAGGCTGCATAGATGGGCACTGGTGAGGCTGCATTGGTCAGGCTGCATAGATGCACACTGGTAAGGCTGCACTGGTCAGGTTGCATAGATGCGCACTGATGAGGCTGCACTGTTCAGGCTGCAAAGATGTACACTGGTAAGGCTGCACTGCTCAGGCTGCATAAATGCGCACTGGTGAGGCTGCACCGGTCAGGCTGCATTGTTGCACACTGGTGAGGCTGCACTGGTCAGGCTGCATAGATGCTCACTGTTGAGGCTGCACTGGTCAGGCTGCATAGCTGCACACTGGTGAGGCTGGACTGGTCAGGCTGCATAGTTGAGCACTGGTGAGGCTGCATTGGTCAGGCTGCATAGATGGGCACTGGCAAGACTGCATTGGTCAGACTGCATAGGTGCTGTCAGAGAAGCATATTATAAGAAACATACTATACTTTGAACACTAGATGGCAGCAAAGTTGAGAGTGAGAAGCTGTCAGAGAAATCACATGACTTCCTGGCTGCCTATAAAAGCTGAGCAAGTGCTCAGAGGAATTGCTGGTTTGTCTTTCAGCTTCCCGTGTTCCTGCTTCAGTATCCTGCTATCTTGTGACTACCTGTTGTGACCTGGATTGTTCTGGACCTACTCTGCCTGATTCCTGTGTTTGACCCCCGGCTTGCCTAAGGACTTCTCTACTCTGCCTGCTTCCTGTGTTTGACCCCCGGCTTGCCTAAGGACTTCTCTACTCTGCCTGCTTCGTGTTTGACCCCTGGCTTGCCTAAGGACTTCTCTACTCTGCCTGCTTCGTGTTTGACCCCTGGCTTGCCTAAGGACTTCTCTACTCTGCCTGCTTCGTGTTTGACCCCTGGCTTGCCTAAGGACTTCTCTACTCTGCCTGCTTCGTGTTTGACCCCTGGCTTGCCTAAGGACTTCTCTACTCTGCCTGCTTCCTGTGTTTGACCCCCGGCTTGCCTAAGGACTTCTCTACTATGCCTGTGTTTGACCCTTGGCCTGCTTTAAGGACTACCTTGCTTGCCTTCTCGTTTTTGAGTCCCAGCCTGGCCTCTCACACCAGATTGGTACCCAGCTGACCACGACACGGTGCTCCAGTCTCCTTCCTGCGGTCACCACTCAAGTCACCTAAACCTGCTGGTGACCCATGCCTCTCCGTGCCTTCCACCTACTGTATCACCTCCAGGGGTGGAGTGCGCTCAGCTGCAAGGGGAGCCGCTCTCAGCATCTCGGCCTCTGTGAGTACTCCTGACAGATGCACACTGGTGAGGCTGCATTGGTCAGGCTGCATAGATGCGCACTGGTGAGGCTGCATTGGTCAGGCTGCATAGATGCGCACTGGTAAGGCTGCACCAGTCAGGCTGCATAGATGGGCACTGGTGAGGCTGCACTGGTCAGGCTGCATTGATGGGCACTGGTGAGGCTGCATTGATGGGCACTGGTGAGGCTGCATTGATGGGCACTGGTAAGGCTGCATTAATGGGCACTGATCAGGCTGCATTGATGGGCACTGATCAGGCTGCATTGATGGGCACTGATCAGGCTGCATTGATGGGCACTGATCAGACTGCATTGATGGGCACGGGTGAGGCTGCATTGATGGGCACGGGTGAGGTTGCATTGATGGGCACTGATCAGACTGCATTGATGGGCACTGGTGAGGCTGAATTAATAGGCACTGGTGAGGCTGAGCTGATGGGCACTGATCAGGCTGCATTGAATGGTACTGGAGAAGCTGCATTGATGGGCACTGGTGAGGCTGCATTTATGGGCACTGGTGAGGCTGCACTGATCAGGCTGCATTGATGGGCACTGGAGGCTGCATTGATGGGCACTGGTGAGGCTGCACTGGTGAGGCTGCATTGATGGGCACTGATCAGGCTGCATTGATGGGCCCTGTTGAAGCTGCACTGATTGCACTGGTGAGGCTGCCTAGATGGGCACTGGTGAGGCTGCATTGATGGGCACTGGTGAGTCTAAACTAATGGGCACTGATATACACTGGTGAAGCTGCACTGATGGGCACTGGGGAGGCTGCATTGATGGGCACTGGTGAGGCTGCATTGATGGGTACTGATCAGGCTGAGCTGATGGGCACTGGTGAACATAATACACTCTAAAATATGCTTTAAAATGCATGGTTTTCCCATTTATGAACAAGAAAATAATGACGTAATGATGTTGGGCTGGTATAATAATGTTATGGGGCTGGTATGAAATTATTTCCAGGGCTGGTTTTTATTCCCAGTCCGGCCCTGTATGGAGGACCTTACCTCCCCTGGTTTTACTGGTCAAAGTTCTCAAATGGAGGATTGCCAGTCTCTCCTCTCTGTAAAAGTAATGTCCTTTATACTATCAGTGGGCCACCATCTCAAGTATTGCGGAAACTAGCTAGTTAGCTGTCCACAGTATACCACCTAGCTCCCCCTCCCCCTCCTCTTTTCCCTTATATAAAAAAAATATATAGCCCTAAATAAGACCCAAACATGAGAATAAGGTGCAAAGTAAGTTTGAAAAAGTTATTGAATTCATGAACTGGAGCTTACAAATATGGATGCCCAATGTACATACTGTATATACAGTACTTGCAAACAATACATAGCTTTCTTGTGGCAGATTCCTTTATAATTTCTATCATTTCTAGTCTCCTTCTGTGACTCAAAAAAACTATTGTCTGGCTTCAACAGCTTTTCAGCCACAGAACCCTGTCAAAGCAGTGAGATTTGGGATGGCGAAAGCAACCACAGGATGTTGCAGAGGACACAGGCATAAGGTACAGTGGCAGCTGGTCCACAAGGGGCGCCGCCCCCCCCAGCCAGCACCATCTGTGTGGCCGCACACTGTGCAGAGCATTGGACCAACAGGTCTCTACCTGGCCTGTCACCCCCTCACAAGCACATGACCACAGCCTGAGGCCCCAATTGGCCAGTTTTAGATTGTCCTCGGGGTGCAGAGCACTGCACCCCGAGCCCTTCCACCCTAGGATACCAGCGAATGGGCATCGGCTTCCCGCTTCTTGCCCTGGCCAATTAGGACAGAAGGCTGAAGACCATGTCATCACAGAAGCCACGCGCTAGGCACCAATGGAGCCATAACTGCTGGAGGGCTCCGCCCATAGGGTGAGTGCAGAGTCCGGGCGATCTGGATCTAGTCCAGCCTGCTGCCCTTCTGACACTCCATCGATGGAGTGATATGTGGCCAGAAACAGAACCCGATCCCAGTCTTTCCCCCGCTGGCTGCACGACTATGTCACAGCCGACAAGAAATCCATTATGGCCGCCACAAGAGACACAGGCACTACAGCTGACAGGTAACGCTCTCCCTCTGCTGCTGCAGCTTATTCTGCACCCCCCCCAAAATCCTTCGGGCACCAGCCGCCACTGGGTAGAAATAATACCTATTCTTTTGAAAGGAAGAGGGTTTTTATTATTCGGTTGACATGGGCGCTTTAAACTAATACTGAAAACTGCTAAGATTACTTACTGTAAAGAGTAACTGCACTATTGTTGAAGAAAAAACATTCCCCTCTGGGTAATTTTTGTACATTGCAGGGATTTTACCAAACTTTGTTGCAGATTTCTATCTTTTGTTATTCTGAAGAAACAGCTGTTTGTTTGACTGTGTCCATATGTAAAGTGAATGAGAATAGGGAGTGACTTTATACTTATCAGCTGCCGCACTTGCAGTGTTCTAATGAGATAATTGGCAGGGTCTACATCCCTTTAGACGTGATTCCCCTTTGGAAGTATCTCACCAAAAATGAAATTCTTGTTGCAGAGGATGCCCAAAATTTGATTGATCTGATGATTAGTGCAGACTTCAGGGAAAATCAGTGAGCCAATCACACAAGTGGGAAATTACATTTGTGTACAGAATGCCTCCAGGCTGCCTTATTGCATTCTACAGAAAATGACAGCGCTGCAGATGGAAAAGGAAATTTTTAATAACATTCAATTACAATATGACTTGTGTAGCAACTATATACCGTATGCTATATATTCTTTTTTTATTTGCTATTTTTTTTCTCCCAAAAAAGTGGAGTTACCCTTTAAGTTTATCTATATTACGTGTACAGTATATGCAAAAAAAGTAAACAGACTTTAGAAAGCCCTTTTAAAGCAGGATACATCATAATTGTTCACAGCAAGGAAAAAAAAGACAATAATACCCTGCTAAGCAAACAAAACCAGTATATTCATTTAATGCAATGCAAAATTATGAAACTACAGTAATAGCAGTTATAGTAACACATTGTAATTCAACAAAGTCAGCCTATCCCCAGGTCAATAACAAAAACACACACTTATGTGTTGGTTCATGTTTACTTTGGCACCATCATCCTCCAGTTCTGTGCCAGTACTGTAACCTTTACCTAATATAATAGGAGCAATTATTCTCCAAATTCCTCATTCTGTGACATGTTTTACGTCAAAAAAATCATTGTGCGATTCTGTATTCCAGTGCTTAACAATTGTTAGATAGAGCTGACACCCTGCATTACAAAAGTGTCAAGTATAGTCATGACAGCCCCTACAAGTGCTGTATGGCCCAACATAATGGAGAGTTTAGTAAAGAAGAAGCCGCCTCTAATGGAAAATTTACCCATATTCAATGGTCCTGTATAAGTAATTAGGCTTTTTGTCTATGGTAAAGAAACAGATTCCACCTGTTATTCTCTCAAGACTGGAATGTAACTGGCCAATTGTCTAAGCCCAGGTTAGAGCCATATCATTGTGCAGATTTGGTCACCCCAAATTTAGTCTAAAAGGTTAATGGGGACTGTCATGCATCAAAGCATCACAAAGTACCAAGAGCCAAAGCATGCCTCTTATGACTAGCTTAGACATCTGTGTTCATAAGCCCTATTAATGCATATTTATTAGCCAAGGAAAGGCAAACATGTAAGGGGGACTACAATTGGCTGTGTGTTGGCGCCAAAAGGTGCAAGTCCCCATCCCGCATCTTCTTGTATAGGACAGCTACCCACCTGTTGGTAGTTGTAACTAGGGATGAGCTTTGAGTTCGAGTCAAACTCATGTTCGACTCGAACATTGCCTGTTTGCCCGTTTGGCGAGCAGCAAACAATTTGGGGTGTTCGTGGCAAAATCGAAAAGCCGCGGAACACCATGTAAAAGTCTATGGGAGAAATCTAAAGTGCTAATTTTAAAGTCTTATATGCAAGTTATTGTCATAAAAAGTGTTTGGGGACCGGGTCCTGCCCCAGGGGACATGTATCAATGCAAAAAAAAGGTTTAAAAACGGCCCTTTTTTCGGGAGCAGTGATTTTAATAATGCTTAAAGTGAAACAATAAAAGTGAAATATTCCTTTAAATTTCGTACCTGGAGGGTGTATATAGTATGCCTGTAAAGCAGCGCTTGTTTCCCGTGCTTAAAACAGTCTCTGCACAAAATGTCATTTCTGAAGGAAAAAAAGTCATTTAAAAGTACTCGCGGCTGTAATGAATTGCTGTTCCCGGCAATACAGAGAAAAGTCATTAAGAGTCATTGATAAAAAAAAAAAAATGCGTGGGGGTCCCCCCAAATTCAATTACCAGGCCCTTCAGGTCAGGTATGGATATTAAGGGGAACCCTGCGGCAAATTGAAAAAAAAATGGCGCGGGGTTCCCCCCAAATATCCATAACAGACCCTTCAGGTCTGGTATGGATTTTAAGTGGAACTTTGCGCCAAATTTACAAATGTAAAATTAAAAAAAAAATGGCGTAGGGTTCCGCAGGAAAAGAGGGGGGGGATGAGAGAGTGCCCCTCCTGAACCGTACCAGGCCACATGCCCTCAACATGGGGAGGATGTCCCCATGTTTATGGGGACGAGGGCCTCATTCCCACAACCCTTGCCCGGTGATTGTGGGGGTCTGCGGGCGGGGGGCTTATCGGAATCTGGAAGACCCCTTTAACAAAGGGGACCCCCAGATCCCGCCCCCCCATGTGAATTGGTAACGGGGTACATTGTACCCCTACCATTTCACAAAGAAAGTGTAAAAAATTGTAAAAAAAAACACACAGACACAGTTGGGATAAGTCCTTTATTACAAAAAAAAAAAAAGACTCCAGCGGTCGGGCAGGACCCGGGTCCCCAAACACTTTTTATGACAATAACTTGCATATAAGCCTTTAAAATTAGCACTTTTTATTTTTCATGTTCGTGTCCCATAGACTTTAACGGGGTTCGGATGTTCGAACAAATTTATTACCTGTTCGCATGTTCTGGTGCGAACCGAACTGGGGGGTGTTCGGCTCATCCCTAGTTGTAACCCTTCAATACATTGTGTCATACTCCTGGCCGTAGGCCTGCTCATGACATCCCTGTCCTTAGGCCTTAATATTCAAGAATAAAGGAATGTCCACACATGAATTTTCTGCATTTTACTGTAATTTCTCAAAGATGGGCATGACATCTAACATCGAAATGACATACTGATAAAATTCTTTGGCACACAAGCGTCAATATTCTGTAGCTGTCACTTAGATGCGGAACACCAGCACATAATTTGTAAGCTATCTTCTATTTGCACCTCCTCTCTCTTTGGGAGCAGCACAGAGTTGGGAACACTTCCCCATGGATACAGCATCCAGCTTCCATCACCAAGTACAGCCACAGTGCCCTCATTAGTATACCATTATCACTCAATGTCCCGTTCTGTAGTTCTGCTCAGCTGGGTACACTTCCAAATGACACACAAATTTTAGGTGTACTAATACTCCCTTCAGAGGACTCTTAGCCTGGCCTAAAAAGCACTTTGCATCCCACTCACAGCCTGCAAACAACAATAAAAGAGTCAGGGCAACTACAGCTGCAGCCCTGTAAAAAAGGCCATGGATAGTAGCTATCTACATCCTGACAACTCCGAGCTGTTTGGCTCCCTCAGCCCAACTCACAAGGCCCATCCCATCCTGGCATTTATACAGGCACCAACATCACTAGAGGAAGCTTTTTGCTGAAAGGGGCCTAACACCCAATGACCACTTTCCTATACCAGACTATAGGGTTGATTTACTAAGAATGAAGAGTGCAAAATCTGGTGAAGCTCTCCATGGAAACCAGTCAGCTACCATTTTTTTTTGTCAAAGCTTAAATTGATACTAAAGGTTCATTTTTTTTTTTTAAATAACAAACATGTCATACTTACCTTCAATGTGCATCTTGTTGTGCACATAGTGGCCCCGAAAATCCTCTTCTGGGTTCCCTCGGCGGCTCTCGCGGCTCCTCCCTGCATTAGATAACCCCCTAGGAGAAGCGCTCTCCCGAGGGGGTTACCTTGCGGGCGCGCTTGTGAGTCATTCATTCGTCAACCATAGATGCCGAGTGTATGACTTGGCCCCGCCCCCGACGCCCGCGTCATTGGAGTTGGTTGACAGCAGCGGGAGCCAATGTCTGTGCTGCTATCAATCTATCCAATCAAAACTGGGACTCTGTGGAGAGGAGGACGGCGGAGACACGCCGAGGAGATAAGGGGCTCAGGTAAGTAAAACGGGGTGGGGGGGGGCTGGGGGGCCGGTGACTGCCAGGTGTTTTTGCACCTTAATGCATAGGGTGCATTAAGGTGAAAAAACACGAAGGTTTACAACCCCTTTAATTGAACAAGCTGACGTTAGAAGCTGATTGGCTGCCATGCACAGCTGTACCAGATTTTGGATTTTCCAATTTTAGTTAATCAACCCCTATATTGGAAACAGAGCCATCAAGTAGCCAGTCAGCTAACTGCACCTGCTAACTGCTACCAAGCCCATGAACCATAGAAATCATCTCTGACCCCAAAATCCAGTCATTCTTATTTTTTCTAGCTCATTGGACCAGTAGAAGTACCTTTGCAATGTATTGTTAGTTGTAGAAAGCAACAGTCCACCCAAGAGGCATTTTGGGTGTATAGTGGGTGCTATTAAAGTGGAAATCCAACCAAAACTATACTTTTTGTTGATTTAGGTACGTGAGGAAGGTTTAGAACCCCCTCAGTTTTGTAATGCTGTTTGTGCTTCCATTGGAAAGATGTTCCTCTGTTCCTTTTCTGTCACTGGGATGGAAAGTGAGACAGTGACAAATCACAGATATTTTTCATTAAAATAGGGGGTAAAAGGACATCTCCCAATATCAACCTCTGTCTTGATGACAGCTGTTAAAGATAGGATTTCTCCTAATTTGGATAGATTTTCTTTCCTTTTCCCAGCAAAAACAGTGAGGAGAAACTCCTCCAAAGGGGATAAAGACAGAAACAAACAGAAAATAACCTTCCTCGTCTCCAAAATTTGGTGGAGTTCTATTTAATGACATGGAGATATAAAGAAGGGTCCTGGGCAATATTCAGATCAGCGACTTACAGAAATCCAGAAGTTGCTCCACTTCAGCCTAATTCTTTTAGATTTACAATGACCTCGTGTGTGTGTGTGTGTGTGTGTGTGTGTGTGTGTGTGTGTATCACAACAAATTCTAAAAAGCCCTGGTTCAACTGTTATGCGTTGTACACACGACTGTGTTTCTCGGCATGAAAAAAAAACAAAGTTTTTCCTGACGGGATTCCTGTCAAGCCTGCCTTGCATACACACGTTCAGGCCAAATACCGCCCGTCCAAAGCGTGGTGACGTACAACACGTACGACGGGACTATAAAAGGGAAGTTCCATTCAAACGGTGCCACCCTTTGGGCTGCTTTTGCTGATCCTCGTGTTAGTAAAAGTTTGGTGAGAGACGATTCACGCTTTTCAGCCTCGTGCTTTTCAGTCCGTTACAGCGTGACGAATGTGCTATCTCCATTACGAACACTAGTGTAGCGTGTATGTACTTTTTAAACTGGTGAGGACACCAGTGATGCATAGTTCCCTGCGGCCCAGCAGGTGGCGCTGTCACTTTGGGCCGGGGTTGAACCATCGCTGCAGTGCCGTACCCTTTGTGACCTCTCGCAGCGGTTGTACGGCGGGGCGGGGAACCAGCCGTGCATCCTGGGAGAGGGTATAAAAGGGGCGGACTTCTTCGCAACGAGGTTCGAGTCCCGGGCACCTTCAGCCCGAGGGCTGTGGTTGCGGTTGGTGTCCAGGCGGCCTAGGCCTGGACACCTGGAGTTCGTGTTCCATCCCAGACACCTTCAGTCTGGGGTGAGGTACTCAGCCGGAGGCCTGGGGCCAGTACCTTCCGCTGGGAGGGATTGTCCTAGGGGGCCTCGGGAGTGGGGCACCCGAATCCAGAGGCATAAGGGACCGGAGGAGGGACTCACCCGAAGACCCGGTGCAGCAGATTGCCAGTGCCGGGTGAACCTCTGGAGACTGCCCGGAGGAATATCTTTCCTGAACAGGGGCCAAGTTCTAAGAGGAAGTTCAGTCCACGTTCAATGACCGGTGGCAGCGGTCCAGCTAATTCACTCAGGTCAGTGGCAGAGGCCTCAACAGTTCATCCGGTCGGTGGCAGCGACCAAAACTCACGGTCGGTGGCAGAGACCGTGCCCCAGGCCTATTCGCTAAAAAGGAATAGGAGAGTACAGTTGTGCCTGGGCCTACTCGTTCCCACACCCCCATGTTCATTGTTAATGGAAGTTCAACTGATTGTGTTACGAGAAATAAAGGAGTGTTGGACTTTCGATTGGTGTGGGGCTCTATTATTGGCAGACACGCTTCCAGGGAACAACAAGGTTTCGTATGCAGTGGACAGACCCGGGAGGTAAATCAACTAACTTTGCTCAACCCTCTTATACACATGAGGGGAGAGCTTGGCGTAGTGCTCCTGCACTCTCCTCTTCCAGGTACCCCTAGACACAAGCCATTCACAATAACCAAGAGGGAGAGTGAGGTTCCGCTACACTAGTTTTACCAGAAAGAGCGATCCCGTCTCATACTTGATTCTGAGCATGCGCTTTTTTTCCCCTCGGGAAAGCATACACACGACCGGTTTTCCCGACGGAAACAAGTCCCCGCAGTTTTCTCGTTGGGAAAACTGCCATGGAGCATACACACCGCCGTTTTTCCTGGCAGTTTTCCTTCCGGGAAAAATGGTCGTCTGTACGAGGCATTAGTCTCAGCTCACCCTACTCTTAAACTTGAGTTTAGGAGCTTTTGGTTCCCTCTGGGGGTTATTTACTAAAGTGCAAAGTGCACTTGAAAATGCACTGAAAGTGCACTTGGAAGTGCAGTCGCTGTAGATCTGAGGGGGACATGCAAGGAAAATAAACAGCATTTTAGCTTGCACATGATTGGATAATAAAATCAGCAGAGCTTCCCCTCATTTCAGACCTACCTCTCAGATTTACAGCGACTGCACTTCCAAGTGCACTTTCAGTGCAATTTCAAGTGCACTTTGCACTTGTAGTTTGCACTTGTGGATTTGCTTTTCGTAAATAACCCCCTGTGTGTCCATGTGCATATAGGCTTTTAGGATCATTTAGGAGCTGCTGCGGTTAGGGGAGCTTCAATCTCCCTCTCCTGAATGCAGAAGAATTGCTTTCAGGATTGCGAACGGTTTTACCGCCGGAAAATGCAAACTTCTGCAAAATTGCACTTAGATTTTGCCACGATTTTGCGGCGTTTTGCGTTTTCCCGTGGCTGGAGGTCAAAGTAGGCTGTGTGTAGATGAAGCCTTAATCCTACCATTTTCTGCTTTCTCCTGGTGGAGTAGAGTGAGAATGCTATTCACAGGTTCCTAAAGCCATGCTGGAGCTGTCACCTTAACATTCTCACTCACATGGTCTACATACGCGCTGCTCACTATATGCCATTGTCACTACTTCATATCTGTTGTGTTGACCAGGAGAGCGTAATAGATTGTTGCAGTAAGGAAGCCAATACAATAAGTTAAATACAAACAAAACTTGTTTTTATTGGATTGTGTATAGCTACCCTTAACATGCATGATGGGAGCCGTTTTAAGCTTTAACACAATTTCTGTGAAAAACTTGCTAATTACCGTACATGAAATCTTTTACTGCAAGCACTCAAGTACAGAATGGTGACATAGTGGCTTCTTTGTTTCCAGACATTATCTACATCAGTGTAATTACCATTTAGCACCTGGGTGACACTCCTCAGATCAGCCTCAGAGTATGGCATTTCATTTATCTGTTTACAGTAAAAATTATATATTAATATACGTGTAGCACACAGACCCTTTTTTCCCTGCCTACCTTCACTTGCAGGGGTAAAGGCACACCATGCCACATGCCCGTATCTTCCTGGTATAAGAAGTTGAGCGGTGTTCTTGCAATTTTGGGTCCTGCAGCGAGTTACATCCCCTCTGTTGGTTCTCGTCCCTAGAATGTAGGGAAAAGTCTATTCTTCCCCCGAAAGAAGCAAATGTCCAGTCAATATTTAAACTCCAACAGACGAGTTTATTTTCTTTTGCTTGAAACAAATTTGGGGAAAAGGTTGAAAAAGCAATAGGGTTTGGTAGGGAAATAGGTTCAGGCACGCTGCACCCAGTCACCCTATTCTCCACTTAAGCCTGAGTGGGCATTGCTCACCCGGATAGATCCCTCTCACAGTTCTAGCAGCCGGAGTGTAGCACGAACATAACACTTTAGTTTTAGTCCCCTTCACAGACAAGTTCAGGAGATCCTCTGCCACAGAATCCTTTAAGCCCTGAATTTAGAACTTCCCAATGCCTGTAGATTATAGAGACCATAGGTGCCAATGGGGCACGCTACAGGAGCTATCTTGCAACTCACAAATCCTTCCCTCAGATAGGCAACCAGGCCTCCCCGAGACCGTGACTTCCCTCACCGATCCATCGGACAGGTCCTCCCCCGGTTTCCTCTGTTTCAGAGCGGGCCACCCTCCCTCGGGTTCCCTGGGACTCCAGTGGTTTGTTTTGTAGACCCAGTTGAAGGTACTGGGCCTACCTGGAACTCTACCCTAACCCTACCTGGGCTAAAGGTGCCCGAGACTCCTCGACCAGTTCACGCACCCCCCGGCCAGCAGGGCCAAAGGGCACTACTTCGCCACCAGGGGTCCTCCTTGGAATCCCCCTGGCACACCACACCAGATCATTGCGTCTGCACTTTATGTACCCTCTCCCGGCATGCACAGCAGGCAAAACCCGCCCAGCGCACGGCAGCCGAGAGAGGACACCCAATCACACCACAACGCTACCAGTGGTTCTCCTAAAGACCTGGGCAACAGCGCCACCTACAGGTCAAGGGGAGCTACACTCCAGGCAACATTACAGCAGAGCAGAGTCCAAAACTAAGCAGAATTGAAGAACCTGAGCTAAACTATTTCTCAGGCTGCCCTTAAATTTAGAGCATAGCAACCCCAATTTTGGGGGTCCACTACACATACCCCCCTTGAAAAGCCACTGTCCCCAGTGGCTGGAAGAGATCAGAAAGACCCCTTAATCCTGAGTGGGTTCCGGTCTTTTCCAACTATGTATAATAATTGTTTTAAGATGGTGCTTGAACCAACAATTTGGGAATAGAGTAGGAAGAGAAAGAAAGAGAGCATGTAAAATATACCTCACAGTTTGTATAAAACACACAATATCACAAATTACAATCCTACCCCTCCTAACATATCTACTCCACCCATTTTTCGATAGAGTTGATTGCAGGTCACCTGCAGAGGGAGAGAAAAGAAAAACACAATGTACAATTCTACATCTAAGATAGGCAGAAGAAAACCACCTCCCCTTAGAGAGATGATTATCCTCGGATATATACACATTCAGTTTGCATTGCTAAGCCTAGCCTCACTGAATTTTTCTGCAAAACACCACCACCTAGTGGCAACTTGAATCTGTACACTTCACTGCTGCGTGTGGGCATACATGTATTTCAAATGAACTCTTTATCTTGACCACGATGGTTCTCACTTTGGCCCTGACTAGACTACCCCATAGTTCAGTAAAGAAGGGGAACATTTTTTTTTTTTTTTTGCGGAGCTGAGGAGAGAGAAAAAAAAACAACAACTCTCCGATTCCTCAGTTGAGTTGTTTCCCCTACTGCAAAGGGTAAAGTCATAAGTGAGTTCAGGGCAGGCTATTCCTGTGAAATGGAATAAAGAGAAAAAAAAACACAAGTTCCATTTCACAAGTAGTACTGAGGATCCGGGAGAACAAGAGTCTTCCATTGTTTATCTAGGGTCTCTATAGAGTACACGGTATCCTCTTTCTCCTTGCAGAAAATTACCACACGATCCGCATGGATGTGCCGACCATAACTCCAGTCCTTACGGCACCCCTTTTAACGATCTGCCATGATAGCAGAACATTTTAGATACCTGCGGCCTCTGTGCACCTCCAAATGATCCCAAACGAAGTCTGCGTACCACCATTCCCTGTAGGCCTCGATCTCAAAAAGCAACTCTTTGGGCATGTAGGGGTATTCCCACCCGTATTCCACAGCAATTTTCCTATTTAGGAGCCGCTGTAACTGGGCTAAAGTTGTCATGGTCGCCCGATCTCCTGCTCCAGGAAGAAAGATAGCATCCGGGGACCTTGTTATTTGAACTGGCTCCAACTGTGGCAAAGGTGGCCGCAACGGCGGACGTCCCTCCGTAGCAGTAGGTGCGGACAATGCAGGTGCAGGCAGAGCAGGTGTGGGAATGACTTCTTCCCTTAGGGCAGGGGCTTCCACTCTAGGTGTAGTTTCCCCAGAGTCCATTGGCGAGATCTCCCTAAGGCTGCGGGGTGAAGTCACTGGAACTTTGTCCCATCCCTTCTTAATGTAAACTTCATCAATCTCGTAGTCATCCCCCACATCGGACGACGATTCCAGGTCGGAGGTGTCATACTCCTCTGCCGGCAAATAGTTTGTGGTGGACACAGACACATTGTCTCCAAAAATAGAATGTTTGCGCGGGCTGGCTGTCCACGCATCCCCAGTAGTGTGGGGTATGAGCTTCTTTCCCTTCCCCTGCAAACTCAATGTCACAGTTCCCCCAGCCTCCTTACCGTCCCCTGACGTGGATCTCCTGGAGGTCCCTCCGGCTTGGAGTTCCGGTTCAGGCAGGCGCTGGGGCAGGCTTCGACTGCGGCCGCGGGAGGCCTTAATGTAGCCCACCTTTCGTTTGGCAGGCGGAATGGAGGTCTCAGTTGTGGCGGAGACAGCATCCGCTCCGGTATCCGCCGATGGCTCTGCAGCAGATGAGTCATCTCCATCGGCCACGTCCATGGCAGCCAACGCGGTGCACGTGGGCTCAACCATGGGAGCACAGGTTTCCTCCTCGGAAGTGATGACACCCGTGATGTAGTTGATCTGGTAGACCCGGGGTTTCTCAGTGAATTGGTCTACCTCGAAGAGGAACTCTCCACAGGTTGCACACCTTCCTAAAGGCTGTAGCTGCACCGCTAGTCCTTGACATCTGGGACAGAGAATGCCAAGGGCCTCCGCATCTCGGCAGACATAGAGAGCGAATCGGGCCCTAGGCTTCAGCCGGATCCCTGTGTCCATCAGGGGGGCAGTGAGGGAAGCAATGTCCATGGTTGGGGTGGTTTGAAACATCCAAGGTCCCGATGTAACATAAGTCCATGGAGCAGCGGCCATCTTACTTTTCCTCCAATGATCCAGTTCGTACTGTCCTTTTGGCGCCAATGCGCCACATGCAGCACACAAGTTGGCGGGGGCTCCTCCCCCTATTGCTGCACGTAGCTCGCGGGCTTTTCTATATTTGAGGCACGCCTACGAACTACGCAGTTAGAAAAGTCCAGTACAGGCCTTTAACTCCATTTTTCACACAAATGACGCAGAACTTTTCCCAAATGGGCGATCTTTCACAGAACCACATCATACATGGGGAAAACACAGTCCAACATCCAGGGGGGGCAGCTGCAGACATCCCGGACTCGAGCCCCCACGTGTAGCACACAGACCCTTTTTTTCCCTGCCTACCTTCACTTGCAGGGGTAAAGGCACACCATGCCACATGCCCGTATCCTCCTGGTATAAGAGGTTGAGCGGTGTTCTTGCAATTTTGGGTCCTGCAGCGAGTTACCTCCCCTCCGTTGGTTCTTGTCCCTAGAATGTAGGGAAGAGTCTATTCTTCCCCAGAAAGAAGCAAATGTCCAATCAATATTTAAACTCCAACAGATGAGTTTATTTTCTTTTGCTTGAAACAAATTTGGGGAAAAGGTTGAAAAAGCAATAGGGTTTGGTAGAGAAATAGGTTCAGGCAGGCGGCACCCAGTCACCCTATTCTCCACTCAAGCCTGAGTGGGCATTGCTCACCCGGATAGATCCCTCTCACAGTTCTAGCAGCCGGAGTGTAGCACGAACATAACACTTTAGTTTTAGTCCCCTTCACGGACAAGTTCAAGAGATCCTATGCCACAGAATCCTTTAGGCCCTGAATTTAGAACTTCCCAATGCCTGTAGATTATAGAGACCATAGGTGCCAATGGGGCACGCTACAGGAGCTATCTTTCAACTCACGAATCCTTCCCTCTGATAGCCAACCAGGCCTCCCCGAGACCGTGACTTCCCTCACTGATCCATCGGACAGGTCCTCCCCCGGTTTCCTCTGTTTCAGAGCGGGCCACCCTCCCTCGGGTTCCCTGGGACTCCAATGGTTGGTTTTGTAGACCCAGTTGAATGTACTGGGCCTACCGGAAACTCTGCAGCCTCGGGCTAAAGGTGCCCGAGACTCCTCGACAGGTTCACGCAACCGCCGGCCAGCAGGGCCAAAGGGCACGACTTTGTCACAGGGGTCCTCCTTGGAATCCCCCCGACACACAACACCAGATCATGGCGTCTGCCCTTTATGTACCCTCTCCCGGCATGCACAGCAGGCAAAACCCGCCCACCGCACGGCAGCCGAGAGAGGATACCCAATCACACCACAACGCCACCTGTGGTTCTCCTCAAGACCTGGGCAACAGCGCTACCTGCAGGTCAAGGGGAACTACACTCCAGGTAACATTACAGCAGAGCAGAGTCCAAAACTAAGCAGAATTGAAGAACCTGAGCTAAACTATTGCTCAGGCTGCCCTTAAATTTAGAGCATAGCAACCCCAATTTTGGGGGTCCGCTACATACATATAGAAATAGGACACCTTGGGTAAACAAATTATAAAGTGAGAGATAAAGGGAACCCCGCGCTATGACTAAATGCTAAACAATAAATAAGCTGCTCCCCTCAAAGTGCAATGTGCTGACTTTGTGACATGTGGGTTGTATATATAATAAGAGGGTGCTAAACAATAATAAACTGCACACTATGGTTGAATAGCATATAGATAAAGCGCAAAAGGTGCTTTACAATTTGTAATCAACAATAATAAAGTGCATAAAAAACTTCAAAGTGAACAAAGTGCATAATATAAACAGCAGTCAGAATGGGTGGTATATCAAGAAATGTCCATAAAAAATGTGAAGTAATTCAGGTCTTTACACCATCACAATGGGGACGATTTTATGGAAACACACTGACACCCGGTGGATAAGGGTAAGTAGCCCACTTACCAAATCACCATGACCCCTTTGTTTAAAAAAGACAGGTCAGGTGAAGCTTGGTTTGGTTTGAGTGCTGTACGATGCCAATGAGATAAGCCTGGGGGACACTCCGCCTTGCAATTAATCAGAAGAAATGGGAAGAAGCAGGACCATAGTATAATTCCGTTTATTAAAAATAATAAAATAAAAACAGACAAGCCAAATGGCCTCTTACTTTAAAAAATACTGGTGCCATCTAGTGGAATAAGCGAATATTACTATTGCAAATTTGTGAACACGGCTGTTCACAACCCACCTGACAGGCAAATTTGCAATAGTAATATTCCACTAGATGGCACCAGTATTCAACACTAGGGAGCTTGTTAGCTCCGGCCAATCAGATCCAGACTCTAGGAAATAAAAAGGTAAACAATCCTGTGACCAGGATGCTTCCTGACGACGTCATCGCAACGAAACGTACGTCGAGGCACATCCCAGTCACGTGTTTACCGCCACTATGGTGTAAAGACCTGAATTACTTCCCATTTTTTATGGACATTTCTTGATATACCACCCATTCTGACTGCTGTTTATATTATGCACTTTGTTCACTTTGAAGTTTTTTATGCACTTTATTATTGTTAATTATGAACTGTAAAGCACTTTTTGCACTTTGTTTATACGCTATCTAATCATAGTGTGCTGTTCATTATTATCACTATTATGCACTTTGTTCACTTTGAATTTTTTTATGTACTTTATTATTGTTGATTACAAATTGTAAAGCACCTTTTGCACTTTATCTATACGCTATTTAACCATAGTGTGCAGTTTATTATTGTTTAGCGCCCTCTTATTATATATATAACCCACAAACAAATTATAAAGCCATTTCAAAGCTGGTATTAACTAGCTTGCCACTAGATTAGCAAAGTGACTGGGACTATCCCTTAGCTGCCTGATCTCAAACACTTATTGGGAATGGACCCAAGAGAAAGATCTATAAAAGTGGTAGTAAACTGCCGTTTTTTTTTTTAAACTTGCAAGGCAAAGTATAATGTGCTAGTATGCACCGCATACTAGCACAATATGTGAAACGTACCTTAAAACAAAGCCCTTCAGCCACGCGCTGTCACCGCTGACAGGGCTTCCATCCTTACCCAGTCTTCCTTCCAGGTTGGTGGACTCAGGTCCTTTGATTGCACTCACTCCTGCGGTATGCCGTTCTTTCAGAGCGCATGCGCCGGTGATGTCACCAGCGGCTTCACAAGTAAATATCTCCTTAACGGTGCAGGTTTAGGAGGTATTTGCTGTACCTATAGGTAAGCCTTATTATAGGCATACCTATAGATAAAAATTGTTCATGGTAGTTTACTTCCACTTTAAGGAAAGTTTAGTACATTGTGTTTTGCGGTGGGAAATTAGAAGGTAATAAGCTAAAATTGTCCATTAACGTCTCAAAATTGGTGGCCTATGCATTAAAGTCTATTTCAAGCCAAATATTTTTTTTTAAATCTGGGCTTTAAAATGCACTGGTGTAATTGAGACATGGGCCTGTGGTCTTGGGTAGAAGATTGGCATACAGAATTAGTCTATGGATTCGCTTGCTTTTTCCACCAGTACTCTAAATGTTTAATGGGTGTTATCAAGGGCTTCATATACTTTTTCTTGCCACTGTATGTGGTGGGAGCGTTCTGGACCATAATTTTTTACATTTATTAGGACATTTTTGATTAGTTGCCTACTCCCCAGGGTATCACTACTGTCTACTGTATTGATCCAGGCCCTAAAAAAAACTCCAGAAAAAATATTACTTTGACACTACCTTACAGCCGCATGCCAACTTATTCCAAACTTTTGGAAAATACTATACTTCCTCTAATGCTGTGGGTC
Organism: Rana muscosa; assembly: GCA_029206835.1. Lineage (NCBI taxonomy): Eukaryota > Metazoa > Chordata > Amphibia > Anura > Ranidae > Rana > Rana muscosa. The sequence continues at coordinate 1,137,519,234 of CM055116.1, read as the reverse complement.
AGTAGAGAAAATTATATGAGAATGGAGTTTTTTTTAGCTTTTGATACAGACACTCCAGCCACTTCTGGGCCCAGTAGGCCATTTGGATACACCTCTCTTCTATGGACACCTTTAGTATATTTGCCCTCCTTAAATATAGTCCACACAACAGAACTTCCTGACCACCACTATATTTTACAAGAGCTGTATCTCAGTTTGGGCTGACCCCGCTTCCCCCCCCCCCTCTTTTCCTGCACTATGTAGCTGTGCTGTGGTCTCTCTTCACCACTAAAACCAGACTCAACCATATTATGCAATGATGTTAATAGGATATCAGCCTTTTAAATTCTCCCGCAACCTAACCTCTAGTACAGTCATGGTAACATACAAACCGGGGTGCATACACAGGACTAACATGGTCCTTAAAAACACAAACACATACAATACACTATAACCTTTATCGCGCCCTTCCCTACCATTCTGTTTTACAACATTATGGTTGTTTTACAACATTATGGTTTCTGCAAAACAAGAAGTGTTATACAAGTATTGCACAGAAGGTATTTACATGCCATTATCAATATACCGTATTTATCGGCGTATAACACGCACCCCAAGTTTAGGAGGAAATTTTAGGGAAAAAAACTTTTAGGAGGGAAGTTTAAGGAAAAATAACTTACATTTAAATGCAGCCTTTTCAGTGTCCATTGCAGCCTTGTCACAGTGCAGCCTTGTCAGTGTCCATTGCAGCCTTGTCACAGTGCAGCCTTGTCAGTGTCCATTGCAGCCTTGTCACAGTGCAGCCTTGTCAGTGTCCATTGCAGCCTTGTCACAGTGCAGCCTTGTCAGTGTCCATTGCAGCCTTGTCACAGTGCAGCCTTGTCAGTGTCCATTGCAGCCTTGCCCCAGAGTCCATTTCAGCCTTGCCCCAGTGTAGCCGTGCAGCCTTGCCCCAGTGTCGCCGTGCAGCCTTGCCCCAGTGTCGCCGTGCAGCCTTGCCCCAGTGTCGCCGTGCAGCCTTGCCCCAGTGTTGCCGTGCAGCATTTTAAAATTGGCGCCGAGACTGTGCGGAGCGGGGCGGACGCCGCCGAGAACGAAGGGACGCAGGGACTGGGCGGAGCCGCCGCCGAGATACACATAGCCGAGTGTACTCGGCTATACTCGGCTTTTCTTGGCTCCGCTCACAGTCACGCCGAGTCCCGCCCTATGATGGACATAACACAGGTCCAATGGCAGGACTGGGCATGACTGTGAGCAGAGCCGAGAAAAGCCGAGTATAGCCGAGTACATTCGGCTATGTGTATCTCGCTCCGCTCACAGTCAGCGGAGACAGCCCAGGGATGTGGGTATCGGCGTATAACACGTACCCACGATTTTCCCTTGATTTTCAGGGGGAAAAAGTGTGTGTTATACGCCGATAAATACGGTAATAAAAATCCAAAAGACAAAAGAAGTATTCAAAGGACAGTGAGCAGCCACCAAACCACCAATCAATTAGTACATTGAGTGATGACACAAGTGAAAGGCTGGCACCTCTGGCAATATAAGGCCTCAAGCACACAGTAAAATAACAGGCTAATATCCGCATTACTAATTATGAAAGGGTAAACAAAGCAGCCAGCACAACTTGTTGATCGTCAAACGTAAAGTATATAAAAGTCCATATGCAGCGCATTAAAAAATGAAATGAGTCCAGGAGAGGGAGAGTTAAATACACCCGTCACCAATGTTAGTGTGTATATGACAGCACTCGCCACCTGGTAATCCAATCCACTTACCAGACTGCTGAAAGTAGTTTGCACATAATGGCATAACCCAGAATCACATCTCCAACTGACAACTTTGCATGGAATACAAACCAGGGTGACGGTTGGTCAGATCAGATAACTTTACACAGCATAACCTTCATTGGTTTCTCATATTCGACATACACAGTTCACCATAACAGCCAGCGATACCCAGTGAAGAAATAAAGTAGCCAATAGTGAAGCCCGTAATATCTTATATAAAAATTTATTTGTAGTAATTTACAGTTTCAATACAGGATAAAATGCATCAAAAGGAATTTCAAACGACCACGGCTCTCAGCGTGCTAATGTCAGCCCGCCTGACATGTTTCATCACATCGGATTTCGTCAGAGGCGTGTCCGATGTGATGAAACATGTCAGGCAGGCTACTTTCAGCAGTCTGGTAAGCGGATTGGATTACCAGGTGGCGAGTGCTGTCATATACACACTAACATTGGTGACGGGTGTATTCAACTCTCCCTCTCCTGGACTCATTTAATTTTTTTAAGCGCTGCATATGGACTTTTATATATCTCATGCACGCAGGACACTTTGGCCATCTCTCCTAGATGCCTTTCCTCCTGGCAGTGGCGTGATGCCTAATGATGCCACGCCGCAGCCACGCCCAACGCGTTTTGTTGGAAATTACCTTGTTGGGAGACAAGGCTACACGCCATACACCATGCAGCGAAACTCTGCACTTCCAGTTACTGCTCAAAATCAAGCCACAAATATTTCCATGGAGATAATACAATATATCCACGGGGTCAAATGGAAAGCGCCATCTAGTGACCACAAAAATGATGACAACTATGATGAATGCTATAATGCTACTATTTATTTTCCACACAAAAAATAATATAAAATGAAAGAAAATAAAAAATGTACAGGGACGCGTAGACTGACATCCGGGGGGGGGGATGAATTGAATTGAAATGAATGACATATAAATCCCATATATATGATCAAGGTACCTTGTACATGACAGTGCTCTAGATTAGAGGTTGACCGATATGGGTTTTTCTCTGGCCGATGCCGATATTTAGAAATCGCGGCGGCCGATGGCCGATATATGATGCCGATTTTTTTTGGGCCGATATGTTAGGCCGATTTTTTATTTTTTCCCCCCTTCGTCTCATAAAATCTAACAGTTAGACCCATTTCACACTGGGGCGTTTTTCAGGCGCTTTTGGGCTAAAAATGGCGCCTGTAAAGTGCCTGCAAAACGGCTCCCCTGCAGTTTCAGTGTGAAAGCCCGTAGGCTTTCACACTGAGGCGGTGCGCTGGCAGGACATTAAAAAAAAAGTCCTGCAAGCAGCATCTTTGGAGCGGTGTATACCGCTCCTCCACCACTCCTGCCCATTGAAATGAACTGGCACCGCTGCCGAAGCGCCTGCAAAGCACTTCTGCAGTGGCGCTACACGGGAGCATTTAACCCCTTCATCGGCCGCTAGCTGGGATATAAGCTCGCCGCTAGCAGCCAAATAGCACCGCTAGAATGACAGTCCAGTGTTAAAATGCAGCAGGGTTCCGCAGAAAAATAATAATTAAAAGTCAGCAGCTACAAATACTGCTTTAATATATGACTTTTAATATATGGACACTTACCTGTCCAGGGTGCCCACGATGTCGGAACCCGAAGCCGATCTCTCCCTCGGGTTTCTGTGCCGCCATCTTCGGTAAGGGAATCAGGAAGTGAAGCCTTGCGGCTTCACTTCCTGGTACCCTACTGTGCATGTGCGAGTCGCGCTGCGCGATCCCACTGGTCTCTGCTGTCTTCTGGGACCTGTGTGTCTCCCAGAAGACAGCGGGGGGGGGGGCGGAGTAGACGCCAGATGTGGCATAGGTCACCGCAGTCACTGCGGTGATTTATGCCCGGAAGAGGGAGCAAATACCTGGATTACACAGGTATCTGCTCCCTCCTCCCCCTGAAAGGTGCCAAATGTGATACCGGAGGGGGAGGATTCCGAAAAGCGGAAGTTCCATTATTACTCCGCTAAGTAATTAGTGATATAGAAAATTTCTTAAATTTTTAACATTTATTTTAAACACAACAAGCCTCCAATCAGTGCACTTGTATGTATAATTTAGATTAAAAAAAAATATATATTTTTTATTTAAATACACAAAAACAGGTAATCAAAACTTTTGGACGAAAAAAAATATGGGCTTACTTTACTGTTTAGTTTTTTTTTGTTTTTTTTATTCGTTAAAGTGTATTTTTCCCCCCAAAAATCGTTTGAAAGACCGCTGTGCAAATACCGTGCGACAAAAAATATTGCAACAATCGCTATTTTATTTCCTAGGGTCTCTGCTAAAAAAAAATATATATATAATGTTTGGGGGTTCTAAGTGATTTTCTAGCAGAAAATACAGGATTTGTACTTGTTGTAAGCAACAAGTGTCAAAAAAGATTTAGTCTTTAAATCAGTGGTTCTCAACCTTGGGGTCGGGACCCCTTCGGGGGTCAAATGATGATTTGCCAGGGGTCACCAAATCCTGGGCTGTTCCTGAAGCCCGCACCGCTCTCCCAGGCTTTTTGCTGCCGCCCAGCAGGGCTGTCTCTGGAGCCTGCGGCCGCCCACTCACCCTTTTCGCAGCCATCCATTCAGTTCACAGCATGGCTGGGGGGGCAGAAACTAGAGGTCAGCTGACTGGTGAGGAATGTGAAGTGGGAGGGGCTGGAGGAGATCCTGATTTCGGCATAGGTGTCACTGCTACGAGACACCACAAAGTCGGAGACACAGTGAGTAACACTGTGATTATAGTTGCCATTAAAAGTCCCCACTACAGTTCTCAGATCAGCAGATGACCTAGATCAAGAGCACCTAAGTTGGTCGATCAAAACTCCCCCCAGCATTGCCACTCATCCCAACTCCCCCACCAGCACTGCCACCCATCCCATTCCCCCCACCTCTCCACCAAGGAGTAAGAGAAGGAATAAAAATAGAGAATACATGAAAGGGAGAGGAAAAGACGGGGAGGAACAAAGAAAAAGGGAGAGAAAGAATAGGAGAAAGAACAAGAAAGATGGCGAGAGAAAGGGATGGGGGGAAAAAAAACAAACAAGAAATAAGGATAGAGAAAGATGAAAGGGAAAGAAAGGAGAACAAAGAGAGAGTGGTGCATCCTAAAATGTACCATAAGGGGTTTTAATACTGTACGAGTGGAAGGGACTCCGGGAGCGCTAAATATCCGTAGGTTAGGGGCGCAAATTACTTGTCTTGCCTTTGGTGCTGACAACCCACGCTACGAAAATAATTTTACTGTGAGGGGTCCCCACAACTTGGGAAATTTTATCAAGGGGTCATGGCACTAGGAAGGTTGAGAAACCCTGCTTTAAATGGTTAAACTGAGAACTTCTACACACAGAGTTCAGTCATTTTGAAGTTTAAACATTGTATTCTTTTCTCACCCCACACTTGGCAGGCTGCCCAGGAGGGAGAAATCGCTTCCACGGGAAACTTCTCGGGCAACTTGTATTGACTTCTATTACAGAAGCTATTTGCAAGTCGCGCTGAAGTTTAAATCGGCTTTTTTTTTAAACAATCGGCCGATGCCGTTTAATGAAAAAACTGCAAATATCGGCCGATATATCGGCCGGCCGATATATATCGGTCGACCTCTACTCTAGATGGGCTTTTTGGTTACTATTAGCTTATCAAATAATAATCTGACTGGCTACACTTATATTTCATTTATGTAATACAACACCAAACTCAGATTCCTAGCCACAAAGTTGAGTAATTACAATTCCAGCTGCAAAAGTTAAATGCCGCAAAAGCAATAAACAAACATATTAGGGGGAAGAAAGAATGCTCCAATGTAAAATCATGCTCTTTGTTACTGTGAATGTGGTTGATTAAGATCATTCTGATCTTTCGGAAAAGTCTTTATATAGTGCTATCATTCAATGTATTCATTTAGGCACAATCAACAGAGGGTTATTCAGAGTACTGTATAATTAAATAAGCACTTAATGGGGAAAATGCAATCAGGTGGAACAAGTCACACTGTGTGGGAGACATTAAATGCCTCTTAGGAAAGAGTGCAAAATGGTCGCCAATGCTGAACTGCAAAAATAATACAACATGATGTGTGTTTGGGAGCTTTCGCAGACTTGGAGAAAATTTAGCCCCATCTGGTTTAAAAAGCATAGAGCAGACTTTCTCAACCAGCGTTCCTCCATAAGTTGCTAGGGTTTCCTTGAGCAATGAGCAACTTCTACCTCTCTATAAGTTACCATTGACACCAATAATCTTTTTTTTTTAGCTCTCCAATCAAATTAAGGTTTTAAACAGTTCTGTTCAACATAATTGATCTACCAATTGACTTCTGTCAGACAGGGAGGACTATAAACAGATTGAAATTTGGCTGGTCCTTGCTGTACCGGACAAATTTTGATCCATGTGTACTAGCTTAATAGTTCTTAGATGTGGTGGCTCCATTCGTTTTATCCCTGGCCAGGTTTTTTTTTTACTGTTTTTGTCTCTGTTGGATAGATTCACCCTCTCCATTTGTCCTTGTGGCCACTGTCGCTGGGACAGAAATTAAAGAAGATTCAAACAATTTGAGCTGTCCCCAGAGCAGGAATAGAGGGGGAATCATCCAAAGGGGACACTGGTTCTGGTACAGGTGTCTAGGAGGAGAATTCCCTTAGTTTACACACAAAAATCCACTCTTCTGTGCTCAAGTGTGTTAAGTGTCAGATAAAAAGATAAAAAGCAATACATGGCATTTAATTGGCCTCTCAGGCTTTGCCATCCTATTAAAAGGACCCACCAGCCTCCTGCATTAATGAAGGTACCTTTGTTTTATTACATGTAGCGATACCCCCAGTTAAGAGGGCTGCCTGTATGATTTTGGGCCCTGTAGTTCACAGCTGTCAACCCCTGGCAGTCGGCTCTAACCTCCCTTGGCACAGTTAGTAAGGGATGATAGGATTGTGAGGCCTGTAACTCACAGCGGCACAATCCTATGGCAAGAACACACAGTAATATCTTAAAACTTCCTTTACCTATCCCTTCTGTAAAGTGAAGAACACAGACACCAATATACAGTACTTAACCCTTGTGCGTTTACTTAGATTAGTGGGTAAGCAGTAAAACAGGTGGGTACATGTCATATACAGAGCCCTGCAATAAACAGTGTTAAACAAGCAAACAAGTATTCAATGCTATGTAACTCTAACAGTCCCCTTTGCAGTTACTTCCCTTCGTGGACAATAAGGCGCCCAGGAATGTCTACGCTAACCAGTCAGGCCTGACTGAACTAAGTGAAAGTTCTTAGGGAAATCTTCGCTAGCAACGGTGGTGCACTTGAAGAACAGAATTTGTAATCCACCAAGGTAACAAAGCTACAGGTACTCTCTCACCAGTCCGCGTCTGTTTCTTCCGCTGCGGTGTCTAAGTCCACCGATCCATCAACATCAGGGTCTTCGGTCCTCCTGGCAAAGGTGCAGTATCAAGGAGAGACGTCCCTCAGGTTACTCGGTGCGCGCGGAAGGCTCTTTGGAGAAAAGGGCAAGGCTTCTGGCCTAAAGTCACAGGAACTCAAGCAGCAGTTCAGCTTGCTGGGCGGGCGGTGTCCAAAGAGAAAGAAGTGGGCTCCGCCTCTCCCTTATAAAGTCCACCCCAGCAGTCCTTGCGCGGGGCAATGCACCCTGGGTGCCTAAAAGTGTACTGGGTAATGTAGTCTCTGAGGGATTTAAAAGGCAATACCCCGCTACATATATATGTAGCACCCTTTAGTGTGCGCTAGCTGTTGGATTTTTTAGTGTAGATTTGTTAGTGTAGGAAAATTTCGCTTAGCTCAGGGCTAAGACTGAGCTGTAAATCTGGGTCAGGGTTCAGTGTTTCAGGGCTGGATCACTCATCCTGACAGCTCCTCTGGTGCCTCCCCTGGTCTAGAAGGTTGTAGAAACACCTAGAGCTAGTGGGTGGAGGTTATGAGGAGGTGCCTGGAATTTTTATGAGGGCCTCAGCCAATCCCCAGTAAAGGGGTGGCAGGGGGCAAAGCTTACCTCATAAAAAGGGATGAGTCATGCCAGCAGGGCAGTCCGGTGGAAGATGTAGATATAGTGCTGTGGAGGCTGTCGGTGGCCCTGAAGGGTGCCCCCTAGTCTGGGGCGGGGGGTGATCTTGGGCAACACACAACACACAGAAGAAGCCCTTCCTAGAGCCACGAGAGCAAGTGAGAGGACAGCGTGAGTAGAGCAGCACTACTGGGGACTTGCATGGGGGGAGACTGCCACATATAGCTAGTTCTCCCTGAAGACAGAGGTGTGCCAAGTCTTCATACCTACCCTGGGAGATCCCCAGATTCAGCTGGGTGGGCTGGTGAGATTCAGTCTAGAGTACTGTGGTGGAAAGTTAGCCTGGAGGGCTATTGAAGGGGGCAGCTGCAGCCAGGTAGGTTGGCAGTGCCTGAAGAGGTGGTGCTGGGGCCAGTAGCCACAGGAGGGAAAGTACAAGCTGATCACTGTGTTCTGCTACACAACAAGGGGCTTCAAGCTCCTGCCTGCAAAGGGCCATTGCTAAATCTGACTGTGCCTGTCAGGTTAATTTACAGTGATCCAGCTGGAGTCTACAAACAAGTAAAGTGCAGGAGGAGTGTCACGGAGACTGTATATAGACTGTATATAGGAAGATGTCCCTGAAGGTGTTTCTAAATTTTGTTGCTGAAGTCAAGTGGGCATCCCATAAACCACAAAAACAAAGTCACAGACTGTCTCTGGAGTGCCTGTGAAAATTTGGTGTGCCTGGCTGTGCAGGGTGCAGAATCCCAGTTCATCTGCGGCCTTTAAGATGTATATATAAAAACAATGCAATCTACTCACAAACCCAGTTGGGTATACCAGATACACAAAGCGAAACAAACTCCGACAAGAGACTCAAACCACAACTCTAGGTGTACATCAGTAATATCACAAAGCAGAACCAGATGCTAATACCTTCTTCTGAAGATATGAAACACGTTAGCATCTGGTTCTGTTTTGTGATGTCGCTGATGTACACCTAGAGTTGTGGTTTGAGTCTCTTGTTGAAGAATTCCCTTATTTTAGAGGAATTTCTTCTCAATTGGTGCTGTGCCTAAAGGACAGAAGGACAGAGAGTGCCTTCACACCATTGAGCCAAGGTTCAACGCGCTATATCATGTGTTGTGTTGCACTGTATCATACATTTACTCATTCGATATGGCACACTGGCACTTGCTGCCTTGACACAACGCATGTTAACGCCTGACATAGCATTAATGTAAGGCACCATAGAGGACAGTTGGGTAGCCAGTCCAATGGGAAATTGCCCCAGTGACACACAAAGGTCATATACAGTATACCTGCAGCGCAAAGCCCAAGCTACCCAGGAAACGTGTGCAGGACTGGATTTTTATTCCTTAACCACTTGGCAACCACCTGCCGACAAATAACGTTGACAAGGTGGTTGCTTAACTCTGGGAGGACGTTATATAACGTCCTCCCAGAATCGCGCTCCCGCGCGCCCCCTGGGGCGCGCACACGGGAGTCTCCGTGACCGCCAGGTCCAGAGGACCCGGTGGATCACGAATCGCGGTAAATCACTGCTGATAGCGGCCGTTTACCACGTGATCGCTCCGTCAAATGACGGAGCAATCACTTGTAAACAGACCGGCGTCATTTGATGACGCCGGTTCCTCTCTCCCCTCTCTGTACCGATCGGTACAGTGTGAGAGGGGAGGGGGAGGGAGCAGATCAAGGCAGCAGCGCTGTGGGCTGGATCTGTGACAATTGCAGTCACAGATCCAGCCATCCATCCATCCCTGCTCAGCCATCCCTGGTGCAATACCCTGCCAATACTCTGCAAAATACCCTGCGCAATACTCTGCAAAATACCCTGCGCAATACTCTGCAAAATACTCTGCAATACCCTGGTGCAATACTCTGCAATACCCTGGTGCAATACTCTGCAATACCCGGTACAATACTCTGCAATACCCTGCGCAATACTCTGCAATACCCTGCGCAATACTCTGCAATACCCTGCGCAATACTCTGCAATACCCTGCACAATACTCTGCAATACCCTGCGCAATAATCTGCAATACCCTGCGCAATACTCTGCAATACCCTGTGCAATACCCTGCAAAATACTCTGCAATACCCTGCGCAATACCCTGCAAAATACTCTGCAATACCCTGCGCAATACTCTGCAATACCCTGCACAATACCCTGCAAAATACTCTGCAATACCCTGCAAAATACTCTGCAATACCCTGCGCAATACTCTGCAATACCCTGCGCAATACTCTGCAATACCCTGCGCAATACCCTGCACAATACTCTGCAATACCCTGCACAATACTCTGCAATACCCTGCGCAATACTCTGCAATACCCTGCGCAATACTCTGCAAAATACTCTGCAATACCCTGCACAATACTCTGCAATACCCTGCACAATACTCTGCAATACTCTGCAATACCCTGTGCAATACCCCCTGTGCAATACCCCGTGCAATACCCTGCCATACTCCGCAATACCCTGTCATAGTCGGCAATACTCCGCAATGCCCTGCAATACTCCGCAATACTCCGCAATGCCCGGCAATACTCCGAAATGCCCGGCAATACTCTGCAATAACCACTTCCCGCCCGCCGGCCATCATATGATGTCCTTGACTTTGTGCGGGGATATCTGAATGATGGGAGCAGCTACAGGCATCATTCAGATATTCGCTTTTTCAGCTGGCGATTCCCTGCACCATAAGAACAATCATAGCAGCTGTTCCGCCGCTTGATCATTCTTACGGGAGGCGAGAGGGGATGTCCCCCCCCCCCCGCCGCCCTCCGGTGCTTCTACCGACTCACCGCTACGATCAAAGCCAGGATTGTTGTTTTATTTTTGTTTTTTTTTCAGGCTTCCCAGCCTAGAGGTGAGATGTGGGGTCTTATTGACCCCATATCTCACTGTAAAGAGGACCTGTCATGCCATATTCCTATTACAAGGGATGTTTACGTTCCTTGTAATAGGTATAAAAGTGATCAAAAAAAATTTTGGGGCGGAAAAACATGTCAAACTAAAATAAATAAAGTAAAATGAACAATAAAAAAATATTTTTTTTTTTAAAGCGCCCCTGTTCCCGTGAGCTCGCATACAGAAGCGAACGCATACTTAAGTCCCGCCCACATATGAAAACGGTTTTCAAACCACACATGTGAGGTATCTCTGCGAACGTTAGTGCGAGAGCAATCATTTTGGCCCTAGATCTCCTCTGTAACTCAAAACATGTAACCAGTAAAAATATTTAAAGCATCGCCTATGGGGATTTTTTAAGTAGCGAAGTTTGGCGCCATTCCACGAATGTGTGCAATTTTTAAGGGTGACATGTTAGGTATCTATTTACTCGGCGTAACTTCATCTTTCACATTATGCAAAAACATTGAGCTAACTTAACTTTTTTTTTTTTTTTAAGCACAAAACATTTTTTTTCCGTAAAAAACGCGTTAAAAAAATTGCTGCGCAAATATCGTGCGAGATAAAAAGTTGCAACAACCACCATTATATTCTCTAAGGTCTTTTCTAAAAAAACATATATAATGTTTTGGGGTTCTATGTAATTTTCTAGCAAACAAATGATGATTTTTACATGTAGGAGAGAAATGTCAGAATTGGCCTGGGTGCTCCAGAACGCCTGAAGGTGCTCCCTGCATGTTGGGCCTCTGTATGTGGCCACGCTGTGTAAAAGTCTCACACATGTGGTATCGCCATACTCGGGAGTAATAGCAGAATGTGTTTTGGGGTGTAATTTGTGGAATGCATATGCTGTGTGTGAGAAATAACCTGCTAATGTGACAATTTTGTGAAAAAAAAAAGAGAAAAAAAAAATCTTGATTTTGCAAAGAATTGTGGGAAAAAATGACAACTTCAAAAAACTCACAATGCCTCTTTCTGAATACCTTGGAATGTCTTCTTTCCAAAAAGGGGTCATTTGGGGGGTATTTGTACTTTTCTGGCATGTTAGGGTCTCAAGAAATGAGATCGGCCGTCAGTACTTCAGGTGTGATCAATTTTCAGATATTGGCACCATAGCTTGTGGACTCTATAACTTTCACAAAGACCAAATAATATCCACCAATTTGTACTTATTTTTACCAAAGATATGTAGCAGTATAAATTTTGGCCAAAATTTATGAAAAAAAAATAGTAATTTGCAAAATTTTATAACAGAAAAGAAAAAAAAATCATTTTTTTACAAAATTTTCAGTCTTTTTTCTCTTATAGCGCAAAAAATAAAAAACCCAACAGTGATTAAATACCACCAAAAGAAAGCTCTATTTGTGTGAAAAAAAGGACAAAAAATTCATATGGGTACAGTGTTGTATGACTGAGTAATTGTCATTCAAAATGTGAGAGCACCGAAAGCTGAAAATTGGTCTGGTTATTAAGGGGGTTTAAGTGCCCAGTGGTCAAGTGGTTAAAATTACCTGCAGTTTGTCAAGGAGTGCAATCACTTGTAGCGCCTTCAAGACTATTGGCTAGCGTTGTTGCCATTACTCATTACAGGTAGCAACAATCATAATTTTAATCAGTAACAATTGCAATGCAAATGATAGAGAAAAAGGTTTTTGCAACTGATTGTAAGAAATTACGAGCAACTGCAGTCTAACCAAATATGCAGCCTAGATGTATAGACTTCTATAGTATGAAGACAGTGTATGTTAGGTAACATGGCAATTTATCAATTGATCACAGCTGGATAAAGGTGGTAAAATTGTCTTGCAGTCATGCCAATATATGAATGATCACATTCAAAACTCTAAAAAAGACTGAAAACTGAATTAGTGAGACAAATTAGGGGTATTGCTGCGTGCATGAGAAAACATAACAAGCGGTCTGTAAAGTGCATGAGCCAGACTGATTCCCGACACGGATCCTATGATATGTATTTATACCTGCCTATAGCAATATGTCTCCTGTGAGTTTGCCTTCTCTACGGAGTTTCAGCCAATAAAAAGTCAGGGAGCTTGTAATCAATGCTGGCTAATATACAATATTTAATTTAATAAACTAAATGTTTTTAGGTCATGAACATTTTTCAACCCTGCAGAAGCTGTAATAGTGAGTTACAATTTTACTGAGACAGCTTCTTATGCCGCGTACACACAATCGATTTTCTCGACGGTGAAAACACAGTTGAGAAAATCGACGGGAAAACACGGCCGTTTTTCCCGACATTTTTTCTCTTGGTCGAGAAAAACAACCGTGTGTAGGCTCCCCGGCAGTGTTTCCCTATGGGAAAACTGCAGTGGAAAAAAATGCAGTGAATCAAGACGAGAAAAATTAGAGCATGTTCTAATTTTTCTCGTCGTGATTAATGCCGTTTTTCTCGTCGGGAAAAATGATCAAAAGCCCACACACGGTAGTTTTTCTCGTCAAAGAGAAAAAATGTAATTTTTCCAGACGAGAAAAATGGTCGTGTGTACGCGGCATTAGGGAATCAAACTGGACTTACAATATTGTTGGTTTATAATTGGTCTTTGTGACCTATTTTCACCATCTCGTCTTGAATGCCTCCACACTGCTAAGTTTTGCTATTATCTGCAACTATCCACAAGGTTGGCTCTGGCTTAAAGCTATACTCCAGGCAAAAATTATAAATTTATCCTGGTTCAGGACTCATTCTGGCCTGTGATTCGACAATAAAGAAGCAGCATGTAACTAATGAGGTCATCCCTCTGCTCTGCTCTTCTCTATGCATGTTTAATATCATACTAAACCTAAGATAATATTTGTGCTCTTGCAAAAAACTGTAAACCTTAGTGACAAAAAATAAATAAAACAAATACAATAAAAACTTAATTAAATCAAATGGACAGCAGCATCTAAATCACCAATCCAAGTAGGATGGGTAACAAGCTCCAACAAGCTCCAACTAAAAAATAATTAAAAGTGCACTATCTTTGTACTAGTTAGTTAAAGCGGAGCTCCACCCTCTTCCTTCCACTGTCGCCGGGTCATTGAGCAAGCGCAGCGTGCTTCGCACATGCACAGTAGGGAACCGGCTGCAGGTTTCCCTTACAAGGAATGATGGTGGCAGCCCCCCAGAGACGATTGAAAAATCGGCTGTTGTGTCAACATCGCGGGATCCCTGGACAGGTAAGTGTCCAAATATTAAAAGTCAGCAGATACAGTATTTGCAGCTGCTGACCTTTAATCTTTTGGTGGACAGGGGGAAGGGGGGCTGGAGCTCCGCTTTATTAAGAGACATAATAAATGTGCATTAAACATATGATGAACTCATCCTAAGCCCTGGTTCACACTGGTGCGATTTGACATGCGATTCAAATCGCATGTCAAATCAGCGATATTTGCCGCAAATTGCTGGCAATGGCACCGTCCTAATCGGTGCGACGCTGCATATGCGGCGCTGCACCGATTTCAAAAAGTAGTTTCTGTACTACTTTTTGGGATTTCGGCCGCAATTTACATTGACATCTGTGTCAGATGTCTTTGTAATCGCGGCTGAAATCGGGACTGCCAGCGGGAGTGAAATCGTGCGAGTTCAGCTGAACTCGCACGGCTTCACTCCCGCAGCCCAGTGTGAACCTGGGCTAAGGCCCCTTTCACAATCGCGGCAAAATCGCATCTGCGAAATTGCGGTAAAATCGTGCGACTTTAAAGTCGCAGTAGTGTGAAAGGGCTATAAGGCCCCCTTCACACTTATACGACTTGTCCCACAATTTGTGATGACAAGTCGTTTCCCATTTTTTCCAATGACAACCATTCATATTAGTACGACTTCAAGTCGTTCCGACTTCAAAGTAGTCCCTGCAATACTTTGGTCCGATTTTGATGCCACTTACACAGGCATTCCTTGAAATCGCAGCAAAATCGCGGCCGCGAACCGCGGCAAACTCGCGGTAAAATCGCGCGACTTTGAAGTCGCACAAGTGTGAAAGAGGCCTAAACTGACATATCTGTGCAAATAAAGTCCATATAAAGTGTGCAAGCACGGTGCAAAAATTTTTATAAAAAAAATAATGATAATAATAATAATATATATATATATATATATATATATATACACACACACAGTATCTCACAAAAGTGAGCACACCCCTCACATTTTTGTAAATATTTTATTATATCTTTTCATGTGACAACACTGAAGAAATTACACTTTGCTACAATGTAAAGTAGCGAGTGTACAGCTTGTATAAGAGCCGGTTCACACAGGGGCGACTCAGGATCCGACTTCAAGTCGCCCCAAATTGCCCCAAGTTTTAAAACTAATGGAAGTGAATGGAGTCCTCTTAATGTACACAATATGGTATTTAGTATGAATCATGAGGGGGAACTCCACGCCAAATTTGAAATAAAAAACCGGCATGGGTTCCCCTCCAAGAGCATACCAGGCCCTTAGGTCTGGCATGGATTTTAAGGGGAACCCCCTACGCCGAAAAAAACGGCGTGGGGGTCCCCCCAAAATCCATACCAGACCCTTATCCGAGCACGCAGCCCGGCCGGTCAGGAAAGGTGGTGGGGACGAGCGAGCGCCCCCCCCTCCTGAACCGTACCAGGCTGCATGCCCTTACATGGGGGGGTGGGTGCTTTGGGGCAGGGGGGCGCCCTGCGGCCTCCCCACCCCGAAGCACCCTGCCCCCATGTTGATGAGGACAGGGCCTCTTCCCGACAATCCTGACCGTTGGCTGCGGGCGGGGGGCTTATCGGAATCCGGGAGACCCCTTTAATAAGGGGGCCCCCAGATCCCGGCCACCCCACCCTATGTGAAGGAGTATGGGGTACATTGTACCCCTACCCATTCACCTGGGGGAAAAGTGTCAATAAAAAAAACCACACTAGACAGCTTTTTAAAGTCATTTATTAGGCAGCTCCGGGGGTCTTCTTCCGACTTCAGGGGTCTTCTTCCGACTTCGGGGGTCTTCTTCCGACTCTCTGGTGCCTTCTCTGCGCTCTCCGGTTCTTCTATCGCTCTCCGGTGCTTTCTGCCTTCTGCCGGCCCCTTCGCTATCTTCTTCCAGCTCTTTTGCTAGCGGGGGCCCGGTCTTCATCGTCGTCTTCTTCCCTCTTCTCTCCTGGAGATGTTGACACTACGAGGTCTCCCGTTGTAATGCAGTGTGAGCAGCACGCAATAATTTATATAGGCATGGGGCGTGCTCACCGGGTGATGTGACCCCGCCCCTTATGATGTCACAGTCCCATAATGCCCCGGGCTGTGATGTCATAGGGGCGGAGTCACCGGGTGACATCACCCGGTGACCACGCCCCATGCCTATATAAATTATTGCGTGCCGCTCACACTGCATTACAGCGGGAGACCTCGTCGTGTCAACATCTCCAGGAGAGAAGAGGGAAGAAGACGACGATGAAGACTGGGCCCCCGCTAGCAAAAGAGCTGGAAGAAGATAGCGGAGGGGCCGGCAGAAGGCAGAAAGCACCGAAGAGTGGGAGAAGAACCGGAGAGCGCGGAGAAGGCACCAGAGAGTCGGAAGAAGACCCCCGAAGTCGGAAGAAGACCCCTGAAGTCGGAAGAAGACCCCCGGAGCTGCCTAATAAATGACTTTAAAAAGCTGTCTAGTGTATTTTTTTTATTGACACTTTTTCCCCAGGTGAATGGGTAGGGGTACGATGTACCCCATACTCATTCACATAGGGTGGGGGGGGGCGGGATCTGGGGGCCCCCTTATTAAAGGGGTTTCCCGGATTCCGATAAGCTCCCTGCCCGCAGACCCCGACAACCAACGACCGGGGTTGTCGGGAAGAGGCCCTGTCTTTATAAACATGGGGGCAGGGTGCTTTGGGGTGGGGGGGCCGCAGGGTGCCCCCCTGCCCCAAAGCACCCACCCCCCATGTTGAGGGCATGCGGCCTGGTACGGTTCAGGAGGGGGGGCACTCGCTCGTCCCCACCCCCTTTCCTGGCCGGCCAGGCTGCGTGCTCGGATAAGGGTCTGGTATGCATTTTGGGGGGACCCCCACGCCGTTTTTTTCGGCGTAGGGGGTTCCCCTTAAAATCCATACCAGACCTAAGGGCCTGGTATGCTCTTGGAGGGGAACCCATGCCGTTTTTTTATTTAAAATTTGGCGTGGAGTTACCCCTCATGATTCATACCAAACACAGGGGGTAGCCTGTCCTGGAGGCGACTTCAAGTCGCTCAAGGTCGTGCTGTGGTTCAGGCTCAAGTCGTGTCCAAGTTGCCTTGCAGAGTCACGCTCAAAGTCGTGTTGCCCCTGTGTGAACCGGCTCTAACAGTGTAAATTTTCTATCCTCTCAAAATAACTCAACACACAGCCATTAATGTCTAAACCACTGGCAACAAAAGTGAGTACACCCCTAAGTGAAAATGCAAATTGGGGCCAAAGTGTTAATATTTTGTGTGGCCAGTATTATTTTCCAGTACTGCCCTAACCCTCTTGGACATGGAGTTCACATGTTGCCACTGCCACTTTACAGGTTGCCACTGGAATCCTCTTCCACTCCTCCATGACGACATCACAGAGCCGGTGGATGCTAGAGACCTTGCGCTCCTCCACCTTCCATTTGAGGATGCCCCACAGATGCTCAATGGGGTTTAGGTCCATGACCTTTACCCTCTGCTTCTTTAGCAAGGCAGTGGGCATCTTGGAGGTGTGTTTGTAGTCGTTATCATGTTGGAATACTGCATTGCGACCCAGTCTCCTAAGGGAGGGGATCATGCTCTGCTTCAGTATGTCACAGTTCATGTTGGAATTCATGGTTCCCTCAATAAATTGTAGTAGCCCAGTGCCGGCAGCACTCATGCAGCACCAGACCATAAAACGCCCACCCCCATGCTTGACTGTACTTTGTACTCCTCACCTGGTTGCCGCCACACACGCTCAGGGCCGTCTTTAAGGCAGGGAAAAAGGGGCAGCTGCCCTGGGCCCTCTCATTGTTGTGGGGCCCAAAGCAGCTGCCTCATACTTGCCGACTTGCCTGATTTAAATTCCCTTGTCCCTTGAAGTTTTAGTCCTGTGCTGTGTCCCAATATCTCAGTGTGACGTGCTGCTACTAATGCTGCCCAGCTCTGTCCTATTGTTGTGTACAGATGACTCACCTGCGGAGCCTGTGTGTACATGTAAATAACCGGCATTCATATGTAAATAGCGGTGGGATTCATATTGTGAGGGGGTTAGCTCGGTAGCGGGTGTGTGTGACCCCCTGGATGGGCTCCCCACACAAAAACAGGCCCAGCAGACGGAGGTTGTGGTTTTCAAGATCAAAAGGTGCGGTTTATTTTCTCTATTTACAGTGACAAAAACACAGCAAAGCAAAAAGAAACATAAACAAAATAAATCCTGGTCAGCTTGACCTCTGACTAAACATGCAGGTTTCCCTAACTAACAACTGGGATCAGCCTGGTGCTGTCCTAGTCCCTAAGTCCCTGGTTTAGTAAATGTCCAAACAAATAGCCACACAGGCTTTGTCTCACCGCACAGGGGTTCACTCTCCCTAGACAGTCCACACAGGTCTGGTTCCAGGCATGAGCAAACACCTAATGAAGCTGGGAGTTTTTATAGAGGCCTTAAACGAGCTGACAAGCTTCAGCTGGTCTCATCAACTCCCTGCCTGCACGACGCCCAGCACTCTCCCTAGAGGTATGAATCATCCATGAGCCCACTAGCCTCAGCTGGGCTTCATCAACTCTCTCCCTAGTTGTATAAGTCGGCATAAAGCCTGAATCTGGGAGAAATATACCTACCCCCCTGGATGCAACCAGGTGACTTTACCTTCCTGCTGTCACAATATGTAAATAGCAGCAGCCAGTAACATTGCTATGTAAATAAAGGCGGTTACTGTGAATGCTTCTATTACGTTAGTGGTCAGTGTAAACCCCTAATATATTTGTAGCCAGTGTTGAAACTCCTCTTTGTATTGGTATTCGGTAAAAAAATCAGCATTGCCATTGATCAAACCCTCCCCTGCCCAGCACTGCCACTGATCCCAGGCGTCCTAGGATCCCTAGAAGTTTTATGTCTATTAATGGGCCCCCTCACTACCCCAGTCCATTGTGTGCAGGCAGTGTGGAGATAATGTGCTGTAACCTCTAGCAACCAATCAGTGAGCAGTGTTACTGTACAGTAATCTCTAGCAACCAATCAACATGCAGAAATGATGTGCTGTAACCTCTAGCAACTAATCAGTGATCCGTAATGTATGCTGTAACCTCTAGCAACCAGTCAGTAAGCAGCAGTGATATGCTGTAACCTCTGGCAACCAATCGCAATAGTTGCCTAATCTTATACAGTAAACTGATGCTGAGTCAAGCTGCTAATTATTGTATGTCTCAGAGCAGGTGGAAAGGGAAACTGCATGGGGGGGGGGGGGGCGAGATTTTTTTTGCCCAGGGTCCAATCAATATTAAAGACGGCCCTACACACGCTTGACACCAAGTAAGTTTATCTTGGCCTCATCAGACCACAGGACATGGTTTCAGTAATCCATGTCCTTAGTCTGCTTGTCTTCAGCAAACTGTTTGCAGACTTTCTTGTGCATCATCTTTAGAAGAGGCTTCCTTCTGGGATGACAGCCATGCAGACCAATTTGATGCAGCATGTGGCGTATGGTCTGAGCACTGACAAGCTGACCCCCCCCTTCAACCTCTACAACAATGCTGGCAAAACTCATACGTCTATTCCCAAAGACAACCTATGGATAGGATGCTGAGCACGTGCACTAAACTTCTTTGGTCGACCATGGCAAGTCCTGTTCTAAGTGGAACCTGTCCTGTTATGGTCTTGGCCACCGTGCTGCAGCTCAGTTTCAGGGTCTTGGCAATCTTCTTATAGCCTAGGCCATCTTTATTTAGAGCAACAATTCTTTTTTTCAGATCCTAATGGCTGTGTGTTGAGTTATTTTGAGGGGACAGCAAATTTACACTGTTCCAGTGCCTTGAAATAGTATTCATACCCTTTGAAATTTTCCACATTTTGTCATGTTACAACCAAAAACATAAATGTATTTTATTGGGATTTTATGTGATAGACCAACACAAAGTGACACATAATTGTGAAGAGGAAGGAAAATGATAAATGGTTTTCATTTTTTTTTTTTTACAAATAAATATCTGAAAAGTGTGGTGTGCATTTGTATTCAGCCCCCTTTACTCTGATACCCCTAACTAAAATCTAGTGTAACCAATTGCACTCAGGAGTTACCTAATTAGTAAATAGAGTCCGCCTGTGTGTAATTTAATCTCAGTATAAATACAGCTGTTCTGTTAAGCCCTCAGAGGTTTGTTAGAGAACCTTAGTGAACAAACATCATCATGAAGGCCAAGGAACACACCAGACAGGTCAGGGATAAAGTTGTGGAGACATTTAAAGCAGGGTTAGGTTATAAAAACATATACCAAGCTTTGAACATCTCACAGAGCACTGTTCAATCCATTATCCAAAAAGGGAAAGAGTATGGCACAACTGCACACCTACCAAGACATGGTCGTCCACCTAAACTAACAGGCTCTGCAAGGAGAGCATTCATCAGAGAAGCAGCAAAGAGGCCCATGGTAACTCTGCAGGAGCTGTAGAGATCCACAGCTCAAATAGGAGAATCTGTCCACAGGACAACTATTAGTTGTGCACTCCACAAATCTGGCCTTTATGAAAGAGTGGCAAGAAGAAAGCCATTGTTGAAAGAAATCCATAAGAAGTCCCGTTTGCAGTTCGTGAGAAGCCATGTGGGGGACACAGCAAACAAGTGGAAGAAGGTGGTCAGATAAGACCAAACATGAACATTTTGGCCTAAAAACAAAACGCTCTGTGTGGCAGAAAACAAACACTGCACATCACTATGAACACAACATCCCCACCGTGAAACATGGGACAGGGAATCTATTCAGAGTTGATGGGAAATGGATGGAGCCAAATACAGGGCAATCTTAGAAGAAAACCTGTTATGCCGCGTACACAGGGTCAGAATTTCCGACAACAAATGTTCGATGTGAGCTTGTTGTCGGAAAATCCGACCGTGTGTATGCTCCATCGGACATTTGCTGTCGGAATTTCCGACAACAAAAATTTGAGAGCTGGTTCTCAAATTTTCAGACTACTAGAGTTGTTGTCGGAAATTCTGACCGTGTGTACACAATTCAACGCACAAAAATTCTACGCATGCTTGGAATCAATTTGACGCATGCTTGGAATCATTGAACTTCATTTTTCTCGGTTCGTGGTAGTGTTGTACGTCACCATGTTCGCAATTTCCGACAACATTTGTGTGACCGTGTGTATGTAAGACAAGTTTGAGAGAACATCCGTCGGAAAAAAATCCACGGTTTTGTTGTCAGAATGTCCGATCGTGTGTACGTGGCATTAGAGTCTGCAAAAGACTTGAGACTGAGGCGGAGGTTCATCTTCTAGCAGGACAACAACCCTAAACATACAGTCAGAGCTACAATGGAATGGTTTAGATCAAAGCATATTCATGTGTTAGAATGGACCAGTCAAATTTCAGACCTAAATCCAATTGAGAATCTGTGGCAAGACTTGAAAATTGCTGTTCACAGACGCTCTTTATCCAATCTGACAGAGCTTGAGCTATTTTGCAAAGAAAAATGGGCACAAATGTCACTCTCTAGATGTAATTACAGTGAATGGTGGTTCTACAAAGTATTGACTCAGGGGGGCTGAATACAAATGTGCGCCACACTTTTCACATATTTATTTGTAAAAAAAATGTTGAAAACCATTTATAATTTTCCTTCCACTTCACAATTATGTGCCACTTTGTGTTGGTCTATCACATAAAATCCCAATAAAATATATTTACATTTTTGGTTGTAACATGACAAAATGTGGAAAATTTCAAGGGGTATGAATACTTTTTGAAGGCACTGTATATAATATATGAGTTTAACTTTTTGAATTGAATTACTAAAATAAAATGAACTTTTTGATGATAGTCAATTCTTTTGAGATGCACCTGTATTATCTACATCAGAGCTTTATGAATATACAACATCTTAATGATTATTCGAATGAATGAGAAAGCATTTATTTGGTTTTGGCTTCCTCAACATTTTACATTTTATTGCAGATTTATGTCATCTAAACACTTTTCTATGAAACAAAAAAACTGATGTAATGCTGTTTACTGTTAATATTGATATTAATATTGATGGGGACCTTTAACTGTATATACAATTTTTCTTTTATTTTAGTGACTGCAATTGTACAGTAAGTGTTATGAGCAATTAAAACGAGGAGCTAGTCAGTTGGAAGGCAGATTGTGCCCTCTTCTGGAGAATCAGAATTTTTCACAAGCAAGTTCTTAGCAGTACTAAATTCAACCAAAGCACCATGCAACCAGTGCTAAACAGTACATTTACCCCTTAAAGAGTGAGCTTCCTCTGCTCTGTTGCCTGCTTTTATCTCCAATTCTATTGTGTTCTTCTGACTTTTGCTATTTTTTCAAATATTGCTGTTTAACCACTTGCCTATCAGACCAGTTCTGACATTTCTGTCATACATGTAAAAATCTGCATTTTGTTGCTAGAAAACTACTTAGAACCCAGAAGAGTATGTATTTTTAGGTAGTAGAGAATAAAATGGTGTGCAGAGGTTTTTTCCAACGCAAATATTTTTCAAAAAACAAACAAAACACTTAAATGAATTTCAGTGCACAACAAACACAATATAATGCCCAATATTTTTTTGGTAAAATCAAAAAGATGATGTTACACTGATTAAATACAGTAGATACCAAACATCTCACGCTTTAAAATTGGGCACACTCGTGGAATGGCGACAAACTACAGTACTTTAAGTTATTCATGGGTGACGTTTTAAAAGCCCTTACAGATTACCGTATATACTCGAGTATAAGCCGACCCGAATATAAGCCAAGGCACCTAATTTTACCACAAAAAAATGGGAAAACGTATTGACTCGAGTATAAGCCTAGGGTGTCCATCTGCAGGCCTCACTGTGCCTCACTTTGCCTCACTGTCTCCATGCCTCACTGTGTTCATGACTAGACTGACGTTTAACATGGGAGTCTATGGAAGGGGTGCCCGGGTTTAAAAAAATCGGTGCTCACCGGCCGTGGGTCCCCCAGACAAAAAACTTTGCACACTTGTAGAGGAAGAGTGGAGCTACATGTGTGCCATGTTTCGAGTCCAGGGGACCTACAACCGGCCGGTACAGGGTCCTCAAAATCACCATAGAAATTACCGTTTAACATTGGAGTCTACGGAAGGGGTGCCTGGCTTTGAAAAATCGGTGCTCCCCGGCCGTAGGTCCCCCGGACAACAAACTTTGCACACTTGTAGAGGAAGAGTGGGGCTACATGTGTGCCAAGTTTAGGGTCCAGGGGACTTACAGCCGGCCGGTACTGGGTCCCCAAAGTCTGGGATATCAGGCGCAAAAAGGTGACTCGAGTATTATGCCCCGTACACACGATCGTTTTTCATGCCGTTAAAACTGCCATTTTAAAAAATGGCCCTGAAAAATGATCGTGTGTATGCTCCAGAGCATTTTTAACGACGTGAAAAACGGCCATTAAAAATTCTGGACATGCTCTCTTTTTTCACGTCGTTTTTCATGTCGTTTTTTTTAACGACGTGAAAAACGATAGTGTGTATGCTTTAACGACGTGAAAAAAAACGCGCATGCTCAGAATCAAGTATGAGACGGGAGCGCTCGTTCTGGTAAAACTAGCGTTCGTAATGGAGATAGCACATTCATTACACAGTAACGGACTGAAAAGCGCGAATCGTCGCTCAACAAACTTTACTAACATGAAGGGTGGCGCCATTCGAACGGAACTTCCCCTTTATAGTGCCGTCGTACGTGTTGAACGTCACTGCCCTTTGCTTGATCGTTTTTTTTAATGATGGTGTGTACGCAAGGCAGGCTTGAGAGGAAACATGAAAAAAAACGAGGAGAAAAACGTCGGTTTAAAAAATGACATTAAAAACGATCGTGTGTACGGGGCATAAGCCGAGGGGGGGCATTTTCAGCACAAAAAAAAAATGTGCTGAAAAACTTGGCTTATACTCGAGTATATACGGTACCAGTTTAGAGTTACACGGGAAGTCTGTGCTAGAATTGTTGCTCTCGCACTGACATTGGTGGCAATACCTCACATGTGTGGTTCGATGACCTTTCACATATGCATGCAGGACCTAGGTGTGTTATTTTATTTAAATTTATTTTTTTACACGGTATCTTTATTTTGATCAACTTTATTGCAACTTTATCACAAGGAATAAAGAAAATATCTTGTGAGAAAATTGGCAGTGTCAGACTCTCTTTATGGAGAGATCTGGGGTCTGTTAGACTCCAGATCTCTCCTTTTGGCCTCCAAAGCATCTGATCAAATGGAAATTGGTTTGATCAAATGCTGTACAAGCTGGAAATGGCTTGTCAACAAACGAAACCGGAAGTGATGAAATCCTTGATGTTTCCGGTTTCTGACATCACAGAAGAGGGGCAGGAACCTCTGTTCCTGACACTCTTCTCAATGAATTTGACCGACCTGGTAGCATTGTTACTGGGCTTGCTGATAGGACGGGAGAGCCTGGCAAAGGCAGTGGCAGGAGGAGGGGACCCCCTTCTGCTACCTGTAAAAGTGATCCAGCAGCTGTATAGCCGCTCTAATTACTTTTACTAGGAAGAGGATTGTCTACCGTAAAAAAAACATTTCTGGACTCATGGTTGTAGCCTCAACCATGATCCCGGTATAACCACCTCAATTTGGAGCCATATATATATATATATATTGTGAGGGGGTTAGCTCGGCAGCGGGTGTGTGTGACCCCCGAGATGGGCTCCCCACACAAAAACAGGCCCAGCAAACGGAGGTTGTGGTTTTCAAAATCAAAAAGGTGCGGTTTATTTTCTATTTACAGTGACAAAACACAGCAAAGCAAAAGAAACATAAACAAAATAAATCCTGGTCAACTTGACCTCTGACTAAACATACAGGTTTCCTAACTAACAACTGGGATCAGCCTAGTGCTGTCCTAGTCCCTAAGTCCCTGGTTTTAAATGTCCAAGCAAATAGCCACACAGGCTTTGTCTCACCGCACAGGGGTTCACTCTCCCTAGACAGTCCACACAGGTCTGGTTCCAGGCATGAGCAAACACCTAATGAATCTGGGAGTTCTTATAGAGGCCTAAATGAGCTGACAAGCTTCAGCTGGTCTCATCAACTCCCTGTCTGCACGACGCCCCACACTCTCCCTAGAGGTATGAGTCATCCATGAGCCCACTAGCCTTATACAACTCTCCACCTAGTTGTATAAGTCGGCGTACAGCCTGAATCTGGGCGAAATATATCTACCCCCCTGGATGCAACCAGGTGACTTTACCTTCCTGCTGTCACATACCCCCCCCTCTTGTTTTAACCTCGGGGTTGGAACACCAGCAATCAGGCATTCATGTACTCGAGACAAAGCATCCACATTCCCCATTTGAACGCCAGGGCGATGCTTTACTGTGAAGTTGAATTCCTGGAGGGCCAGGAACCACCTATTCACTCTTCTATTTGTTTCCTTGTTTTGAGCCATCCACTTTAACGGAGCGTGATCCGTAACCATGTCAAAGTGCCTACCTAGCAGGTAGTACCGAAGGGAATCTAGAGCCCACTTCACCGCTAAACACTCCTTTTCAACGGTGGCGTAATTTACCTCATGGGACTTCAACTTCCTGCTGAGGTAAATGACTGGGTGCTCTTCCCCGTTCCAGACCTGGGACAATACTGCTCCTAACCCCACATCTGACGCATCACTTTGTACGACAAAGTCTTTAGAGAAGTCGGGTGAGTACAACACTGGCTGGCTACATAAGGCTTGTTTCAAGAATTGGAATGCTGCCTCAGCCTCGGGGGTCCATTTAATCATGACCGACCCTTTCCCCTTCGTCAGGTTGGTTAGGGGCACAGCCTTAGAAGCAAAGTGGGGAATGAATCGCCGATAATACCCCGCAATTCCCAGAAAGGCTCGTACCTGCTTCTTGCTGTTGGGACGTGGCCAACTCTGGATGGCCTCGACTTTGTTGAGTTGGGGTTTTATTACTCCCCTCCCAATGGTGTACCCAAGATATTTGGCCTCCTCCTGCCCAATGGTACACTTCTTGGGGTTAGCCGTAAACCCCGCTTCCCGAACAGAGTCCAGGACTGCTTGCACTTTTGGCAGATGTGAGGCCCAATCTGTGCTATGGACAATTATGTCATCCAGGTAAGCCGCAGCATACTTCCGATGGGGCCTCAGCATCTGGTCCATTTTCCGCTGGAATGTGGCCGGCGCATTCTGTAACCCGAACGGCATTCTTTTATATTGGAACGCCCCGTCTGGGGTTACAAATGCAGTTTACTCTTTGGCCGACTTGGCCAGGGGGATTTGCCAATACCCTTTTGTGAGGTCAAGAGTCGTCATGTATCGGGCTGTTCCCAGCCGGTCGATCAACTCATCTATACGTGGCATGGGGTAGGTGTCAAATTTTGTAACTTTGTTCAACTGACGAAAATCGTTACAAAATCGCCAGCTCCCATCCGGTTTAGGCACCAACACAATGGGACTAGACCAATCACTTTGGGACTCCTCTATCACCCCTAAGTTCAGCATTTTCTGTACTTCCTCCCGTATTGCCTCCCGTCGGGCCTCTGGGATCCGATAGGGTTTTAACTTCACCCTTTCACCGGGCGGGGTAATGATGTCATGCTCTACCCCAGATGTTTGTCCCGGCAGCTCAGAGAATACCTCCTTGTTGCGAAGCACAAACTCCTTAACCTCCTGTTGTTGGGGTTGTGACAAGGTGGCTGCTATTCCAACCTCAGGAATCACGCAACCAGTTTGAGCTGGTGACCAAGTGTCTGCGACTAGGGACTCTCTATCCCTCCAGGCTTTCAACAGATTAACGTGATAGATCTGTTCGGGCTTTCGCCTTCCTGGTTGTCTGACCTTGTAATTCACTTCGCTCACTTTTTCCATTATCTCGTAGGGGCCTTGCCATTTGGCAAGGAATTTACTTTCAACCGTAGGGACAAGTACCAGTATCCTATCCCCCGGGGAAAAGGTACGGGTCTTGGCTCCACGGTTGTACACTCTCTGATGTGCTAACTGCGCTTGGGCCAAATGTTCCTTCACGATGGGCATTACCTGTGCAATTCGGTCTTGCATCAGGGCGACATGCTCAATCACACTCCTGTGGGGAGAACTCTCACTTTCCCAAGTTTCCTTGGCAATATCCAACAGCCCTCTTGGGTGTCTCCCATACAGTAACTCAAAGGGGGAGAATCCCGTAGAGGATTGGGGCACCTCCCTAATAGCAAACATCAGATAAGGAAGTAGACAGTCCCAATCCTTTCCATCTCTATCCACCACTTTCTTCAACATTTGTTTTAGGGTTTTGTTGAACCTTTCAACCAGCCCATCGGTTTGGGGGTGATACACAGATGTACGTAATTGCGTCACTTTGAACAATTTACACAGCTCCTTCATAACCCGGGACATAAAGGGTGTACCTTGGTCCGTAAGCAGTTCTTTACAAATACCCACCCGGCTAAACACAAGAGATAGCTCTTTGGCTATGGTTTTGGCCGAGGTATTTCGGAGAGGGATCGCTTCTGGATAACGGGTGGCATAGTCCATTATAACTAATATGTACTGGTGCCCCCTAGCGGACTTGATTATAGGACCTACCAAATCCATGGCGATCCTCTCAAACGGGACCTCAATGATGGGTAGAGGGACCAGCGGGCTACGGAAATGTGGCATCGGGGCCGACCTCTGACACACAGGGCAGGAGGAACAATAATTTTCTATGTCCTTCATCACCCCCGGCCAATAGAATCTCTGTAATACCCTCTCTCGGGTTTTCTCTGTCCCCAGATGACCTCCAAGAATGTGCCCATGGGCCAACTCCAACACCAACTTCCTGTAAGGTTTGGGCACCACAAGCTGCTCAACGGTTTCTTCTGCCCTTTTTGCCACCCGATACAGTAGGTCCTTCTCTACGCTGAAGTATGGGTAAGTGCAGGTATTATCTGGGTTCACTAACTCGCCATCTATTTTCACTACGTTTTCCCGTGCCTTTATTAGGGCGGGGTCTTTCAACTGTTCTGTGGCAAAGTTTTCCCTGTGAACCTCGAGATCAGAAAACTCCACAGACGGTAGGTTTTCGTCTGAGGAGGTGGGCTCCTCTCCAGTTTCTTGAGTCTCCCCTGCCAATACTGATAAGGGAAATTCCGGAGAGTCCTCACCACTCTCAGGGGAGTTCTGGCTATCACATTCCTGGTACATAGGGGCACCAGTGGGGGGCTCAGGATCATCCCACAGTTCCCAGAACTTCGGAAAATCCCTTCCCACAATGGCGTCATGCGGTAACTGAGATACTAAGCCCACTGGATGAGAGAGGGTACCTTTGGGGGTCTCGAAACACACTGTAGTCACTGGATACTCTCGGGTGTCCCCATGCACACAAATAACAGCTACCTTGCTATTCCCAGAGACCTCTGTTTTAACTAACTCAGCCTTTATCAGGGTCACAAGGCTACCTGAATCCAACAATACCACAACATTTCTACCATTAACACACATTTTGCATAAATGTTTCTCAGTTCCTCGAATGGCAGTGCATGCGACTGTCGCACACAGCGACTGACGTCTGCCCGTCAGAAAGTCACACTGCATGGGTTCCTCCACAACCGGGCAATTGGCTGCAATATGTCCCGCTTGCCGGCAGCGGTAGCAAACGATCCTTCTTGCGGCCTCTTGAGCCGCTGATTTCCCAGGCTGTTCTCGCCAAACTTGGGGTAGAGCTCCCACCCTCTCACTCTCTCCACCCTCACCCCTTGGAATCCTCTTATCCGCCCCTGGGGATGGTCTGGTCTTAGGGTGGAAAGTCCGAGTGTCTCTGGAAGAGGCCGTCAGGTTCTCTGTAGCCAAGTATTTCTCCACACGATCCACAAGACCATCGGCCGTCTCTGGGTCTCCATGGCTTACCCACTTTTGGATGGCAGTAGGAAGAGCTCTCAAAAACCGATCCATTACAACACGTTCCACAATCTTTGGTGCGGACAAAGTCTCTGGCTGTAGCCACTTTCTGCTCAGGTGAATGAGATCATACATTTGAGACCTGGGGGGTTTTCCAAGCTGGAAAGTCCAGTTATGCACACGCTGAGCCTGGACAGCCTGGGTGACACCCAGCCTTGCCAATATTTCAGCTTTTAGCATCACATAGTCTTTTGCTTGGTTAGGCTCTAGGTCATAGTAAGCTTTCTGCGATTCACCAGTTAACAGAGGAGCCACCAGTCCAGCCCACTGCTCCTCAGGCCACTTTTCTCTTTCAGCGGTCCTTTCAAATGTGGTCAAAAATACCTCTGGATCATCCTCTCCAGTCATTTTTGTCAATAAACGACTCACCCCAAAGGACGCGGTATTAGTGGGACGGCTTTCCTCACTGGTCTGCGGACGTTGCTGCATTACTGCTTCCATCTGTTGTTGTAGTCTCTGCTCTTGCTTCTGCAACAGGTCTATGAAGCGGGCCTCAGATTGCTGCTGGGCTTGTTGCTGAGCCTCCAGACTCTGTTGCAAAGTTGCGTTTGTCTGCTGCTGGGCTGCAAGGCTCTGTTGATGAGCTTGCTGCTGGGCTGCGAAGTTCTTTTGCAAACCTGCATTTGTCTGCTGTTGATTGGCATTTGCTAGAGCCAGCTGCTTCAGTATCTCCTCCATGCTGGCTTAAAAAAAAAACTGCCACTGGTTCTCCACCAACTGTGAGGGGGTTAGCTCGGCAGCGGGTGTGTGTGACCCCCGAGATGGGCTCCCCACACAAAAACAGGCCCAGCAAACGGAGGTTGTGGTTTTCAAAATCAAAAAGGTGCGGTTTATTTTCTATTTACAGTGACAAAACACAGCAAAGCAAAAGAAACATAAACAAAATAAATCCTGGTCAACTTGACCTCTGACTAAACATACAGGTTTCCTAACTAACAACTGGGATCAGCCTAGTGCTGTCCTAGTCCCTAAGTCCCTGGTTTTAAATGTCCAAGCAAATAGCCACACAGGCTTTGTCTCACCGCACAGGGGTTCACTCTCCCTAGACAGTCCACACAGGTCTGGTTCCAGGCATGAGCAAACACCTAATGAATCTGGGAGTTCTTATAGAGGCCTAAATGAGCTGACAAGCTTCAGCTGGTCTCATCAACTCCCTGTCTGCACGACGCCCCACACTCTCCCTAGAGGTATGAGTCATCCATGAGCCCACTAGCCTTATACAACTCTCCACCTAGTTGTATAAGTCGGCGTAAAGCCTGAATCTGGGCGAAATATATCTACCCCCCTGGATGCAACCAGGTGACTTTACCTTCCTGCTGTCACAATATATATATATATATATATATATATATATATAGAGATACTTAGATGGTTAAGAGATGTCATCTGCCCCATATTTTGCAGGACAGTCCCACAATTTGACCCTCTGTCCTGCCAATGCTGTGTTTCAGACCATGTTCTGGGATCACAGCATCAACTTTAAAGGGGTTGTAAAGGTTCGTTTTTTTTTTCTAAATAGTTTCCTTTAAGCTAGTGCATTTTGGTTCACTTATCTTTTCCTTTGATTTCCCTTCTAAATGTTTTTTTTCTTTGTCTGAATTTTCTGAATCATCCGAGCGGTGTTTAGTCAGCCAGAACAGCTTACTGAACAGCTTACTGAGGAGGAACAGGAAGTGAGAAATTCAGACAAAGAAAACAAAGAAAAAAAACATTTAGAAGTGTAGCGGGGGGTACCAAATTTAGGGACTGCTATGTCAAATTTAAGGGTGATTCGAGTGGTAGTTGGCTCCAATCTTTCAATTTGCTGGACTCTGCCTTGCTGTTGTTTTGCCTGGTGTGCAGTTCCCCTTAGAAGTGTGGGTAGCGCTGTCGCCTATACTCGGGGTTGAACCACAGGTAATAGGGCAGCGATTTGGTGTCCACTTTCGGCAGCCGTACAGTGGGCGTGGTTGGCCTGCTGTGCATGCTGGGAGAGGATACATAAGAGGCAGACGCCGCCTATGAGGGGTCGGTTTTTTTTTGGTTGAAGAGCTGGAGTCCTGGTGCGTGGCGTGAGGCCCTTCAGGCCATGGGGCCGCGTGCACTTCAGTCCCAGCCACCTTTAGTCCTGGCACTGCAACTTCAGCCCTGGGCCCAGCACCTTTAGCTGGAGCCCACTTCGGGAGGAGGAATCCCAGGGTGCCGCCTTGCGAGGGGACCCGTTTCTAGAAGAGGAGGCTGGGGGAAGACCGTTCCGAAGGAATGGTGAGGGATCACAGTGAAGGAAGGGGCCCAGTAACTCTCTGGAGGGATGTCATCCATCCGGAAAAAGGGAATTTAAACAACAGGACCAGTAGGAGGTTTAGGACACTATAGATTCTGTGGTAGAGAATCTCCTGAATGCATCCATTAGGGAATCTAATAGACTGTTCGAGTTACATGCCAGCCGGCTGCTAGTGCCTTCGGGTGACTATCTGGGTGAGCTATACCCACTCGGGATCGAGTGGCGAAGAAACAAGAGTGCCTGAACTGATCTGTCTTCCTAACGCCTTTCTCTTCTCCTCATTTGTGGATGTTCGTGCATAAAGAAATAAACTCTATGTTGGAGTTGATGCTGGTGTGGACCTTGGAGTTACTTGGGGCATAGAGACTTTTGTCCTTACATTCTAGGGACAGAAGCCAACTCTGAGGGGAGTCTCGCTGCAAAGACCCGTAAGTGAAGAAACAAGTGTGCTTAACCTCTGCAAACCAGGGGGTACGGGCATGGTGGAGACTATGCGCCTTCCTCTTCAGTGAACAAGCCAAAGAGTGGAAAAGGAGGGTGGCGTGGTTGCTACAGAAGGGATATCTAAAAGGAAAAGGTAAGTGAACCAACAATGCACTAGCTTAAAGGAACCTATTTAGAAAATAAAAAACAAACCTTTACAACCCCTTTAAGTTACTACAAATGAGCAGAAATGAAAAAAAAAAAAACATTCAAGTATAACTAAAAGCTATTTTTTCTTTGTAGTTTAAATAGATGGGAGATGAATTATAACACGTCAGTTTTTATTGCTGTCTGTGCCCCCATTAGAGTGATTCACCCTCTATATTTGTCCTGTTTACCATTATCATTGAAAGAGAAAGTAAAAGAAAATCCCAAATTTAGTTTTTTTCCCAGAAAGTTAATGGGTACACTAGTTCTGGTGATCTGGGGGTCCCCAAGGATTTCCTTTAATTTGCCAGGGTTACCCCTCACTTCCTGTTTGGCTATGGGACAGGAAGTAAAGGGAAATCTCTGCAATGGGAGACAGAAGGCAAAAAAGTAAAAAATCTGATAGAGGATAAAATCCTCCCTTCCCTATCCAAAATGAAAAAAAAAAAAAAGCTTTGGCTATAGTTCTACTTTCATTGTGGGGATCCAGGCCATGAGTGGGGTGGGGAAGGGCTTGGGTGGGACCAGACAGTGATTTGGCAGTGCCTACACAGAAATAAGGATAAAATGTAGGCTGTGAGCAGGGTTAACAGTATCCCTGGGTCAGGGACCATATTGTTGACAAGTACGCTAGTTGGCTTGCTATCCCCACACACGGGTAACCAATGTAAATAGAACATAATGGCTCCTGAGGTCACTTAAACCTAACCTAACTGCTAACATAGAACAGTTCAGCTCACAGCAATCTCAGGAGAGAAGGGCATGGTTTGATATTTTCTTTATATTAGGACTGCTCACATAGCATACATCTAAATCTAAAGTGTTGAAATGAATGTACAGCCCAAATGTATTTATTTTTGGATAGAGGATCGAGTAGTAAGAAATCATCTCAAGTTTTTATTGCTGTCTGTGTCTCCATAAGGTAAATCTATCCTCTTTATTTGACTTAGTGACCATTGTCATAAAAACAGTAAGGGGTAAACATCCTATGCAAATTCTGGTGGGAGGGGGAAATGGGCCCGATCGATGGAGATCAATAGGAGGAAGCCCTGCAGGCGGTACCCACTTGCTCCTTGAATGTATCACACAGATTGACGCAACTGTATTTATTGCTAAGAGTGTACTATACCCCCCACAGACTGTTTGTTATGGGCTTGCGTCCCACCCCACTGTGTACCAGATGTAAGAGAGACCACGGAGACTTGATCCACCTACTGTGGAGGTGCCTGAAACTCCACCCCTATTGGAAGGGGGTGGTGGAAACCATAAACAGGGTGTTTCAGTTCTCGTTGCCTAGAAATTCAAAACACTGCCTACTTAAAGGGGTTGTAAAGGTACATTTTTTATTTTCTAAATAGGTTCCTTTAAGCTAGTGCATTGTTGCTTTACTTACCTTTTCCTTTGATTTACCTTCTAAAGGTTTGTTTTCTTTGTCTGAATTTCTCACTTCCTGTTTCTCCTCACTGAACTCCACACCATCATCCGAGTGGTGTGGAGTCCTCCAGAACAGCTTACTGAACAGCTTACTGAGGAGGAACAGGAAATGAGAAATTCAGACAAAGAAAACAAAGAAAAAAAATATTTAGAAGGGAAATCTAAGGAAAAGGTAAGTGAACCAACAATGGACTAGCTTAAAGGAACCTATTTAGAAAATAAAAAACGAACCTTTACAACCCCTTTAATATACTGGATGAGCTAGAATGGGAGGAATGCACTAGGGTAGCAGTTATTAGATCTCTGTTTCTGGCACGCAAGCTAATAATGACCCACTTTATATTGGAGGATCCTCCTGCTCTCAAAGAGTGGATTAATACAATGGGGGATATGATCCGGAAAGAAAAAATAATATATTAACATAGGGGTAGCGCCCAGAAATTCAAGAAATTATGGGGGCCGTGGCTAAATGTACCGGGGCTTGCTCCAGGTGGATCTGGTCAGAGGCAGATTGCTGGGCATAGGTACTTGAACAGGTTGTATGCTAGACTAATGGCCCAACTCCGTGGGCACTGGCAGTTCAATCCAGAACATGGCGGGAGACATGATCAGATAGTCAAGAAATGTCTGGATAGGTATGCAGACTACGCAAACGTATTGCTTATGTTGTTTGAATATGTACTGGAATGTATCTGTAGCTTCGGTGTATGTTTATATGTGTACAAAAAATACAGTGTCAAGAAACATAAAATATCAGTTCCTTTATAATAACTGGTTACCAATGAGGTTTACAAATTTTCATATATAATTATGAATGTTTATACATAAACAGATATATTTCCTATGTTGTGGGACTAGTTTATGTTTTTATGATACTGGAGGAAAGAGTCACCACCGTTGGTTGTATTCTTTTATGAGGTTACTAGAAAGGAAGTCAAGTGTGCTTGGGGGAAAAAAATCTTCCTTTACAAAACCATATAAAAACATATAACATCTTTATTGTGAGGATATGCTTTAAGTTCTTAGGAAAAATAAGAATGGTGCAGTAACTTGTTCTGTCACTAGATGGTGCTCAGTCTTTTTGAAAAAGAATGCTTATACCCTTGACTGTACCTATTTAGTGTTACGTTCTGATATTTTAAAATCATCACCCAATTTGATAAATATCAGTGAAACAGTTCACAGAATTACAGCTCTTACAAATAGTTACCACTAAAGATGTAAATACAAGTAAAATGGCTTATATCTACATATCTTTCCGCTGATATCAATGAAACACTCTTGTCACTTAGCTTATAAAGGTATTATATATAAATTACTGTGCAAAGGTTATAGGCAGGTGTGAAGAAATGCTGCACAGTATGACAACTTTCTAAAATATATGTTTTAATTATTTATTTTGATCAATTTCCAAAATGCAATGTGAGCAAAAAAAAATTGAAACCAAATTAATATTTGGTGTGATCACCCTTTGCCTTTAAACCAGCATTGATTCTTCTACGTACACTTGCACACAGTTTTTGAAGGAACTCAGCAGGTAGGTTGCTTCAAACAACTTGGAGAACTAACCACAAATCTTCTGTGGATGTCGGCTGCCTCACATACGTCTCTTAAAGTAATCCCACACAGACTCCATGATGTTGAGATCAGGGCTCTGTAGGGGCCAAATCCTCACTTCTTCTTTACACTAAAGATAGTTCTTAATGACATTGCAAACTGGAATTTCTTATGTGCTGCCACTGCTTATATACTCTAACAAATTATGTGAGCTGCTGCCAACACCCAAATATATGTCCCCATATACAGTATAAAAAGTATATAAAAAAGGTGTAGCACATCCTGACTAAAAAAGAAACTATAATTAATTATTACTCTCTAGCTCTCTCATCACCGGCTCCAATGCTCGTCTCCAGGACTTTTCCAGAGCCTCTCCAAGCCTATGGAACTCCTTACCCCAATCTGTCCGTCTATCTCCTTCTTTATTAGCTTTTAGAGGATCCCTGAAAACCCTCCTCTTCAGAGAAGCCTATCCTACCCACACCTAACAACTGTATTTTCAGGTTCCACGTGACCCTCCCTTCTAGACTGTAAGCTCTAACAAGCAGGGCCCTCTGATCCCTCCTGTATTGAATTGTATTGTGACAATAGTATTGTCTTCCCTGATGTAAAGCGCTGCGCAAACTGTTGGCGCTATATAAATCCTGTATAATAATAATACTCTGTTTGTGTGTCTCTTATTCATTAACCGTTTAAGGACCGCCCCACGTACATATACTGCAGCAGGGCGAAATCACGTTCCTGTGCGTGATTTTTTTCGTTCCGGGTCTGGGGCTCGCACGTGCACCCCCAGCGACCCGCTGCGATTGGACACAGCGGGAGCCAATCAGCAGGTCCGGCGGACCCGATGTCCGCCAGGACCGGTCGATCGTTCCTGAGCCAGAAAGAATGGCGGACTGCTTATGTAAACAAGGCAGATTGCCGTTCTGTGACAGGAGAAGACAGAGATCTTGTGTTTCTGTTAAGCAGTGTGACAGGAGGGTCACTTTGGACACAGGGTGAGCCAGGAAATAATGGACATTAAGAAATATATCTTGGGCTACCTAAAATGGGTCTGTGATATTTATCCACCATATCCCCAAGGATATCTGTAAAGGACTATTTACTGTTTCTGAACTCAACAGGTTAATTGAGAGATACTGAGGTGTTCAGCCTCAATCACCTGTCTAGTGTAATGCTAATGAATTCCAGCTTCTAGAAGACCTGTTCATTGTTTGTGGTGATGTGGATTGGGGAAATTAAGTCTGTCCTTGTGTGTATTGTAAAGTATCAGACAGTCTGGTGACTATAAAGGTCATGCATAGTCATTCAAACATAAAGGGGATTATTAAAGTCTGTTGTCTCCTAACAGACGTCAAAATAATGTGTTGAGCCTTGTTATGTGTGGGTGGAGCTGGGCCATTGTTCATGTTAAACTAATGTGTATTAGATGTATATAAAAGTTACAATGTTTCTCAATAAAAGGCATTCGTTCCTGGAAGAGACAGAGTACATCTCGTTTCTTCTGGAGGGATTAATCTTATGGGAAGTGATTGCCTGGCTGTGGAAGATTGGTAGCGAGTGGATGTGTGTCCAGGAGAGGGGAACATCTTATACGGCGTTAACCCCTTCGTATTTGGGGTGCCGTTACATTGGTTGGCAGCAGCGGGATTTTCCCTCCAGTTCCTGGGACACTCCAAACCACCACAGTGAATAACCAGCTATGCAGCCTGCAGGAAAGTCACGCTGAAAGACCTACTTGAGAGCCGAGATGGACCAGAAGAAGGGTGATGCAGGACCCCGGTCAGTTGAAGATTTGTTTCAGCAACGAGTTCAACAGCGCTTGGCATTATATGGTGCTAACCCATCAGAGACCGCCATACAGGAAGCCATTAGAGGCATCCAGCTGCAGGATGCGCGACAAGAAAAAGAACGACAGCGACAAAAGAGAGAACTAGAGCGGCAACATGAGTGGAGAATGGCGGAAATACGACAATCGGAGATCGCCTACAGACAGCTGCTAGAATCTGCTCAGCAGCAGGGTGGGGCTCCCTTTGCCTGGGACTATCAGGAAATACCAGTTGACAACTATGAAATCCTGGCCGAAGAATCAGCAGTGGAAAATCTGAAGATTGCCACCCCTAAAGCCGAAGTGGATGATATGGAGTTCCAGGGAGCTAGCCTGGCTGAAGAATCGGCAGTGGAAGAGCTGAAGATTGCCCTCCCTAAAGCCGAAGTGGATGATATGGAGTTCCAGGGAGCTAGAGCAGTTGGCTCATCTCCCCAGCCACAGATTACAGAAGGTATGGACTTAAGGGACTGTTCAGAGGATGTTAGGGATTATGCATCGCCGGCCCAAGTACTGGCATCAGGACAAAATACTGCAGACCCCTGCTCTACACCTGTGGCAGTTTTGGAGGCCCGAGGTGAGAAGGTGATGGTTCCTCTTTCCCAGGGGATTTCAGAGATGCAGGGAGGAGGAGCAGCCCTTTTCCCTCCCCAACAGTTAGCCAGAGCAGATGGTGTGGAGTCCCCAGCAGAAGTGCTGGCAACAGGGCAGAGTGATAGTAACCTCTGCCCAGCACTTGAAGCAACTGTGGAGTTTCAGGGAGCCGGGGCAGTTGGCCCCTCTCTCCAGCAACAAGCTGAGGTGGTAAAGCTTTTACCCCCAGCTAAATCACTGGCAGCAGGGCAAAATACTACTGGCCGCTGCACACAACTGCCACTTGAGCGGATATCGGTGGATGGGACTGCGGTCTCCACTCACAGCAACCCAGCACAAGAGCTGGCAACAGAGCAGAGTGCCGCGGGCCTCTGCTCTCAACTATCAGAAGAGGGAGTTCCTGTGGTATTTGATGGGACTTCGGTCCTCACTGACACAACCCCAGAAAATGGTGTGACACTGAGACAGGAGAATGTCAGCCTTGCTTTGCAAGCACTGGGGGATTTTCACCTGCCACAAGGGGATGGGACTTCAGCCTCCACTTGTATACCCCAGGGATGCCGGGCAGTCGACCCAGATCCCCAACAGCATGACGGACTGAGCCCAGTCACCCTGTCTTCTCTCCAGCGGCTGAAAGGACTCCAGGGAGAAGGGCCAGTCCAGGCCTCTCCCCAGCGGCGGGTATGTTCTCTGAGAGAGGCAGAGGTTGGCTGGGTAAGTAATGCTCTGTTTGGAGCAATTTATTTGGGGTACTGTGTGGATACCGGCATTAGAGGAATGGACCTATGGACTAACTTCGGAGTCAACCCGTCTGGGGTCGCCTCCTCTGTTAGTCTCCTGCCGAAAGGGGAGATGTGTGACAGGAGGGTCACTTTGGACACAGGGTGAGCCAGGAAATAATGGACATTAAGAAATATATCTTGGGCTACCTAAAATGGGTCTGTAATATTTATCCACCATATCCCCAAGGATATCTGTAAAGGACTATTTACTGTTTCTGAACTCAACAGGTTAATTGAGAGATACTGAGGTGTTCAGCCTCAATCACCGGTCTAGTGTAATGCTAATGAATTCCAGCTTCTAGAAGACCTGTTCATTGTTTGTGGTGATGTGGATTGGGGAAATTAAGTCTGTCCTTGTGTGTATTGTAAAGTATCAGACAGTCTGGTGACTATAAAGGTCATGCATAGTCATTCAAACATAAAGGGGATTATTAAAGTCTGTTGTCTCCTAACAGACGTCAAAATAATGTGTTGAGCCTTGTTATGTGTGGGTGGAGCTGGGCCATTGTTCATGTTAAACTAATGTGTATTAGATGTATATGAAAGTTACAATGTTTCTCAATAAAAGGCATTCGTTCCTGGAAGAGACAGAGTACGTCTCGTTTCTTCTGGAGGGATTAATCTTATGGGAAGTGATCGCCTGGCTGTGGAAGATTGGTAGCGAGTGGATGTGTGTCCAGGAGAGGGGAACATCTTATACGGCGTTAACCCCTTCGTATTTGGGGTGCCGTTACAAGCAGGAACACAGATCTCTGTCTTTTTACAGTACAAGCACCCCCCACACAGTTTGAAAGCACCCCCTAGGGACACATTTAACCCTTTGATTGCCCCTGATGTTAACTCCCTTCCCTGCCAGTGTCATTAGTACAATGACAGTGCGTATTTTTTAGCAATGATCACTGTATTAGTGTCACTGGTCCCCAAAAAAGGGTCAAAAGTGTCCGCCGCAATGTCATAGTCCCACTATAAGTCACTAATCACCGCCATTACTAGTAAAAAAAAAAAAAAAAATCAATAAAAATTCTATAAAAATATATTTTAGTTTGTAGATGCTATAACTCTTGTGCAAACCAATCAATATACGCTTTTTGGGATTTTTTTACCAAAAATATGTAGCAGGAGACATATTGGCCTAAACTATGTATTTTTTTTTTTTTTCAAAATTGTCTGTCTTTTTTTGTTTATAGCGCAAAAAACAAACAAAAAAAAACGTAGAGGTGATCAAATACCACCAAAAGAAAGCTTTATTTGTGGGAAAAAAAAGAAAAACATTTTTTATTTGGGTACAGCGTCGCACGACTGCACAATTGTCAGTTAAAGTAACCAAGTGCCGCATTGCAAAAAATGGCTTGGTCATGAAGGGGGTAAAACCTTCCGGGGCTGAAGTGGTTAACCACTTAACGACCACTCACTGTATATATACGTCGGCAGAATGGCACCGACAGGCACAATCACGTAGAGTGTACGTGATTGCCTTTGTATAGTTGGGGGGTCCAATCGGACCCCCCTCCTATACAGTGAGCGGTAGCTAAGTGTCCGGGAGCGTTCCGGGATGAGGGGGCAGCCATTCGTTTCTGGCCACCCCCTCGCGATCGCTCCCGGCGAATGGAAATGCCCCCTCTGTCTGTGTCAGACAGAGGGAGCAGGAGGAAGTGATGTCATCTCTGGTGCGGCGCTCACATATACCGAGCGCCGTACAAGAGAAGACATCAGGTCAGTGCACACAACACTACCCTGACAACAGGACACATAGGGACATAAATCGCCCCCCAGGCCCCCCCAGACACCCCAGATCACCCCCCAGATCACCCCCCCAGCCCCCAGTCACAGTGTCACTGATTGCAGTGACCATTTATTTAGTGATCACTGCAATCAGTGACATTTGTGACTGTAAAAGTGTCACCAAAGTTTAGTCTTAGGTCCAGTGTAGCCCCCTAACCCCCCCTAATAAAGGTTTAACCCCCTGATCACCCCCCAGATAACCCTTTCCCTGCTGTCGCTAAGCGATCATTTTTCTGATCGCTGTCTTAGCGTCAGTGATGCCGATCGGCAGCCAGTAATTTTTTTTAGGTTCGCCGCATGTTTTTATAGCGTCAGGTACCCCAATATATTATCTAATAAAGGTTTAACCCCCTTGATCGCCCCCCAGGTAACCCTTTCACCCCCTATCACCACTGTCACTAAGCGATCGTTTTTCTAAACGCTGTCTTAGTGTCTGTGATGCAGATCGGTAGCCGGTAATTTTTTTTATGTTCGCCGCAGGTTTTTATAGCGTCAGGTACCCCAATATATTATCTAATAAAGGTTTAACCCCCTTGATCGCCCCCCAGGTAACCCTTTCACCCCCATCACCACTGTTGCTAAGCGATCGTTTTTCTAAACGCTGTCTTAGTGTCGGTGATGCAGATCGGTAGCCAGTAATTTTTTTTAGGTTCGCCGCATGTTTTTATAGCGTCAGGTACCCCCATATATTATCTAATAAAGGTTTTAACCCCCTGATTGCCCCTAGTTAACCCTTTCACCAGTGATCACCATATAAGTGTTACGGGTGACGCTGGTTAGTTAGTTTGCTTTTTATAGTGTCAGGGCACCCGCCGTGTATATAACCCAATGAAGTTTTAACCCCCTGATCGCCCGGCGGGTGATATCAATTAGGTTTTAGCATCAGAGAGGGTCTGCGTCACACCCCAGGCAGCGTCAGGTTAGTGCCAGTAACGCTAACACCCACGCGTGAAGCATACACCCCCCTTAGTGGTATAGTATCTGAACAGATCAATATCTGATCTGATCAGATCTATACTAGCGTCCCCAGCAGTTTAGGGTTCCCAAAAACGCAGTGTTAGCGGGATCAGCCCAGATACCTGCTGGCACCTGCGTTTTGCCCCTCCGTCCAGCCCAGGCCACCCAAGTGCAGTATCGATCAATCACTGTCACTTACAAAACAAAAACACACATAACTGCAGCGTTCGCAGAGACAGGCCTGATCCCTGCGACTCCAGTGCTGTAGGAGGTGATTTCACCACCACAGTTAAAAAAAAAAAGCAAATATGCCGAAGCATTGGGGCAGCAGGGGCGGAGGAGCGATTTTGCTCCTAATGCCGCGTACATACGGTCGAAATTCCGACGGAGGCTTGCCCGTGGAAAAGTCCGACCATGTGTGTGCGGCATAACTTTTTTGCGGGAGGATGCCCCCATGCTTCGGCATATATAAATGGTGCGTGTATGCCCATCATTCGAAGTGGGTGGATGAAGGGCGGTATTCTAATGGTGGGCATACCCACCGATCAATCTCTTTTTTCGTTCAGCCAACTGGCTGCATGAAAAAAAAAGATTACAATACATGTCCAACAAGGACCAGCAACGTACTGGTATGTTGCTGGACTTTGAATGTTTATACCAGAATGATGCCTGCGGGTTTAGGTATCATCTTGGTATCATTCTTTTCAGCCTGCGGCCGGCTTTCATGTAAAAGCAATCCTAGCGGCTAATTAGCCTCTGGACTGCTTTTACAAGCAGTGGGAGGGAATGCCCCCCCGGATATAAAAAGCGCCATTGGGAAATTGGGAAAGCATTTTATCACACCGATCTTGGTGTGGTCAGATGCTTTGAGGGCAGAGGAAAAATCTAGGGTCTAGAAGACCCCAGATTTTTCAAAAAAAGAGTACCTGTCACTACCTATTGCTATCATAGGGGATATTTACATTCCCTGAGATAACAATAAAAATGATAAAAAAAAAAATACTTGGAAGGAACAATTTAAAAATAAAATAAAAAATAAAAATTAATAATAAAAAAAAAAGAAAAAAAAAAAAAGCACCCCTGTCCTGCCCTGCTCTTGCCCAATGGCGAACGCAAGCGTCGGTCTGGCGTCATATGTAAACAGCAATTGCACCATGTATGTGAGGTATCACCGCGAAGGTCAGATCGAGGGCAATCATTTTAGCAGTAGACCTCCTCTGTAAATCTACTGGGGTAACCTGTAAAGGCTTTTAAAGGCTTTTAAAAATGTATGTAG
Organism: Rana muscosa; assembly: GCA_029206835.1. Lineage (NCBI taxonomy): Eukaryota > Metazoa > Chordata > Amphibia > Anura > Ranidae > Rana > Rana muscosa. The sequence goes on along the minus strand of CM055116.1, from coordinate 1,137,477,351 downwards.
TTTGTCGCCAATGCGCGTTTGTGCGAAATTTTAAAGCATGTCGTGTTTGGTATCTATGTACTCGGCCTAAGATCATCTTTTTTATTTCATCAAACATTTGGGCAATATAGTGTGTTTTAGTGCATTAAAATTAAAAAAAGTGTATTTTTTAACCCAAAAAATGCGTTTGAAAAATCGCTGCGCAAATACTGTGTAGAAAAAAAAATGCAACACCCACCATTTTAATCTTTAGGGCCTTTGCTTTAAAAATATATATAATGTTTGGGGGTTCAACATAATTTTCTTGCAAAAAAAATATGTTTTCATGTAAACAAAAAGTGTCAAAAAGGGCTTTGTCTTCAAGTGGTTAGAAGAGTGGATGTAAGCTTCCTAATGTTGTGTATAAAATGCCAGAACAGTTCAAAACCCCCCCAAATGACCCCATTTTGGAAAGGAGACACCCCAAGCTATATACTGAGAGGCATGTCGAGTCCATGGAATATTTTATATGTTGACACAAGTTGCGGAAAAACTACAATTTTTTTTTTTTTTTTTGCACAAAGTTGTCACTAAATGATATATTGCTCAAACATGCCATGGGCATATGTGGAATTGCACCCCAAAATACATTCTGTTGCTTCTCCTGAGTACGGGGATACCACATGTGTGAGACTTTTTGGGAGCCTAGCCACGTACGGGACCCCAAAAACCAAGCACCGCCTTCAGGCTTTCTAAGGGTGTAAATTTTTGATTTCACTTCTCACTGCCTATCACAGTTTCGGAGGCCATGGAATGCCCAGATAGCACAAAACCCCCCCAAATGACCCCATTTTGGAAAGTAGACACCCCAAGCTATTTGCTGAGAGGTATTGTGAGTATTTTGCAGATCTCGCTTTTTGTCACAAAGTTTTGAAAATTGAAAAAAAAAATATATATATATATATATTTTCTTTCTTCATTTTCAAAAACAAATGAGAGCTGTAAAATACTCGCCATTCCTCTCAGCAAATAGCTTGGGGTGTCTATATTCCAAAATGGGGTCATTTGGGGGGTTTTTGTGCGATTTTGGCATTTTATGGCCTTCGAAACTGTGATAGGTAGTGAGGAGTGAAATCAAAAATTTGTGCCTAGAAATCCTAAAGGCGGTGCTTGGTTTTCGGGGTCCCGTACGCGGCTAGGCTCCTAAAAAGTCCCACACATGTGGTATCCCCGTACTCAGGAGAAGCAGAAAAATTTATTTTGGGGTGTAATTCCACATATAACCATGGCATGTGTGAGCAATATATCATTTAGTGACAACTTTTTGTAATTTTTTTTTTTTTTGTCATTATTCAATCACTTGGGACAAAAAAAATACATTCAATGGGCTCAACAGGCCTCTCAGCAATTTCCTTGGGGTGTCTACTTTCTAAAATGGGGTCATTTGGGGGGGTTTTGTGCTATTTTGGCATTTTATGGCCTTCGAAACTGTGATAGGTAGTGAGGAGTGAAATCAAAAATTTGCGCCCTTAGAAATCCTGAAGGCGGTGCTTGGTTTCCGGGGTCCCGTACGCGGCTAGGCTCCCAAAAAGTCCCACACATGTGGTATCCCCGTACTCAGGAGAAGCAGCAAAATGTATTTTGGGGTGAAATTCCACATATAACCATGGCATGTGTGAGCAATATATCATTTAGTGACAACTTTTTGCAATTTTTTTTTTTTTTTTGTCATTATTCAATCACTTGGGACAAAAAAAATAAAAATTCAATGGGCTCAACATGCCTCTCAGCAATTTCCTTTGGGTGTCTACTTTCCAAAATGGGGTCATTTGGGGGGGTTTTGTACTGCCCTGTCATTTTAGCACCTCAAGAAATGAGATAGGCAGTCATAAATTTAAAGCTGTGTAAATTTCAGAAAATGTACCCTAGTTTGTAAACTCTATAACTTTTGCGCAAACCAATAAATATACGCTTATTGACATTTTTTTTACTAAAAACATGTGGCTGAATACATTTTGGCCTAAATGTATGACTACAATTGAGTTTATTCGATTTTTCTTATAACAAAAAGTAGAAAATATCATTTTTTTTCAAAATTTTCGGTCTTTTTCCGTTTATATCGCAAAAAATAAAAATCGCAGAGGCAATCAAATACCATTAAAAGAAAGCTCTATTTGTGGGAAGAAAAGGACGCAAATTTCGTTTGGGTACAACATTGCATGTCCGCACAATTTACAGTTAAAGCAGCGCAGTGCAAAATTCTAAATTCACCTCTGGTCCTTTAGCTACCAAATGGTCCGGGGCTTAAGTGGTTAAACACTTAATTTAAGCAAATTCTGTGCTTCCCCCTTTCTTTGTTAGCAATAGTCACTCATTAGTGAATACACTGCTTCTGTGCTACAAATTACCAAAATAAATTACATATATACATATGAATACTTCCCCTGTGTTTGTGAATATTTCACAGAAAAATACAAATATTGCAAACAAAACCCAGTGCTAGAAACAAAAACATCAATAAAGCATAACTGCATAAAGTAAACAATGTTTACTGCCTATAAGCCTGTCCCAGTGCTATGAATTATTGAATTACTGATCACAACCAAAGAAGTTGATACCACAATCCCAGTGCTGCAAGGTGAAAGTACCACTGATATATCATAATTTTATCAGTTCACAGTTCAGCAGTGATGTTAATAATTTGCACTGTTCACTTTATGCAAAGTGACTGCTCACCTTAGTACTGGACTTATATTTTTATACAAGTCATAAGTGCTTGCGTTTATTATCCACTAGTATCAATCCACTTTGTTATCCAGCCACAGGTCCCTTTTTAGCAACCTTTTTTCCAGCAACTGCCAGCAGTGCTCATACAAAGAGAAGAGTACTGCCCATGATGTAGTATCACATACAACTCACTTTATTAGGTGTATTATTTTATTAGGTGTAATTTGCATAAAAACACTGTCAGAGCATTTGCTCACCAGACTTCCGGTCTTAGCCTCAGCTGGGAGTGATGTCACCTGGCTCCGCCCAACGTGCTGCGTCACTGATTACGTGAGGTAGCCACGTAATTCAATAATTCACAGCACTGGGACTGGCTTATAGGCAGTTAGCATTGTTTACCTTGTGCAATTATGCATTATTGATGTTTCTGTTTGTAGCACTTGGTTATGTTTGCAAGATTTGTATTATTTTTCTGTGAAATATTCACAAACAGGAGGGTAGCATTTTTATGTATATATGTGATTTATCTTGGTACTTTGTAGCACAGAAGCTGTGAATTCACTAATGAGTGACTATTGCTAACACTATTGCTAACACAGAAAGGGGAAGAACATAATTTTCTGTTTAATGAATTAGAGACACACAAAGTAATAATCATTTGTATATAGTATATACAGTATCTCACAAGTGAGTACACCCCTCACATCTTTGTAAATATTTTATTATATCTTTTCACGTGACAACACTGAAGAAATTACACTTTGCTAAAATGTAAAGTAGTGAGTGTACAGCTTGTATAACAGTGTACATCTGCTGTCCACTCAAAATAACTCAACACAAAGCCATTTTGTCCAAATTGGGCCCAAAGTGTCAGTATTTTGTGTGGCCACCATTATTGCCCAGCATTGCCTTAACCCTCTTGAGCATGGAGTTCACTAGAGCTTCACAGGTTGCCACTGGAGTCCTCTTTCACTCCTCCATGACGACATCACGGAGCTGGTGGATGTTAGAGACCTTGCTCTTGTCCACCTTCTGTTTGAGGATGTCCCACAGATGCTCAATAGGGTTTAGGTCTGGAGACATGCTTGGCCAGTCCATCACCTTTACCCTCAGCTACTTTAACAAGGCAGTGGTCCTCTTGGAGGTATGTTTGGGGTCGTTATTATGTTGGAATACTGCCCTGTGGCCCAGTCTCCGAAGGGAGGGATCATGCTCTACTTCAGTATGTCACAGTACATGTTGGCATTCATGGTTCCCTTAATGAACTGTAGCTCCCCAGTGTCGGCAGCACTCATGCAGCCCCAGACCATGACACTCCCACCACCATGCTTGACTGTAGGCAAGGCACATTTGTTTTGAATGCCTCACCTGGTTGCCGCCACACACGCTTGACACCATTTGAACCACATAATTTTATCTTGGTATCATCAGACTACAGGACATGGTTCCAGTAATCCATGTCCTTAGTCTGCTTGTCTTCAGCAAACCATTTGCAGGCTTTCTTGTGCATCATCTTTAGAAGAGGCTTCCCTCTGGGATGACAGCCATGCAGACCAATTTGATGCAGTGTGCGACGTATGGTCTGAGCACTGACAGGTTGACCCCCCACCCCTTCAACCTCTGCAGCAATGCTGGCAGCATTCATACATTTATTTCCCAAAGACAACCTCTGGATATGATTCTGAACACATGCACTTAACTTCTTTGTTCGAGCATGGCAAGGCCTGTTCTGAGTGGAACATGTCCTGTTAAATCCATGTATGGTCTTGGCCACCATGCTGCAGCTCAGTTTCAGGGTCTCGACAATCTTCTTATAGCCCAGGCCATCTTTATGTAGAGCATCAATTCTTTTTTTCAGATCTTCAGAGAGTTCTTTGCCATGAGGTGGCATGTTGAACTTCCAGTGACCAGTATGAGAGAGTGAGAGCAATAACACCAAATGTAACACACCTGCTCCCCATTCACACCTGAGACCTTGTAACACTAACAAGTCACATGACACCAGGGAGGGAAAATGGCTACTTTAGCCCAATTTGGAAATTTTCACTTAGTGGTGTACTCACTTTTGTTGCCAGCAGTTTAGACATTAATGGCTGTGTGTTGAGTTATTTTGAGGGGACAGCAAATTTATACTGTTATACAAGCTGTACACTCACTACTTTACATTGTAGCAAAGTGTCAATTCTTTAGTGTTGTCACATGAAAAGCTATAATAATACTGTATATTACTTTCACAGTCAGGTTTCACTATACTTTTTACTTTTAATGACATTGGCTGTATGTTTGGGGTTGTTGTCCTGCTGCAGAATAAATCTGGGGCCAGTGACATGCCTCCCTGATGGTATGGAATGATGGATAAGTATCTGCCTGTATTTCTCATCACTGGAGTAGCAATGTTTACTTCAGTGATTTTTAGCTTCAAGGGTCATCAGTCAGGTATGGTAAATACATAGTTACCTTGGTCCAAGCTGGACCAATGTAACTACAGTATGTATATTATCGCCATGGCTGGAATTCTTCTTTAATAGCTCTTTTCATACGAAATATCATTCTCATCAGTTTCACTGACTTATAGCAACCGTTGTCTTCAAGCGACTCTATAGCCTCGTACACACGGCCGAGAATCTCGTCGTAAAAAACACGTCGTTTTTTTCGACGAGATCCTTGGACAAGAAACTTGTCCCGGCCGAGTGTACACACGCTCATTTCAAAGAACCCGCGGTTCTTTGAATGGAGCGTACGCGGTGACGTCATCGAATACGACGAGCATGCGCTCGTCACATTCGATGTCGTCGCCGCCATCTTGGTTCACCCTACCTATGCCTAGGAAGCTACCGCGCATGCGTCGAAGTCATTTCGAGCATGTGCGGGCTTCCCGGCGAACAGGTAAGTGTACACACACACACTTTTCTCGTCGAGAAACAGGCTGACGAGAATCTCGACGAGAAAATAGAGAGCAGGTTCTCTATTTTCTCGTCGAGATTCTTGTTGCTTTTCTTGACGAGAAACCATACACACGAACTAATTTCTCTGCAAGAAATCTCTGCCAGCAAGTTTCTTGCTGGTTTTTGCAGAGAAACTCGGTCGTGTGTACGAGGCTTGACACTAAAATTAGCTCCTTGCAAAAAAGAATGTAAATACGACTCTTGCTGCTCTTGACACTGAACTTTGCTCACATTCAGAGAAATGTCTGAGAGAAGTGCTCATCTCCTGTGCCCCTGCTGCACTCAGTGCTTCCTACCACCATCCTCTGCATCACTATTGTGTCCTGTACTGATGTGGAGGTCAGCAGGAGGAACCATTGGCGAAGCTAAAGGAAAAATAATATAAGAAATACAAAAAAAAAAAAGATTGAAAATGTGTCATAGCTATAGGTAAGCTCCCTTCATATCCTCATCTGACAGGGTTCCCAGCAGAAAGCTATAAAGGTGAACACACTGCCTGCAGGAGCAAAATGTATTATGGGCATTCATCAGGCTCTGCAGTATTGCAGGAGAGAGGGTTCTTCATCATGTGGGAATGGGATGCATTAGCAAAATACAGTAGCTTTACTGCTGCAGTTAATGGTGAATTACTCTGTCTGTGGTCAGACCTTTGCCACACTTTAGGTGGAGGTGAAGGCAAGCAGTTAAATCACAGCTGAAAATTAGAATTGTGAAATGTCCTGTCTGAAAGAAATTTGTGATTTGGTTTAGCTAGTATTCTATTCCTGACACCTCAGTCAGACAGCCCTGCCAGGAAGTAGTTAAAACAATTTAACTTGCCCAAGAACTTCCCCAGCCTGCGACTGTACACACCTCCCAACTTTTTGAGATGGGAACAAGGGACACCTATTAGCAAACGTATATAGGCATAGGACACACATACTGCCACACCCCCTTAAAGGAGAATTAGACAAAAAAATGATTAGTTAAACCCACAAGGTGCTTTTTTTTTTACCACTACTATTCCTTTATATTGGCTTTTGAAATTTACAAATGCAGCAATTTAGAAATTGGATGAAATGTTTAGCACTGGGAAACACCTTTTGAAAGATAAAAAGTGCATTTTATATACAACTCTATAGATCAGACCAAAATGAGGGACACATGAGGAGGAAAGAGGGACAGAGGGACATTGCTCCAAATCAGGAACAGTCCCTCGAAATCAGTTGGGAGCTATGGACTTTATAGTAAAAGAGCAGCAACGCACTGATAAGGCCTTCCTCTTGTTTGTCCCATTCTATCAACCAGCTCCATGTGCACTGTGCAATGTAAGTCTGATTGACTTAAGCCATAATTTACTTGTAAGCAGGTTAAAATAGCAAGATATAGCTGCTGTCCCGGCCAGGAGGGTAGGAGTTAATACCTTTCTCTATTCTTTGTGTGGTATATGAATATGGGTCAGTGGTACGGCAAGAGGGGTCCATCCAGGGGACAGAGAGTTTGGGAAGTTCACCTTTGGAGAGCTCAAGGAATAGAGACAGCTGTAAATCAGGACCCGTAAAGGAGAGATGGAGAATGTTAACCGTGAGGAGCAGAAGGAGGTCATCTATCACCATCTGGATGTAAAGTCATCTGTACCTGGGGTTCACCCCAAGATACCTGCACTGGAACATGCCTCTAAAGGACTTACATCTGCATCAGAGTGCCTCTGAAGGACTGTAATTGCTTTGGATTCACCTTTGCAGGTATGCTGGGGCAGCACAAGTCTGTAGTTAGGAGTAGGGACGTAGGAAAAAAAAAAAACTTGCACTTATATGTAAGAGTTTGGAATGTTAATTTTGCATTTTCTTAAGTAAAATATTTAAACGTTGTCCTTGCCTGGTCTGGCATTACTAAGGAGGAGTATCATAAGTACAGTAACCAGCACACACAGTTCACCGAGTGGGTCTTAACATGTTGGGGTATGAAGACATCGATGTGTAATGGAGTAGTGTGAAGACACAAGTGATTACCTAGACGGACGTTAAACAAGCAGCCTGTTGATAGCGTGTACGTGTTATAGGTGGAATGGCCTTTAGTAGTGAGAGAGATTTTGTCGGCACTCCTTCTTCCAGCGTTGTCCCCCATAGCTACGGGAGTTCAGATAAGTGCACATGTGGAGCCTAGGAAGGGTGCACAGCGGGGCCCACTTGGCTACTAGGGAGTAATACGGGAGAAAATGCTGGACAGGTGGATGTGGACAGAGCTCGGCATGTCCCTCCTAAATTGCAGATTACAGAGAGTACAATTTCACAGGGGACTGAGAGTTAACTGGAGAACAGTTATAGTGCAACTGTACACAGTGTACATTCATCTCTAACAGTAAAGGCACGCCTTAAGGTTGAGTATTCCCCCATGGCAGCCATAGCCTTGTTCCAGGGCATTGATAAATAAACGGCACAAAGCAGATGTATCCCATGTGTAATAAAGTGACCCTGTATAAGGTGTCTAGTATATACCAGAAGAACCCTCCCCGGGGTAGGCCTCTCATGTGACCCTTGATTGGCGCCCAACAAGGAGGGTAACATAGAGGACGAGACAAACAACCACCCACCTACCCTTACACACTCTGGAGCTTTTTCTGCTCGTTTTCCTACGCTTGACTATGCAGAATCCCTTTTTTTTTTTTACAATTGTGCCTGTTCACACTTGTACACTCTGTCACTCTATCCTCAAAAAAGTACATGAGCTTTTATTAGCATATTCAGCTATTTTTTATCCCATAGACTTTACATGGGAACACCTGTTAGGCACGATAAGTGTGTTCTTACAACTACAAAATCCCTCTACTCCTACAGAACAGATCTCCTCACCTTGCCCAGCGCAGGAAAAAAACTCCTGAAGTTTGACACAGGTGCAAAAATGCCAGTAAACACCTGAAAAAAAAAAAGCTTCAAAATGACCAGTGATACGCTCTGCTCAGGTGTGATTGCAGGCTAAAGGTCACTTGCATAAAATTACATGTTGTATCTACGAAGAGTTATTTACCATTCTGGCAGCCTGTTTGTTAAAATGGGACCTCTTCACTGCTTGCCTGCCACTTCATGTATTCAACCGGTAGGATGGATTGAATACCTGTTTCCTCCATTGCATGCAATGGTTCCTCCAGCTGTCTCATTTGTTCTTTAGTGACAGGGAGAAACCATAACATGCAGCAGGGGAGCAAGTTTTACACACCCAAAGCATGGAAGTATAGTGACTCTTCTTTTAGTAGTTATGGTATGTATTTCTATACATGTGACCCTGTGCTGACAATGTAACTTTAAGGATGTTTTTAATGAATACATAAATGCAGGGCTTTTTTTCAGCGGGAACGCAGTTCCGGCACCTCCTGGACTGACTGGATGTAATGACAAGGGGTGCTGGGGTGTGCTGCAGGGTATTGATGCTCACTGCTGTTGGATCTATTCTAGCTGAAGGGGATCTTTTGTTGCTGAAGGAGATCTACTGTTGGGGGAGGGGTCTATTGTTGATGGCTGCCAGAGAGTCTATTAATGCTGGCTGTGCGGAGATCTGTTGATGCTGCCGGGAGTTTATTGTTGCTGGGGGGGGAAATTTTGTTGTGGGTGGTACATTGTTAGGGGGATCTATTGTTGCTGGCTGAAGGGGAAACCAAATTCCGTACAAATTACTTAGCACAACAAAATGATACTTGGTTCTGTATTGTCTAAAAGGGGCGGTACTGGGAGGTGGGTAGGGGATGGAACCAAGGGACGTTGCTCGGAGGTGGGTAGGGGCGGAGAAAACAAGTGACACGGAAAAGGGGAGTTCCTGCACCTATTGTCTGAGAAAAAAGCCCTGCATAAATGGGGTATAAATTGTGTTTTTCTGTATATACTTTTGCATCCAAAATATGTAAATATACAGTAGGTTTTAAGTGTGGTCTTTATGTTTTGAAGTATGAACGTACATGCATTTCTATGTATGTCCATACTTTTATACTTATATGGACATTCCATAACTTCATCTATATTTGTTATATGTTTTTTATTTGTTTTCTGTTGAGGGGATTTAATTTTGCTTCTTGTATGTTACTGGGTATAACAACAGAATGGATGTAAAAGATATATGCATATTTGTTTTACATGTGCTACCATCCCTCCCTATGGAAGACCCGCTTGTATGAAATTCAAAAACGTTCACTAGCTAATACCGCTTGTATGTGAACTGTACTATTATAAAAAAAAAATGTCAAAGAACTATGACAGACTAAATTATTGACAAGCTGTACATCTTGCAGACAGCGCAACAAACATTAGATAAACCAACCAATGACTGTTGGGAGAATAAAATAACTTCAAAATTGCAGTATACTAATGTGATGATCTCCAGTGATAAACTGCAGTACTGGGAGGTAAACATATAAAATGAAGATGAATAAATGTATTATCCTCAACATTCCTAAGTATAATTACCTGCAATTGTACATTCATGCAATTTACATTTACAATTTACATATGAATGTTTTCTGCTCTAATATAGTTATGATAATATACTACCATTAATATAATGTATGTGCGTTTACTGCTGAGCGAATGCAAGCTGTGTGCTTTGCATAGTTTTCAGTATGCAGGAATAAAAAGCCCCGGAGACCACACAATTTAATCGAAGAGTTGGAGGTACAGTAGATAGAGATACTCGCTTCGGATCACATGATGCTGAACTGAGTAGGCACACTCCAAAACTGGCTGTGCATGCATTACTGATAACAAATTTATCATATAAATGTGAATACAAAGCATAGAAAGATATAAGGAGTAAAATCCCTGATAAACTAGACATTTTCATGAAGCTTTCCGCCTTTCTATTTGTATTATTGCTGTTTTTATGCCAATATTTTCCATAAGGCTATGGTGGGCTTCCATCTAGGGGTGCAGATCAACAGTATTTTTTTATTTTCTTTTTATTTCTAGTAGGGTTGTCCCGATACCACTTTTTTAAGACCGAGTACAAGTACCGATACTTTTTTCCAAGTACTCGCCGATACCGAATACCGATCCTTTTTTTTTTATCTCTTTTAAAAAAAATTTTTTTTTTTTTTTACAATTTTATTTTTTACAATTTATTTTATCTATTTATTGATTTTTTACAATGTTTTCCTTTTTTTAATGGGGTGGGGGGTGGACAGTGTCAGTGTGTTTTTTCTTCTATTTTATTTTATTTATTTTTTACAATTCATTTCTTTATTATTTATTTTTTTATTAAATTTTTTATTTTTTTATCAGCCCTGTTGGGGGGCTTTGGTGAGATATCAGGGGTCTTAACAGACCTCTGACATCTCCCCTTTGAGACAGAGAAAGGGACTAGGGACAGATTCCCCAGTCCCTTTCTCAGCAGCCTCAGCTGCGCTGAAATTGAATGGAGAGAAGACAGCGGCTCTTCTCCATTCATAAACTGAAACATTGTAAACACAGTTTACGATGTTTCAGTTTTGTGAATGAACAGAGTCAGTGACCACTGACTCTGTTCATTCGGAACAGTAAGGAGCCGGGTTTACCGGCTCCTACCTCCGCTCTCCATCCTGACAGTAAGAGGGGGTGGAGGAGGAGAACGGAAGGGGATGGCAGCACGGAGGGAGACACCAGAGTGGAGGGGGTCACGGACGGAGGGAGACATCAGAGTGGAGGGGGTCACGGACGGAGGGAGACACCAGAGTGGAGGGGGTCACGGACGGAGGGAGACACCAGAGTGGAGGGGCTCACGGACGGAGGGAGACATCAGAGTGGAGGGGGTCACGGACGGAGGGAGACATCAGAGTGGAGGGGACACGAGACCGCAGAACGGAGGGGGGCTGGAGGAGGATGCGGGGACAGTCAGCGGTGATCGTGTGTGAGTTACAAGCACTGATCACTGCTGATTTCACTACAGCAGCTTAAAGGGGGGGGAGAGGCGGAGAGACTTTTAAATCTATACAGCGGTGATCTCCCACGCACTGATCACCGCTGACTGTCCAGGTATCGGGTGAAGCATCGGGAGCATTTGCCCGAGTACAAGTACTTGGGCAAATGCTCTGTATCGGTACCGATACCGATACTAGTATCGGTATCGGGACAACCCTAATTTCTAGCCAGTTCAGAGCAGCATAAATCTAGATGGGGTGCAAAGTTTGCTGGAAAGTGTTGCAAGACTCTCTATGGCTAATAAAGACTGCAGCTACCTCCGCTTTTACTGAAGGTTTTTGCCTGGTAAACTATAGAGACCAATGGTAGCGCTGCAGAGAATGCAGCCTTCAAAGTGACAATTCTGTATTTAACCTTCACAGTTCTAATAAAGTTACTTGAGTGTTGACGAGTTAAACGAGTTGTAAAGGCAGAAGATTTTTTATCTTAATGCATTTTATGCATTTAGATAAAAAACCTTTTGTGTGTAGCAGCCCCCCCAGCACCCCTCTAATTACTTACCTGAGCCCCATCTCTCTCCAGCAATGTCCACTAATGTCTAAGCCGTCCAGGACACTCCTCCTGATTGGCTTCCGAGGCTGTCAATCAAACTCAGTCATCGAAACAGGGGAAAGAGGGGGGGGCGGGTCAGGGCTCCGTGTCTGAATGGAACCACATCCTATGCATTAAGGTGAAAATATTTCTGGCAGTCACTGGCCCCCCAGCCCCCACGTGTTACTTACCTGAAACCGTGAAATCATTCGGCGGTGACGCAATGTCCCTCTCTCCACGGGGTCCCAGCTCTTGATTGGATAGATTGATAGCAGCACAGCCATTGGCTCCCGCTGCTGTCAATCAAATCCAATGACGCGGGCGCCAGGGAGCGGGGCCGAGTCATATACTTAGTGGCTATGGACGCGGAATGCTGGACTCGGCAGCACGCCCGCAAGGTAACCCCCCGGGACAGTGCTTCTCCTAGGGGGTTATCTGATGCGGCGAGGAGCCGCGAGAGCCGCCGGGGACCCCAGAAGTTGAGGATCGGGGCCACACTGTGCAAAACAAACTGCACAGTGGGGGTAAGCATGACATGTTTGTTATTTAAAAACAAAAAAAATTCTGAGGACTCACACTCTCCATCCACTGAAAAACACTCACAAAAGTGAACATAACAAACTTGGGGAGAAAAATAAATTAAATAAGTAAAAAGTGGCCGTCCAATGTGCACTGGCAAGACATGTAGACATCTTTATGTCCTGATCAACATCTAGTGTTGGACAGAAAGTGTATTAGAAGTTTCTTAACCGGTAACTAAAGGCTATGAGAAGTACTCAAGGTTCTAGGCAAGAGAAGAGGCCTTGATAGAACCAAAATAAAGGGAAAAAGAGCAAAGAAAGGAAAGAGATAGAGGGAACGTTAATGGCTTACTTACAATTGTGGCTAGAGGGGCTGGCGGTAAATAGTAGGTTGTTGTGCCTCTCAACTGCTCCCCTTAACCTTATACCTCAACCATAGGGGGTGGTATACATACCATAATGCTTTGCAGCATACCCCCTGAATGAATGGATTGAATGAATGCAATACACATAGTTGTTGCGTAGTTTTGCAGGCTTTTGAAGGTAAACTAGGAAGCAACATGTCGCCTCTTAGCCACCTGCCAACTGTCTTCTGAAGACCAATCCCCCAGGGCTCACTTTATGGGGAGCAACAATGGCTGCCACAAGGGTAAACAAGCCCTAACACTAAATTACCCACTAATACATATATAAACTAATAACAGTGTATATCGTAGGTTAATATCAATAATTCATATACAGTAGGTGCCGCCGATATTGTGTCAATCTCGCCGCTTCTAGCGGCGATATTGACACCCTATGAGCTCCGTCGCGAGAGCCAGCGCCGAGCTGTCTCGTCATCGGGAAAGGAAAAAATGTTCCTTTCACGATGAGCGACACGCATTGCCGATAGGCGGGGATCCGACGCGGATTCCCGCCAATACCAGGCACTGCGTTTGGTATGAATCCTGAGCGGGAACTCCACGCCAATTTTTAAAGAAAAAAACGGCATGGGTTCCCCCTCCAGGAGCATACCAGGCCCTTGGGTCTGGTCTGGATTTGAAGGGGAACCCTACGCCGAAAAAACGGCGTGGGGGTCCCCCTCAAGATCCAAACCAGACCCTTATCCGAGCACGCAACCTGGCAGGCCGCAGGGGAAGAGGGGGGAACGAGAGCGGCCCCCCTCCCTCCTGAACCGTACCAGGCCACATGCCCTCAACATGGGGGTTTGGTGCTCTGGGGCAGGGGGGCGACCTGCGGCCCCCCCACCCCAGAGCACCCTGCCCCCATGTTGATGAGGACAGGGCCTCTTCCCGACAACCCTGGCCGTTGGTTGTCGGGGTCTGCGGGCAGGGGGCTTATCAGAATCCGGGAGCCCCCTTTAATAAGGGGGCCCCCAGATCCCGGCCCCCCCACCCTATGTGAATGAGTATGGGGTACATCGTACCCCTACCCATTCACCTGGTGGAAAAAAATGGTAATAAAAACACAACACAGTTTTTAAAAGTATTTTATTGCACAGCTCCGGAGGTCTTCTTCCGACTTCGGGGGTCTCCGGTGTCGTCGCCGCGTTCTCCGGTTCTTTCTTCTGCCGGGCCTCCGCTAACTTCTTTTTAGCTCTTTTGCTAACGGAGGCCCGGTCTTCTCCGTCGTCTTCTTCTTCTTCTCCCGCTCTCCGGTTCTTCTCCCGCTCTCCGGTTCTTCTCCCGCTCTCCGGTTCTTTCTTCCGCCGGGCTTCCGCTAACTTCTTTTTAGCTCTTTTGCTAGCAGAGGCCCGGTCTTCTCCGTCGTCTCGTCCGGCTCTCCGTTGTCCTTCTGCCGGCCCCTCCACTACCTTCTTGTAGCTCTTTTGCTAGTGGAGGAGCCGGTCTTCTCCGTCGTCGCCGTCGGCGTCTTCTTCCCTCTTCTCCTCCTCGATGTTGACTCGTCGCTTCCTCTCGCAGTAATGGTAAATCTTCGGTCCGCAGAGATTAATATAGGCTTCACATGACGTCACAGTCACATGCTCCGGGGCACATGTGCACATGACGTCACAGTCACATGCTCCGGGGCACATGTGCCCTGGAGCATGTGACTGTGACGTCATGGGACCATGTGACTGTGACGTCATGTGAAGCCTATATTAATCTCTGCGGACCGAAGATTTACCATTACTGCGAGAGGAAGCGACGAGTCAACATCGAGGAGGAGAAGAGGGAAGAAGACGCCGACGGCGACGACGGAGAAGACCGGCTCCTCCACTAGCAAAAGAGCTACAAGAAGTTAGTGGAGGGGCCGGCAGAAGGACAACGGAGAGCCGGACGAGACGACGGAGAAGACCGGGCCTCTGCTAGCAAAAGAGCTAAAAAGAAGTTAGCGGAGGCCCGGCGGAAGAAAGAACCGGAGAGCGGGAGAAGAATCGGAGAGCGGGAGAAGAACCGGAGAGCGGGAGAAGAAGAAGAAGACGACGGAGAAGACCGGGCCTCCGTTAGCAAAAGAGCTAAAAAGAAGTTAGCGGTGGCCCGGCAGAAGAAAGAACCGGAGAACGCGGCGACGACACCGGAGACCTCCGAAGTCGGAAGAAGACCTCCGGAGCGGTGCAATAAAATACTTTTAAGAACTGAGTTGTGTTTTTATTACCATTTTTTTCCACCAGGTGAATGGGTAGGGGTACGATGTACCCCATACTCATTCACATAGGGTGGGGGGGCCGGGATCTGGGGGCCCCTTATTAAAGGGGGCTCCCGGATTCTGATAAGCCCCCCGCCCGCAGACCCCGACAACCAACGGCCAGGGTTGTCGGGAAGAGGCCCTGTCCTCATCAACATGGGGGCAGGGTGCTCTGGGGTGGGGGGGCCGCAGGTCGCCCCCCTGCCCCAGAGCACCAAACCCCCATGTTGAGGGCATGTGGCCTGGTACGGTTCAGGAGGGAGGGGGGCCGCTCTCGTTCCCCCCTCTTCCCCTGCGGCCTGCCAGGTTGCGTGCTCGGATAAGGGTCTGGTTTGGATCTTGAGGGGGACCCCCACGCCGTTTTTTCGGCGTAGGGTTCCCCTTCAAATCCAGACCAGACCCAAGGGCCTGGTATTGTCCTGGAGGGGGAACCCACGCCGTTTTTTTCTTTAAATTCTGGCGTGGAGTTCCCGCTCAGGATTCATACCAAACGCAGTGCCTGGTATTGGCGGGAATCCGCGTCGGATCCCCGCTCAATACAGTGTCGCGTCTCCTCGCCATTGCAGCGAGCGCGACACGTGTCGCCACCCTGCTGCCGACATCTCGGCACTCCTGTCGCCGAGAATCTCGGCGATGGGAGCGCGATAGAAACACAATATCGGCGGCACCTACTATATGTAAATCACAAAAAAAGTGCAGTAAAGTCATACATACATAAATGTAGCAATAAATTATAAAATTCATATATGTGATGTGAAATTTATCAAGGCTTTATCAAATGAGATGTGTATCCATTCCTATCCATGATCTTCAACAATAAAATCCCTCAAACTAACATAAACCTGCCGTAAAATCATTAATTTGAATTTACTCCTAAACCTAAACCCTCAACTGAATGCTAAACTCCACACTGAAACCTAATTATCTCAGTAAATAGGATTATCAAAACAAAAACTGTAATACTGTGTAAAGGACAATGTCCAAATTACATCATGTAATCCAAAACCAAATTATATTTTCCAAATCTTATTCAGCCAATTATCACTTGCTAAGGATCTTACCGAGACACCCCTGCAAAAAATGTTGACATATTGGGCCATTACAGCCCTTTCTGAGGCCATAGAAGACACTAGACAGCATGTCTTTTCATATGGAAAAGGGCTCCAATGTCCTTATTCTGGTAAAAGCTTACACAGGGCTAATGCCTGTTACATACAAAGAGACTATTGGACGAATGATCATCTGTTTTTTTTTTTTGCATGTGTAGCGTGGTGTTCCATTTAAGGGGAGTGTCTGAGTGGTAATTAGGCTCAGACACACTGATTGTTAGGGTTAATGGACCATTTCTGTTGATGGGAGATAGTGTTGGTGTACAGTTCCCTGTGGCCTACAGGTGGCACTGTCGGGAGAGGGTATAACAGGGGCGGACATCTTCCATTCGAGGTCCACACCCAGGCACCTTCAGCCTGGGTGTGTGTGGTTCGTCCACGTCCAGGCACCTATGGCCTGGGTGTGAGGAGGGTAATCTCAGGGTGCCTTAGGCCCGGAGGTGGAGTTCCTGTTCCATCCCAGACACCTTCAGTCTGGGGTGAGGTTCTATTTTGAAGGCCGTGGCCCAGCAACCTTCGGCTGGGGTCCGCTAGGGATCGAGGACTCCCAGGGTGCGGCCTTGCGAGGGGACCCGTATCTGGGATGAGGAGGCCAGGGAGGTAACCCTTTCCGAAGACCCAGCGCAGAGTCGTGGTGACGGTGAGGGCCTCTGGTAACTCTCCGGAGGGATGTTTTCTCCTTGACATGGGCCAAATACTTTAAGAAGGAAGTTCACCAGGTCAGTGGCAGTGACCCTACTCTTCAAGTCAGTGGCAGTGACTTCATAGGGCAAGGCCCTATTCACCAGGTCAGTGGCAGTGACTTTATTCACCCGGTCTGTGGCAGAGACCAACCTCACGGTCTGTGGCAGAGATCGTGTGCCAAAGCTGTTTGAGAAACCTAAACAGTCTAAAGAGCTAAGCTTTGTTTGTGCCTGGACCTCCTCCACACCTAAGCTGTCCTGTATCTTCGCTCCAACCTGTCTGCTCTCAAAGAGGCTGTTTATTATCCTGTGTGAAATAAATGTTGAGTTGGACTTTCAGCTAGTGTGGACATTCACATTCCTGGGGGAAAACGAGGACTTGCATCTATCTAAGGTAGAGGTGAGATCATTCTTGGGAGGACTTTGACTCTGGCCGCAGACAAGGCCCAAAATTAACACCGCTCAACCTCTTTACTCAGGAGGGTACGGGCTTGTGGTGCGGTGTGCCTCTCTCTGCCTGCGAGGATCCTAATTTAATGCAGGCTGGGGAGAGGTGGGTGCGCTACACATGCTAATCTCATATTGAAAATTAAGAGTTTACTAAGGTTACAAAAATTCTCGTATGATAGAATAATAATTCAGAAGTGATTTTGTGTATTGTATTTGTATTGTATTTTTGAACGACAACTGTACTGATTAAAAGAAAATTGTACGATCTGGTATCATACGAGAATAATGTTTACGCTTGTCCCATCGAATAATATCGGATAAACGGTCGTGATCGGCTCTCAAAAGCTGTGTACCAAAGATCAGATTATCGTACGATTGCTTCGAAAGCGGTATTTTTCATATGATTTTTGGATTGTGTGCATGGCCCATAAGGGTTTACTTTTAGTGGCAACAGTTCTGGATCACAAAAGCAGCTGAAGAGAATTGCCAATCACATGGAAGGTTAACCAGCCAGCTTACACATATGTATTTCAATGCAAATGCAATTGCCTTCTTGGAGTTCAGTTTTGATTTGATGGCACCCTAGCTGTAGTGTGAGCAAAGAAAATTCATACATTAATAAGGACCATTGACTATTTTAATGTAAGTTTATCACATTTCTTAATGATCTCTGGTGTGAACTGATGCTGAAAAATATTATTTATTAATAGTCCCCTGTTAATCAATAATATTGATACAGATAATTTACTGAGATGCCTTGGTAGCTATTAACACTTTTTTTCATATAAAATGACAGACGGCACTAATGATGCTTAGTTAATTAAGGAGTTAATGGTTGATAACCTGAAATTATGAAATATTTCTAATAGTCTCTAAGACTTTTTGCATAAATCATTGTATCTAAATCCAAGAACAAAAATGTAATATACTGTACTTCAGATATACCAGTCCTTAGATGTGGTGGCTGCATATGGTTTATTTTTTCCAGGCTTTTTCCTTTTTTGTTCACCTGGTAATCCTACCAGTAACTTGCTTCATGCCCTAGGGTGACAACACTCAATCTAGAAATATATCAAAACTAGATTACCGGGTAGTTTAGATCCTTATCAGATTGCGTATAGGGCAAATAGAAGCACAGAAGATGCGATAGCTTTAGCGCTGCATGGGGCACTTAGAGATCTTGAGCATTCGGGAAACTACATAAGGATCTTGTTTATAGATTACAGGTCTGCCTTTAATACCATCATTCCAGTTCGGTTGTTTGTTTGAAAAAATTCAAAAATTGGATTTGCCGCCTTTTATTTGTTTTTGGATAAGGGATTTTATGGTCCATCGCTCACAGGTGGTCAAATTGGATACGTTTGTTTCTTCCAAGCGAGAAATAAGTACTGGAGCACTGCACGGTTGTGTGTTAATTCCCTTTCTCTATGGGCTCTACACATATGACTGCACCCCCTATTATGAGACCAATAGTATAGTTAAGTTTGCCGATGACACTACCGTAATTGGTTGTATCACTGGAGACAATGAGGAGCAATACAGGAGAGAGGTTGATAGGATAGTGGAATGGTGTACAGCAAATAACCTGATCCTAAACACAGGGAAAACAAAGGAACTGATTGTAGATTTCAGAAGGAACAGGCCTGAACCAGCACCGCTTTTTATTAAAGGCGTGTGCATGGAGCGGGTCTCTACCTTTAAGTTTTTGGGAACAAGCATTCTTGAAAACTTATCGTGGACAATCAACGTTAAAACCAATATTAAGAAATCGCAACAGCGTTTATATTTTTTGCGACTCCTTAGGAAGAATGGCTTGGGAAGGAAGGTACTAGAGACCTTCTATCGCTCTGCCATTGAGAGTATATTAACATATTGTATTCTAGATTGGTATCCTAGTTGTACGCAGGCAGATAAAAATGTTTTAAAGAGAGTGGTTCGAACAGCGCAGAAAATTGTAGGGTGTGAACTTGTTTCTCTAGGTGAAATATATGAGACTCGTTGCCTTTGTAGATCAGGAAAAATAGTGAGAGACCAGACTCATCCTGGTTGTCATTTCTTTGAATTATTGCCATCTGGGAGACGTTTTAGGGCGATTAAAACAAGGAAAAATAGATTTAAAGAGAGCTTCTTTCCCAGGGCTGTTAAGGCTATCATGGAATGAAATGAAAGAGGTCACATAGTTTTATATTACCCTTCAGGTCTGGTATGGATATTAAGGGGAACCCCGCACCAAAAAAAAAATGGCGTGGGGTCCCCCGAAAAATCCATCCCAGACCCTTCAGGTCTGGGATGGATTTTAAGGGGAACTCCGCACCAAAAAAAATAAATAATGGCGTGGGGTCCCCCCAAAAATCCACACCAGACCCTTATCCGAGCATGCAACCTGGCAGGCCGCAGGAAAAGAAGGGGGGACGAGAGAGTGGCCCCCCTCTTGAACAGTACCAGGCCACATGCTCTCAACATGGGGGGGAGGATGTCCCCATGTTGACGGGGACAAGGTCCTCATCCCCACAACCCTTGCCCGGTGTATGTGGGATCTGCGGGTGGGGGGCTTATCAGAATCTGGAAGCCCCTTTAACAAAAGGGACCCCCAGATTCCGCCCCCTATGTGAATTGGTAATGGGTACATTGTACACCTACCATTTCACAAAGAAAGTGTCATTTAAAAAAAAAAAACACATCGGATCACCGATCCAGCGATGCTGCAGTCTCAGTCTCCACTCCACAGGAAACCCCCATGACGTAAGAGGGGGCGAGGTCACCCATCATAGGGTAAGCCAAGGCTTTCCCCGGCAAGCTGGGAATACACAATGATGTGGCGTCACGGGGCGGGGTCACCCGCTTACGTCATTGGGTATTCCCCGGCAAGCGGGGCTTACCCTATGATGTGACAGGTGACCCCGCCCCCTCTTACGTCATGGGGGTTTTGTGTGGAGTGGAGACTGGAGGAGACTGCAGCATCGCTGGACATCGGATCACCGTGGGACATAGAGAACAACGCTGGACAGACTGGATTACATCGCTGGAATGTTTTTTTTAATTTTAAATTTTTTGATTTTTAATAAAGGACTTATCCCAACTGTGTCTGTGTTTTTTTTTTTTAATTTTTACACTTTCTTTGTGAAATGGTAGGGGTACAATGTACCCGTTACCAATTCACATAGGGGGGGGCGGAATCTGGGGGTCCCCTTTCTTAAAGGGGGCTTCCAGATTCCAATAAGCCTCCCGCCCGCAGACTCCCACAACCACCGGGCAAGGGTTGTGGGGATGAGGCCCTTGTCCCCATCAACATGGGGACATCCTCCCCCCCAATGTTGAGGGCATGTGGCTTGGTACGGTTCAGGAGGGGGGGAGCTCTCTCGTCCCCCCTCTTTTCCTGCGGCCTTCCAGGTTGCGTGCTCGGATAAGGGTCTGGTATGGATTTTTGGGGGACCCCATGCCATTTTTTTCTTCAATTTGGTGCAAGGTTCCCCTTAAAATCCATATGGATTTTTGGGGGGGACCCCACGTCATTTTTTTTTAAAATTTTGGTGCGGGGTTCCCCTTAATATCCATACCAGATCTGAAGGGCCTGGTAATGGAATTTTGGGGGGACCCCCACGCATTTTTTTTTATTTTGGTTCCCTGCGAAAAAAAGTCATTTAAAACTACTCGCATCTATTAATGTCGGGTCTGGCAATACAGATAAAAGTCATTGAAAAAAACAGCAGGGGTTCCCCTTAATATTCATACCAGACCCAAAGGGCCTGGTAATGGACTGCGGACGGGGACCCCTGACGTTTTTTTCAATGACTTTTCTCTGTATTCCTGGGGACCCGACAATTCATTATAACCGTAAATGGTTTTAAATGACTTTTTTTCCTTCAAAAATGACATTTTGAGCAGGGACAATTCTAAACACGGGAAACATGCGCTACTTTACAGGCATACTTTAGACATCCCCCAGGTACAAAATTTAAAGGAATATTTCACTTTTATTGCTTCACTTTAAGCATTATTAAAATCACTGCTCCCGAAAAAACTGCAGTTTTTAAAACTTTTTTTTGCATTGATACATGTCCCCTGGGGCAGGACCCAGGTCCCCAAACACTTTTTATGACAATAACTTGCATATTAACCTTTAAAGCACTTTTGATTTTTCATGTTTGTGTCCTATAGACTTTAATGGTGTTCGCGTGTTTGAACAAATTTTTTGCCTGTTCACATGTTCTGGTGCGAACTGAACCAGAGGTTGTTCGGCTCATCCCTACCGCTGATCATTCTGTACACAGCAGAACGGCAGTCTGCCTATGTAAACAAGGCAGATTGCTGTTCTGTCAGTACAGAAGGCATGGATCCTGTATTCCTGCAAAGCAGGAACACTGATCTTTGCCTTCCACTAGTAAAAGCACCTCCCCCACAGTTAGAAAACACATTTTAGGCACACAGTTAACCCTTTGATTGCCCCTGATGTTAACCTCTTCTTAGCCAGTGACATTAGTATAGTGACAGTGCATATTTTGTTGCACTGATCACTGTATTGGTGTCACTGGTTCCCAAAAAAGTGTTAGTTAGTGTCCAATTTGTCCGCCGCAATATCGCAGTCCCGCTATAAGTCGCTGATCCCTGTCAATACTAGTAGAAAAAAAAAACACATAAATCTATTCCATATTTTGTAGACGCTATAACTTTTGCGCAAACCAATCAATATATGCTTATTGGGTATTTTTTTTACCAAAATTTGTAGCAGAATAAATTTTGGCCTAAATTGACAAAGAAATTAGATATTTTTAAAAAAAAATATTGGATAGGTTTTATAGCAGAAAGTAAAACATTTTGTGGTTTTTTTTTCCACAATTGTCGGCCTTTTTTTGTTTATAGCCCAAAAAATAAAAACCACAGATGTGATCAAATACTACCAAAAAGAAAGCTCTATTTGTGGGAAAAAAATTACATACATTTTATTTGGATACAGTGCCACACGACGTGCAATTCTCAGTTAAAGTACCGTAACACTGTGCCGTATCGCAAAAAATATCCTGGTCAGAAAGTGGGACAAATCTTCTGGAACTGAAGTGGTTAAAATTGAACTAAAGTCAAAACCTTTTTTTTTTTTAGTTTTGGATAGAATGAAGATGGATTAAACACCTGTCTCTTTTTTTTTTTTTTGCTGTCTGTGACTCTGTTAGGGAGATTCACCATCTCTATTTGTTTTGTTACCATTATCATCGAAAGTGAATGTAAAACAAAATTCCAAATTTTGGGTTATCCCCAGAAAAGTAATAGAGGGGAAATCTTCCAATGGGGGCACTAGTTCTGGTGATCCTGGTGACAATTGTGACAGCAGGAAGGTAAAGTCACCTGGTTGCATCCAGGGGGGTAGATATATTTCACCCAGATTCAGGCTTTACGCCGACTTATACAACTAGGTGGAGAGTTGTATAAGCCCAGCTAAGGCTAGTGGGCTCATGGATGACTCATACCTCTAGGGAGAGGGCTGGGCGTCGTGCAGGCAGGGAGTTGATGAGGCCAGCTGAAGCCTGTCAGTTCGTTTAAGGCCTCTATAAAAACTCCCAGATTCATTAGGTGTTAGCTCATGCCTGGACCCAGACCTGTGTGGACTGTCTAGGGAGAGTGAACCCCTGTGCGGTGAGACAAAAGCCTGTGTGGCTATTTGCTTGGACATTTAAAACCAGGGACTTAGGGACTAGGACAGCACTAGGCTGATCCCAGTTGTTAGTTAGGAAACCTGTATGTTTAGTCAGAGGTCAAGTTGACCAGGATTTATTTTGTTTATATGTTTCTTTTGGCTTTGCTGTGTTTTGTCACTGTAAATAGAAAATAAACCGCACCTTTTTTTTTGATTTTGAAAACCACAACCTCCGTTTGCTGGGCCTGTTTTTGTGTGGGGAGCCCATCCCGGGGGTCACACACACCCGCTGCCGAGCTAACCCCCTCACACAATCTATAGATGTTTTCATTTTGAAGGGATTTCCTCTCACTTCCTGTCAGGGAAGGGCTGGCAGCCTTAGTAAGCCTGGGGGGCAAGTCCAGTCAAGTGGCCCATTGAACCACTGACTTAGCTCACCATCTATCTACACCACATTCGCTGCACAGAGAGAGAGAGGGAGACTGCTCCATATTGCTCCAGAGAGAGAGAGAGAGACCATTTGACACTGCCTGCACAGAGAGAGAGAGACCGCTTGACACTGCCTGCACAGAGAGAGAGACCGCTTGACACTGCCTGCACAGAGAGAGAGAGACCGCCTGACATTGCCTGCACAGAGAGAGACTGCTTGCACAGAGAGAGAGAGAGAGATAGACCACTTGACACTGCCTGCACAGAGAGAGAGACCGCTTGACACTGCCTGCACAGAAAGAGAGACCGCTTGACACTGCCTGCACAGAGAGAGAGACCGCTTGACACTGCCTGCACAGAGAGAGACAGACCGCTTGACACTGCCTGCACAGAAAAAGAGACCGCTTGACACTGCCTGCACAGAGAGAGAGAGACCATTTGACACTGCCTGCACAGAGAGATACCACTTGACACTGCCTGCACATAGAGAGATACCACTTGACACTGCCTGCACATAGAGAGATACCACTTGACACTGCCTGCACACAAAGAGATACCACTTGACACTGCCTGCACAGAGAGAGAGAGACCGCTTGACACTACCTGCACAGAGGGAGATACCACTTAACACTGCCTGCACAGAGAGAGAGAGAGACCACTTGACACTGCCTGCACAGAGAGAGAGACCACTTGACACTGCCAGTACTGAGAGAGACTGCTCCACATTGCCCGCAGTGTGAAAAGGTCACTCTGTGGGGGCAGTGCAAAGCGGTCCCTCTCTGTGGGGGCAATGTGAAGGGGTCACTCTCTGTGGGAGCAGTGGGAAGGGGTCACTCTCTGTGGGGGCAGTGCGAAGGGGTCACTCTCTGTGGGGGCAGGTCACTCTCTGTGGGAGCAGTGCGAAGGGGTCACTCTCTGTGGGGGCAGTGCGAAGGGGTCACTCTCTGTGGGGGCAGGTCACTCTCTGTGGGAGCAGTGCGAAGGGGTCACTCTCTGTGGGGGCAGTGTGAAGGGGTCACTCTCTGTGGGGGCAATGTGAAGGAGTCACTCTGTGGGGGCAGTGTGAAGGGGTCACTCTCTGTGGGGGCAATGTGAAGGGGTCACTCTCTGTGGGGGCAGTGCGAAGGGGTCAATCTCTGTGGGGGCAGTGTGGAGGGGTCACTCTCTGAGGGGGCAATGTGAAGGGGTCACTCTCTGTGGGGGCAGTGTGAAGGGGTCACTCTCTGTGGGGGCAATGTGAAGGGGTCACTCTCTGTGGGGGCAATGTGAAGGGGTCACTCTCTGTGGGGGCAATGTGAAGGGGTCACTCTCTGTGGGGGCAGTGCAAAGGGGTCACTCTCTGTGAGGGCAGTGTGAAGGAGTCACTCTCTGTGGGGGTGAAAGTTTCCCAGCCATCAGAATACAGTGATCACTGCTGGCAGCTATAGCAGCCAGCAGTGATTGCCAAAAAAAAAAAGAAAGACATGCTGGCTGTACTGAAGTCAGTTGATAGACTGAATTCTGTACAACCACATTCTGCACATAGATGGATTGAAATTCTGCTGGTTCAGCAGAAAATTCAATCTGTCTATGGTGGCTTAAGTCCACCAGCCTTGGAGTTAAATATCCTCAAATCTTCTGAAAGGGGTGCTCTACTTAAGTGTAGAAATTCACTTTTTACTCCACCTTATTTCCAGAACTCTTTAGGTATTAGATATGCAAACAATAAGGTGAGGGCACATCTAATACCTACAGAGAGTAATGGAAATAAGGTGGAGTTCAAAGTGAATCGTGCCATTACTTGGAGGGATTGGCATTCAGGGGGTTAAAACAGGCAGGGATGAAATTTGATATCACCTCCTCTGCCTATCAATTTTCAGTGGAGTGGCAGTGCCTGCTGCAAGTGAATACAAGCCTTTGGGCTCACACTGGTGTACTGGCAGTTTTTTATTGCCATAGTCCCTCAGGTTGCAAATGTTTGCTGCATTTTCTGGAATTGCACCAAAGATGCAGCATGCAGGACGTTTTGTGCACTTTCAGAACATGCAGAAAAATGTGCAACCACTATGGGACTAGGGGCAACATGCAGGAAGAGTGCCAGTACACCAGAACTGCAGACAAACCACAGCATGCCAGTGTGAGCCCACTTCATAACACCTAGGAGGGCAAGGTAGTGTCACAGGCTGCTAGAAAACCAAAAAAAATCTTTAGCTGCAGAGAGGGGGAGGGAGGAGGAGCTCACTTACTTGGACGGTCCCAGCCTCCCAGGAGACTTACTGGATTCCGCCTGACTGCTCAGATTTAACTTTCCCGCCCACACATCCTCTTCACAGACAGCACACAGGCTGCCCGGAGTGTGGGCGGGGAAAGAGAGAGAGAGCAGGTCCAGCCGCTGCCAGCCATTCGTGTGGAGGAGGGTGGGGCTGGGCTCTGTAACACAGACTGTCGGCCATGTGACAAAGAAGACATCGCTGTCTCACAGTACTGAATATAGCTGCCGCACTCGGCCAGCTCAAAAACAGCGCATGTGCAGTTCTAAGCTGGCAACACGGCAGCCTTTGTAGAGCATATCAGAGCGGCCCAGGGGGCAAATGCATCCCTGCCCCCTGGGCCAGCCCGCCCCTGCTTCCTGTTTAGCTATGGGTCAGGAAGTAAAGGGAAATCTCCCCAATTGGATGCAGTTGGCAAAAAAAAAAAAACTCTTCACAATGAAAAAAAGTTTCACCTTTAGTTACACTTAATTCATTTCCATCAAAACACAGGCAGACCCTGGTGAATTGGGAAGCACATATCAATCCCCAGTCTGCTTGCAGGATTATTATTATGAATGAACACCATTTTGGGGCTCAGTACCATTTGTCATTGTTACATAGTTTATAGACAATTTAGAGACTTGTGCTAGAGAATGAAAATCTGCTTTTCGTGACTCATACGTTAATGTGTCAATATGGTATACCCTTTGTTGGTTTAGTTAAAATGGGTCCATCAATAAGAGAAAGATTTTCCATTCTCTGTCCTCTGTATTATCCTTGTATCTTTCTTTTCACACCATTTACAGTATGAGTAATGCGCCAATTTATGCAGCCGTACATCAACTGTGACATTTTCTTTTTCTCATCATTTTCATGTGTGTTTGCTCCCCTCTAGAAGTGCCATATGCATGAGCTGTACTATAGATCACAAAAAGACATCATCCCCCATTTGACTGACAGGAACCATCCTAATGATGCTTTATGTAAAATCTGTACGTGTTTATGATTGTGTCAGCATAATTTAGCAATTTACTGTGGTAAGCATTTAAATTTTCAAGGGCTTTCTCCTGCACATTTGATCCTGTGTAAAAAAAAAAAAAAAAAATACAGACAAGAGACTATGGGTAGGTTACTACAGTTCTGCATTATAACATATACAAAGGGTTTTCTTTATTGAGGTTTGTAAAACAGGAAATGTAATGCCCTGAAGCTGTAAATGACATTTAAAATGTAATTTTCTGCTATTTTCAGTATTGCCCTTGTAACAAAATAAAAGGTACTTTAAGTGGATGTACGCCCACTGTCATCGTTTTTAATTTAATAACATAGGGCATATATAGAAGGATATACATGCCTCCTGCATGTATCCTTACCTGTCATAATTCACCCCTTTAGCTTAGTTATATTCCCAAATCTGTGGGCAGATCTGCTGTCCAGTGGGTGGGGTCGTGACGTCAGAGGACTTCTCCGCCCACCACTACACTCCCTCTGGACAGCTAGCGTTGCGAGGACGAGCCTTGCGCCAGGGGAGACTAAAGTGCATGCACAGGAGTGACAGAGCGCGTTCTGTGAAGAAGCAGAGCACGCACTTGGCCCCATGTCACTTCTGCGCATGTGCACATACTCCGCAGTCTACATAGGACGATTCTACAGAGCTGTGTGTGGGAGCTGTGAGAGGTAGAGCCTCTATAAGGCTTGTGCATGAGATATTTAAATCACCTGTCACTCACAGCATGACGGAAGAACTGGCTGCTATTTCTCTGTCTGTCCATTTTTATCTCACTGAAAAAAGATAAGAGGATTGCTCAGAGCTGGATTAACTCTTCGTGACTGGGCACAGATTACATGAAATCCTATACTGTACAAGTTACAAGCCTTATTTAAAAAAAAAAAAAAATTGGGTTTACATCCACTTTAAAGCAAAACACCAAAAACAACAAGATAGAAATAAATAGCCCAATTAAAATAACAAAGGCAGCTTTTGCTGCAATAAACACCCTCCAGAGTACTTTTTTCTACCACATGATGTCCACACTTTGATATTGAGTATCATTCAACCCATTTCCTCTGAGCCCAGGTGGCCCTAGATCTACCCCAGACTGTGACTGGACAGTGAAAGCAGAAGCAGCACAGTGATGAGCTCTTCTCACTGGCACTATGCTTTCTCCTCCTATAAGCATGGTTCTTGTCAGCAAATGAACTGGTTAGCTGCTGCTTTCCCTTAGTCCAGTTCTGACATACAAGGACTGAAAGTGGCTGATACAGCGTCAAATTCAGGTACCTGCTTATTGCTTGGATTAAAAAATATGATGTATTAATGAAATACAAAGCTGCATTAATTTGTGTCTTTTTTACCCACCTATCATTTGCATTTACAGGGCAATGCAAAAAATGTAATCAAATTCATACAGTGCAGCGCAACTAGCAACAATGTATCAAATACTCCAAAAAATACATAGATATATATCACTGTGTTCTAAGAGCAACGTTTTTTTTGCTACAACCAAAAAAAAAAACCCAGTGAATTCAATCAAGATAAATACGGTAGCTCTAAAGTTCATTGTGTTATTAGGTGAAGCAATAGACTGTGATCTTCCACCTCTGTGTTCCAAAAAGTAAATATGCTCATCAATAGTGATCTTCCACCAGTGAATGGATGGCCGCTCACCTTATACTTAGACCCCTGTTTCACCAGTGGGTCTAAGCAAGCAGTCCCCTAATGGGGGTAATATCAGATGAATGCTCCTGATCCGCTCTTAAATCTCCAATACCTCCTGTCAGTGTTGCATGCTCTCAATCAGAGGTATATGCAAATCAAACAAAAGGAAATCTAGTGCTCTCTGTCAGAATATTTAATGTCAGGTAAAATCAAGATAGCGCACTCACATAAAAAGGCACTCAGCCATGCCGGCATTTCAAACAGATAATCCGCTCCTAAAGTGCTTCAGTGTAAGTGGTAATGACCGCGGGATGAAAAAATGAGGGTCCATTCACAGACGCGTGTCGTCCTGGGTGTGGACTTCATCAGTGGGTCTGCAAAACATTGTCTTCCCATGTGTAATGGATTTCTTTTCTTATACCCCTGCTGCCATGCTTGGCAATTCAGATTGAAGGGTAAATGGCAATTGCGCCGCCATGCAACACTGTACGCAAATAAAATTTATGTAATATTTTTCACACAAATAGAACTTTCTTTTGGTGGTTTTTGATCACCACCAGTTTTTTTGTTTTTTTTTTACTATATAAATAGAAAAAAAAACCCTGAAGATGAAAAAAAACCTATATTTTTTAGTTTCTGCGATAAAACATAGCCAAAGGAAAAACAAAATCATGAAAATTTAGGCCAAATTGTATTCTGCTACATGTCTATGGTATAAAAAAATAAATCCAATAAGTGTATATTGATTGGTTTGCGTGAAAGTTATAGCGTCTACAAATGATGGTATTTACTGTATATACTGGAATTTTTATTTATTTATTTATTTTAATATTAGTAATGATGGTGATTAGCGACTTATAGTGGGACTGTGTGGTGAGCAATCTGACACTAACTGACACTGTGTGGGAACTGACTAACTGACACTGACAGTGCTAATACTATACACTGTCCCTGTACTAATGACACCAGCTGGGAAGAGGTTAACATCTAGCAGCAATCAAAGGGGTTAACTGTGTGCCTAACAATGTGTAATGTGTGCTGCTTTTACTAATTGACGTGGCTGATTTTTCAGCTTTGCAGGGAGTAAAAAACAGCTACATCTCTGCTCCATGTACAGAGCCCTGTGTTGTTAGTAAACACAGGGCTCTGTACTGTCATTTGCTAAGCCGATCAGCAGGTCCCTGCTAAAAATCATTGGCCAGGACCTGCTGACTAACTTGTGCTGTACCAAATCAGAGCACAGATGGTGTGGTGTGGACATGCTGGATTTTGTACATGTACATGATCCAGCACAGAGCGGCCGCCTCATCGCCGTATATATGCCGTATATGGACATTTTCTTGTTTGAAAGTCCAAATGTCTAACACTAAAGTCCCCAACCCCTTTTGTTTCCATTTATCAAAGATTTTGGTAAAAATAAGCTGATTTCTACGAATTTTTTCCATTTCAGAAAAATGTGTTGGAGTCGATAGGGAAGATGAAATTAAAGTGAGTTTTAAATAGAGAGAAACAGAAGCACCTTTGACCTGCTCCTGTGGCCAAAATGGGCTCAATACTTTACTGCGATTTTGCCGCAATTTTATCACGATTTTACTGTACATGTGGTGTGTTTTTCCTAGGTCATGTGATTCAAAATCCAAATTAAAATCGTAACACAGGTGCATTATTAATGAATTCTTGCTGCGTTTCCAATGCATTCCAATGACCAAAAATGCAACAAGCAAGATGTTTAACACCACAATGGAAGAACAATGGTTTATGTAAAGACATACATATCATTTTAAGGGATGCATTTTTCTTGAGCTTTTCTTGCGCTAAAGGTGCCGATAATGGGCAATATCACATTTGTTTAAATTCATGGTATTAATTAAAAAGTCAAATATATTACAATTATATATAAAAATATAAGTATTTTCTAAAAACTGTAATTTTTGGTTTCATTTCAGTGCACCTTTAATTTGTTCACAGTAAGAATGAAACAGACAGTAAAATAAAGTTAAAGCAATAGTACACAAAAACACATAAAGAAAAGAGGAAAAACACAAACAAAAAATAACACTAAATAAGATAAAACAGAAATACACTCCCACAAAAATCTCTAATAAGGAAGAAAAAAAATATCTATTTTTTCCTTCACGCAAATTTCACCTAGGCAGCTCATTGAGCAAAACTGTGAGCTTCCTTTTTCGCCAAATTTCACCAACGTCATTTTATGATAATAACAATTTCACCAAAATCACTCCACTCATCCTTATTATCCAATGCGTAGAGCCTGTACTGTATATCCTTTGGCTGGCGTTCCACGCCTGAAAATCACATTGCCTCTTGCACAGTTAGTGCTTTTCATAGCTTGACAAGCCCCAAATACTATTTAACATGCTTGTTTGCTTTTAAATAATGAATGAATAAAATAAATGTAGTCAGCTACTTTTTTCCTAATTTAGTCATTTGCTTCAAAAGAAAATTCAGATGTGGAGTTTGACATTTATTGAATAGACAATGAATAAGTGTTCTTAATGCAATGAAAAAAGAAAATGGAAAAGTATTTATTTTCTAGAATGTTGATTGAGACTCAGCAGCCATAAATGCCAAGCTATTATCACAGTGTGCGCCTGATGCCAAGTGATGAGCCAAGGTTTACGTAAACCTTGGAAAAGGATTTTACGCAGTAAGGCTCAAAGTAATTATTCTTTTTTACTCATATAAAAGCAACACTAATAACACTAATCCTAACAATATTACATTATGCACCATCCAATAAAAGCATGGATGAACTGTATTTATAACATTCAGCATGAACATTTTTACAAGAGTTCAACCACTTCAGCCCCGGAAGATTTGGCTGCCCAATGACTGGGCCATTTTTTGCAATTCGGCACTGCGTCGCTTTAACTGACAATTGCGCGGTCATGCGACATTGTACCCAAACAAAATTGTTATTTTTTTCCCCACAAATAGAGCTTTCTTTTGGTGGTATTTGATCATCTCTGCGATTTTTATTTTTTGCTCTATAAACAAAAAAAGAGCGATAATTTTGAAAAAAACACAATATTTTGTACTTTTTGCTATAATAAATATCCCCAATTTTTTTTTAAAAAGTGATTTTTTTCTCAGTTTAGGCCGATATGTATTCTTCTACATATTTTTGGTAAAAAAAAATCGCAATAAGCGTATATTGATTGGTTTGCGTCTACAAAATAGGGGATAGAATTATAGCATTTTTATTATTATTTTTTTTTACAAGTAATGGCGGTGATCTGCGATTTTTATCGGGACTGCGACATTATGGTGGACACATGGGACACTTTTGACACATTTTTGGGACCATTGGCATTTATACAGCGATTAGTGCTATAAAAATTCACTGATTACTGTAAAAATGTCACTGTCAGGGAAGGGGTTAACACTAGGGGACGATCAAGGGGTTGTGTTCCCTAATGTGTGTTTTAACTGAAAGGGGAGGGAACTGACCTAGAGGAAATAATAGATCGTGGTTCCTAGCTATTAGGAACTCATGATCTCAAAATAATCCCAGTAATGATCATGAAATTTAAATGAAGCCAATTATACTGGCTAGCAGTGTTAATTTAGTCGATTTCGTAATGTGCTCTGCTCTGATGAAGCTTGGGTACAAAAAAGTGAAACGCCGTCAGCATCACGCTGTCACGCCGGCTTTAGTGAGGACACGGATGTCTCACCCACCCAGCTGACCATCTCACCAGTTCCAATATTCTCCTGATCCAACTTCCGAACAGCGCCTGTAAGGCGCTGTATACCAGGCTGTACCACGCTGCACGAGATGCTGCACAAATCCATACGGAATGCCAGTCTGTTGAGACATTGCTCTACCTAAACGGACACACACGGGCACATGATACATCTTGTTACTGAATATCTGCTCTTCACCCTAATAAACGGGTTGGATCTGCCTTCCAGCTGAACTTTATGGACATGAAGGGAAGTGACTAAATAAAGACGTCTAACGGTGAGCTCTAATTTACCCCCATCAGTATTAAGGGGAAGCCTATCCATGTCTAGCCGTCTGCTCCCTAATTAACCATTCATGGTATCCAACCGCTCCGTGATGAGCAATTCACAAAACGAATTCAGTGTGTATCTGGCCTGTCCAAAACTGTGTTAGCAGTGTGCTATATTGTGGTTTCTTTCCTGTGTTTGGATAGATGGTGATACCTGAATTGTATCATCTTGGAGACTCAGTACGAACTCTCAACACTCACGGATTAACTTTATTTTTTCAAACATTGAAGATAGTATCCAGTTGTATCCATTGTATAATCTGAGACTGTAATGAGAAGAGTACTCCAGCAGGAGGGATATTTGATGTGTATGGCTGTTTGTGGTGGCCACCTGTGTCCTGTCTTATGCCGCGTACACACGATAGTTTTTAATGTTATTTTCAAAAACGACGTTTTTCTTGACGTGATTTTTCTTGCTTCCTCTCAAGCCTGTCTTGCATACTCACGTTCATTAAAAAAAAACGCTTGAGCAAAGCGCAGTGACGTAGAACACGTACGACGGCACTATAAAGGGGAAGTTCCGTTCGAATGGCGCCACCCTTCATGTTATTAAAGTTTGTTGAGTGACGATTCGCGCTTTTCAGCCTCGTGCTTTTCAGTCCGTTACAGTGTGACGAATGTGCTATCTCCATTACGAACGCTAGTTTTCACAGAACGAGCGCTCCCGTCTCATACTTGATTCTGAGCATGCGCGTTTTTTTTCCCCTCGTAAAAGCATACACACTACCGTTTTTCACGTCGTTAAAAAAACGACGTGAAAAAATGGAGCAGGTTCTCATTTTTTTTAGGCCATTTTTCACGTCGTTAAAAATGCTCTGGAGCCTACACACGATCGTTTTTAATGCCCAATTTAAAAAATGGCATTTTTAACATCGTGAAAAACGGTCGTGTGTACGTGGCATTAGACTAGTGTCTAATTTTAAATCGAATGTGGTGGAAGTGGGTGTAATCTTTGTAACCTTTTGTTAAAAACCTTTCAATGAGATTTTATATGCGAACATTTAATAAATAAATATAGTCTCACCCGGTTGTTCCTCTTTGAAGAATTTCTTGTATAAATTTTCTCTTTCTTTTTATTCAAAAAGACTAAAATACGACTAAAGCTAAAATGGAATTTTAGTCAAAAGACTATAACTAAAACTAAATTGAAATTTGACGTCAAAATTAACAGTGCTTGCGAGAAAATAATTGGAAATAGAATAATTGTAAAATAAAAGCGATGATACTGGTTAGAAAATAAAAGCATAAGCAGCATTGTAGCATTGCCTCAGTTGTAGGCTCGCTTATATTGGTGGTTTGTGGAAAAGTGCTCCCTTACTTTGGTACTTAGTGCAAAAAATGCACCCTTCATTGGTGGTTAGAATGCAACCCCTATAGTTGGCATTAATGAATGTCAACAGTTACCTGGGAGATGAGAGAAAAGGCTTTACTGGTTTATATCAATTCAAAAGGCACAAGGGAGGAGGTGAGCTAAGTAATCTTTAGGCCTAATGCACACAAATGGTTTGAGGTGCAAAATATGGTTTCCTGACATTTTTCCCCACCCAGGAAACCGCAGGTGGAGCATTCAGCTAACCATAGAAGTGAATGGCTATAGGCAGTCATACTTGGGTATGCACTTTCGAGCATTGAAATGTTCATACACATATGATGTATTTCCTGAACGTCTCAAACCAACTTTGTGCAAGTGTCTTTAACATTTTGATGTAAGTTTAAAAGTAATTTGCAATCTTTTTTAAATCTGCAGGTTTCATAATACCTGGTGATACTGCTAAGAAGATCCTTGGTAGGCATTCAGGAGGTGATCATTCTGCATCCTGAATGTCTGCTTTTTTTTTTTTTTAATCCCTAGGAGGGCTTTGTGTTAAAATACAACACCCTAACTTCGAGCCCAGTGTTTGGCTCACGGTTGCAGTACTCTCATTGACCTCAATGGGCAAATTTGACAGAGGGTGCCCAACTGGATTTTTTTGGGCCGTGGCATGTGTACAGCCCTGTTCAGCTGTAATGTTATAATTTAAGGGGGTGACCAAGGGGGCAGTAAAATTGGAGCCTCTTGCCACCCGTGTGAAAAAGCCCTTAAGATTTTCATTTACTTTTATTGCTAACTAATTTAAGTAGCACAACTGAGCTACTAAAGTCCCCTGTGTAGCTCTAGCCTAATGAAGTGACTGCCAGCAAGATATTTAACCTCTCTGCAGCAAAAGAATGAAATTGCTTGTGTACAGTAGCTTAGCCCTTAGAATGGGTACACATAACAGCCAAAAGAAAGGCAGGAAAAACTGTTTGGTTAGATGTGTATTTATCTATTAGAATTAAGTTAATGCAAAAAAAAGTTATTCTTTCATAGGCGTTAAAGGAAAAATATTGCTACGGCAGACCTGCTCTGCCAGGGGAAGCATATGGTCTCCATGCTTCAGGAAATATGACTCATGCTCTTGATGAGCAATCTCCTAAAAGCTTGCTGTATATGGCAGATTAGAAAACCAATTAAATATGTCTGGTCAGCTTGAAATAAAAAAAAAAACTAAAGCTTGTTTTCTTTTCTTAATACATTTTATTTTATTATTTACCAGCAATCTATTTTGGTGTCAGGCGATATAATATATTGCACCCCCTCTGGTGCACAGTATAGTTTCAATTGTTCTGATTGATTTGACATGATATGAAATGAAATCAACAGCCTTGCTGACCCCAGGGATCCAATCAAGAATATTATGGTTTATCTGTACTTGAAATGTAATAGGACTCAGCAGACAACCAATAAATCCCCTTTCACATTGGGCATTCAGGCGGACCTGATAGGAAGCCCCATGCATCCCTATGGACAGGCAGGTGTAAACAGACACAGAGTCCATCCAGGTCCCGTAAAAAAAGAAAAAAAAGAAAAAGATGTAGAAGTGATGGATTGGAGGTAGCCTAATGTAAATGGAAAGTGGAGTCCGTTTACATTAGGCTGTCCATAGATCTGTCACGGGGTCCACCCATGTCAGATTGAACACTGACATCCAACTCCTTCAGCTCTGATTCAGCAGACCCCCGGTGAGTGGAACCGGACTCTGCTCGGTGTGAAAGGGGTCTTAAAAAAATATCACAATTTAAATTAAATAAATAAACAAATATGTTTTAAAAAATGAGACAGAGTTCAGCAATCCAGAGCAGCCCTTTAAAAAAGTAATATATTGTGAACTAGATCCACCACCTACTGTAGCTAGAAGTTTATATGTATTTGGTTGCAGCGAGGGGTCTTATTTGACCTCATGCCTGAAGGTAAAACAAATCTTAATGGCTGAACACAGTTTTGAAACTTTGTCTTAGTAAAACTGTACATTTTATCAGAACTACTAAGTATATCCCAAAAATGATACTTTGTATTTTTCAGGATAAATTAGACATTAATTTGGTGTGGTAAACAGTAATGGATATCACCTGATATTTTTTGGGGGTTCAGTTTCCAAAGCAAACCTGATCCAAAATAGCAAAAAAAATGTTTTAATCGTAATTATATATTTATTGCCATTACCGTGACCTACCATAAAAAACCCCAAATAAATTCTTCGACTCCAATGTCCATGGCGATTCCATTATATTGTATTTAAAGTTTTTTAAGTTTACGGTAGTTTATGGTATATTATTTGTCGCTTGTATGCATAGCAGGGCCAAGAAACAATAGTGCACATTCTACACACTAAATAAAAAAGTTTCCTTTTTAATCCTACCTAAAACATATTGACATGTCAAATCGCTGTCTATTGCTGGCAACGGCACCATCTGAATCGGTGCGACGACGACTTTGTGGTGCCGCGCCGATTCCCAAAAGTAGTTCCTGCACTACTTTCAGCGACTTCTGGGTGCAATTTGAATAGACATCTATGCAGGAACCCGCACAGATGTCTGTCAAATCGTCCCCCGAAGTCGGACTGCATTGCCGGTTTGAAACCAGCCCTCAGTGTGAACCTGGGCTAAAAGTGTGACTTCGAGGGTAACAAGGAGCAAACACCAATCATTTAAATTACATGCTGGAGAGATACCTTTAGGCTCGATTTACATCTATGCATGTTGCTTTTGAACATTTCTATTTTGCTGTGCTTTCCGCTTTTTTTTACTGCAATTTTACTGCGATTTTGCCGTGATTTGCAATTTGTGTTTTTATGCTTTTTTTGTGGAAAATTAGTTGTTAGGCAGATTTAAATATGCAAAATGCAAATAGTGCCAACATCACGGTAAAAACGCACTACATGCTTTTCTGCAGCTTCTCCGTTGAAGTCTATTGAAGCAAAAAAAGCACAAATTTGCAATTAAAAAAAGTCCCTGACCCTTTCCAAAGGCATTGATGTAAACATGTTCCATAGGAACCAATGTTAAAAAAAAATCCTGCATTTCTGCAAAAGGCAAAAAACATGAAAAAACGCATTGGTGAGAATAGAGCCTTAAATTGGAACTTCACTCTCTCAGTTAACATTGACTATTTTAAATCCTTATGCTACAAGCATTAGTAAATAGATAGGGTTCAGCTGAAAGCACAGCAAAAAGTACTGTAGAAACATTCAAAAGCAACTTGTATAGATGTGAATCGAGCCTAAAGGTATCTCTCCAGCACGTAATTTAAAAGATTGGTGTTTTTCCTTTGTTACCCTTGAAGTCACACTTTTAGTCCAGGTTCACATTGGGGGTGGGTTTGAAATCGTGCGAGTTCAGCTACACAATTTCAAACCGGCAATGCAATCTGACTTCGGGGGGCGATTTGACAGACATCTGTGCGGGTTCATGCACAGATAGATGTCTATTCAAATCGCCCCCGAAGTCGCCAAAAGTAGTACAGGAGCTACTTTTGGGAATCGGTGCAGCGCCGCAAAGTGAGCATCCCACCGTTTCGGAAGGTGCCGTTGCCGGCAACAGTCATGTCAAATTGAATTTCGAAACGACCTGATGTGAACGTTGGCTGTACCTATTCTTTTCACATTTCTTCAAATACTTCCTGGTTTCCAGGACTTGGCAAATTTCTTAGCAAAGCACAGCAAAGCACAACCTCTTGCCTGCATGCCTGAGCTAAGGGCAGATGGATTCCGGGATATAAAATACTACATAAATTTTTTGCCCTTACTCAAGATGGCCACGACCAGAAATGCTAGGGGGGTGTTTTTCAAAGTGATTTCTCAGCAAAATAAAGCATGGGGACGTGGATGGATGGGGGAGTTTGCTTTGAATATTAAACATGAATTAAATAGCATTTTTAGCTTGTGGTGCTCAGATGCAGTGTAGTTCCACTTTAAGCTGTGTGTGGTGTTACAGAACAGTACGATTTTCACAAACAGAGTCAGCAACACCCTAATCTGTCAGCACATATATTGGATGTGTAACTGAATTGGAATCTTTCAGTTTTAGTTTTAGCTTGGAATAAATACAGCAACACTCCAATTGAATTCATTCAGATTTGGCTGTAACACCTCCCAATTTTGTATTTGACAGTAATACGCCTGAATTGAATGGTGGAAGTAGCAGCCATAGCATCTAAAGGCTATAGGAAAGTTTACTCTAAAATTTGAATTCTTCCCTAACAATAACTATTATTAAAAATGTTCCCTCCCCTTCTACTACTTATGCTGCCTATCCAGTAGAAAAAAGAGGAGTATACCTTTTTTTTTAGTCTGCTCCGGTCCAGTCAAATGATCCCCTGTGTCAGCGAGAAGAGGAAGGAGTGCTCAACAACAGCTGGGAATTCCAGGAGCCATGATGTCACTCATAAGCTCCCATGTCCCTCCCCTCTCCCCTGCAGCACCTGCTCATCACAGATCATGTGACTGTGCTGGACTTAAAATAGGTAATTACAGAGATCTTTTTTTACTCAGTTTAGGCAGCATAGATAGCAGGAGTGGATGGGAATATTTTTAAGATTAGTTAGTGTTAAGCAGGAATTTCACTTAAAAATAAAGCTAAAGCTCTCAACTTCATACCAACTGGCCAGTGACATAACTGCCTATTAGTATACTGTAGTTTGTGATTTTTTTTTTTTTTCACAGTACCACCTGGCATTGTCTTAAAAGTTTAAAGATGAAGTTTAGGTATGAATTTTATTGCATATTTACATTCACCCAGTTTGGAGTGATCCTTGTGGAGGCTTCAAATCACTGTTGTAGTCTCCACTATTATGCCGCGTACACACGATCATTTTTCCCGTTTAACAAGAAAAACGACCGTGTGTGGGCTTTTTGTCAGTTTTCCAGACAGGAAAAACGGCATTAATCACGACGAGAAAAATTAGAACATGTTCTAATTTTTCTCGTCGTGATTCCCGTCGTTTTTTTTCCGCGGCAGTTTTCCCATAGGGAAACACTGCCACGGAGCCCACACACGGTCGTTTTTCTCGACCAAAAAAAAAATGTCGGGCTAAAGGTGCCTGGGACTGATTCACCGACCTCCGCCCCTGGGCCAAAGGTTCCCATGGCGGACAGGAACACACACGCCCTGGGAGTAGGACTCCCGACGACCAACCAACACACAGGCAGCATCTGCCCTTTTTATATCCTCTCCCAGCATACACAGCATGCCGACCACTCCCACTGTATGGTTGCCGAGAGGGGACACACAAGGCACAGCACTGTATCAGCAGTTCAACCCTGACCCACCATGACAGCGCCACCCACAGGCCACAGGGAACAATACACCGATACTCTTCCTGCAGACAAAAATGGTTAATAATATCCTAACAATTTAGGTGTTTGAGCATAACTACCACTCAAACACTACCCCTAAATTGAGGACCCCGCTACACATACGTAAAATCTATATTTTGGGATTCATTCGGTATACAGAGATGGGAGTGGTTCACAAATTTGGTGTTGTGGTTTTAAAGTGTTTCTGTGCACTGTGTTTTTATTAACCACTTAAGCCCCGGACCATTTGGCTGGCTAAAGACCAGGCCACTTTTTGCGATTCGGCACTGCGTCGCTTTAACTAACAATTGCGCGGTCATGCGACACGGCTCCCAAACAAAATTGACGTCCTTTTTTTCCCACAAATAGAGCTTTCTTTTGGTGGTATTTTATCACCTCTTCGGTCTTTATTTTTAAAAATAGAGCGTCAATTTTGAAAAAAAGCAATATTTTTTACATTTGCTATAACTAATACCCCCAAAAATGTTTCCTCAGTTTAGGCCGATACGTATTCTTCTACATATTTTTGGTAAACAAAAATTGCAATAAGCGTATATTGATTGGTTTGCGCAAAAATTATAGCGTCTACAAAATAGGGGATAGTTTTTTTTGGGCATTTTTAATTATCGTATTATAATTATCGTGACTGCGACATTATGGCGGGCACATCGGACACTTTTGACGCCATTTTGGGACCATTGTCATTGATATAGCGATCAGTGCTATAAAAATGCACTGATTACTGTAAAAATTACACTGGCAGTGAAGGGGTTAGCCAGTAGGGGCGCTGAAGGGGTTAAGTGTGTCCTAGGGATGTGTTCTAACTGTAGGGGGGATGTGCGATACGACATTGATCACTGCTCTCGATTACAGGGAGCTGTGATCAGTGTACTGTCACTAGGAAGACTGGGGAAATGCTTGTTTACATCGATCGCGGGTATCCCTGCGTATATTGAGTCCGCGGGACCCGCGGTCGGACTCACGGAGCTTGCGGCACGCCCACGATGCCGCATCTTAAAGGGGACTTACCTGTACACCCATTTGCCCAGCCGTGCCATTGTGTCGACGTATATCGTGGTGCGCTGGTCGGCAAGTGGTTAAAGCTGAAGTTTAGATATGAATTCTATTGCTTAGCTGAAATAGTCCAGCTTGGACCCTGTGGAAGACCCAAAATATAGATTTTAGGTATGTGTTTGGTCGAAATTGGCGAGCACCAGGACAGTATACAGGCCCTTGAACAAGTATCAAATAAAAAGAGCTCTACAGTATGCGCCTTTGATGTATCTAAGGCCTCTTGTTATTTGATCCTGTGCTGAAAACCTTTTCTCTCTGGGAAGCAGAGGGTGGTGCCCAACCCTAGAGACACAATGGCTTGCAATTTCACCAGCTTAGATTGAAGGCCCTTTACCTAGCTGGGCAGACTGCTGCACAAAATAAATGCCATATTAAATTTAGAATCCTTCAGTAGCTATACTGCATCCCTCTAAGCAAGGTTTTATCTGACTGGCTTCACAGAGTATTTTCATTACCGTATTTTCCGGCTTATAAGACGACCTTTTGTACTTAAAAATATCCCCCAAAAGTCGGGGGTCATATTATACGCCGGTACATGTATGAGTCAGACTGTAGGCGTCCATTATTCAAAAGCCGCGCCTCCTCCTCGTCCTGTTCCGTGATAGGCGGAACACTCAGTTTCCCAGCAGAGCCTCTGTTCAGTGTTCCGCCTATCACAGAGGTCCTCTCATCCTCGGCCTCGGACGAGAGGACCTCCGTGATAGGCGGAACACCGAACACAGGCTCTGCTGGGAAAACGGAGTGTTCCGCCAATCACGGAACAGGACGAGGAGGAGGCCCGGCTTTTGAATAATGGACGCCCACAGTCTGATTCTGCATACATCAATAAGGTATGGAGATCTGGAGATCTGGAAATCGGCACAGTGAGGTATGCAATGGGCACAGTGAGGTATGCAATGAGCATAGTGATGTATGCAATGGGCACAGTGAGGTATGCAATGAGCACAGTGAGGTATGCAATGAGCACAGTGATGTATGCAATGGGCACAGTGAGGTATGCAATGGGCACAGTGAGGTATGCAATGAGCACAGTGAGGTATGCAATGGGCACAGTAAGGTATGCAATGAGCACAGTGAGGTGTGTCGGAAGGGGGTTGTCTTATACGGCGAGTATATCCCAAAACCAACCTTTTTAGCTGGAAAATTAGGGGGTCGTCTTATACGCTAAGTCGTCTTATACGCCGGCAAATACAGTACTATAAGTTTCTTATATTAAGCTCACTTGGACTGATCATTTTCAAACTGTATGCAGTTCTCATGCGAGTCCACCCAGCCTCTATCCTAGATTCTCAGATTGCAAGTGTTGTTTTGCCTTGTATGTACATCCATAAATCTATAATTTGTGCAGGAAGCTTTAATGACAAGATAATGCTTTGTGTCTGAAACAAGTCATTACAGAGCGGACGTATTATTGTAATGGCTGAGATTGCATTATATGTAACAAGTACAATATAAATTTTGCTATGAATAACACATACTATAAACTGTGAAGTAACTGTATAGGCAGATTATAGGGGGAGAATAAATAGGGTTTTCCACATAACTTGAAAAGATTTTTTGAATTTAGCACATACTGTACATGCATGAGAGATATATTTTAAATACCTTATAATTCATCTTTAAATGAAGTGCATTTTTTAAAATATTGTACCAAAGATGAATCTAGCAGCACTTTTTTAATGCACTGCTCCGAAAATACACAGGTGTAAAAGGTCTCTCTGGTGGATCTCTTTCATATATTGTATTATATAGGATAAAAACAGATTTCTTAGTAATCTCTCTTTTCTAGATTTCCCTGTGCATAATCACATGATTTGCTTTATTAATTTATAAACAGCCCTCTAGCTATTGCATATCAGTAGACCTCTCTATAAACTTCCCTAGGGTAACATTGATAATCAGATTAATTAAATATAAATGAATTTTATCTTTAAACATACACATTTAGTTGGGTCAGACCCTCCAATGTAGACTTTTCTTGAAAGTTTATTGCTCTGCCTTCTCTTGGTTAGCAGCTAATTCTTTCTGCTTTATTGGACTGTCTGAAACAAACATACCAGTAGATTATTAGTAGATTAGACAATAAATAAATGTTGTCTGATCTTGCTGTTTTCAGCTGGATCAGTTAAAAAAATAGAAGGCGGGTAAAAAAATGTGATTTGCACAGACAATCACATACCCCCTGAGAGGTACACTTGGCACACTGATCAAGGTGTTATGGCATCTGCCAGGTTCAACTATTTCAGCTTAAAGGCTATTGGTTCCCTGATAAAGGGGGCAGAGATGTAATAACCAAGCATGCATGTCTATGCACTTGTTAGAAGCTAAGTAAAGGGAGCGATCCACAGACTAAAGTCTATCGTCACACAACGGCTGCATGTACCTGGTTGTTCAGAAAACACACACAGCCGGTCAACATTTTGTTACAGTATCATAGTTATGGTGAAGATTAACTGATGCGCTGTATAGGTTTGACTGAAGCCTTTGGGTGGCCAGCCTATAGTGTACATGGGACAAAAAAATGTTGCCGCACTCAACATAGATAATGAATAAACAAGTGTCCATAAAGTGTGAACAACTGGTGCTGTTCTGAACAACGCAGATGAATTCCTTGATGAACATCCAGTTACAGTGAGTATAATTAATGTGCGTTTTGATGACCCAAGTGCACCTCCACCAATATTGATTTAAAATGCCTCTACCAGAGGTCTAGACTCCAAATTATTATAGTCTAGGCAGGAGTGATATAGGTATAGAAGATCCAATTAGCTTCCTCTATTATATTGCAGATGGTGGTACTATCTTGGCTGAT
The DNA here is from genome assembly GCA_029206835.1 of Rana muscosa. Lineage (NCBI taxonomy): Eukaryota > Metazoa > Chordata > Amphibia > Anura > Ranidae > Rana > Rana muscosa. The sequence continues at coordinate 1,137,434,357 of CM055116.1, read as the reverse complement.
GGTAAAGTTTACATAGTAGGGCCCATGAAGTAAAGATAAAAAAGCTACATAGTGTAAAACTGCTTGACAGTTTAATAAAATAAATCAGTGCTAAACACTTACAGAAATTGAGTATAAAAAAAGCATTAATAGACACAAGACATCCTAGAAGTCGATCAACCAGTATACAGGGTTGAAGTGCGTGATACCTCAAAAGCATGAACTCCACCAAATGCGTTTCTTTAGAATTAACGTCATTTGCGGCATTTTCTTGTTTCACGTTTATCACATCCTGTTGTGTTGTTGCCAGCAGCTTGCACCTTTATATTTAGTCTGTATACCTGTTTAATAATTATTTTGTTTATATGGTGTACAATGGCATTCCCAAACACAGGTCAATCGCCAAGTTTGGTGTCAAGGATGTGCTTAGTAGTTCACTTCAGAACTTCTTTTCCTTTCATACAAGTCTATGGGAATGCAAACGCAGCTGAAGCAAGTCAAATGCAAGTCAACTGCACCTGCAATGAATTCTGAATGGTCTTTGAAGTGTCTCAAACCGATGTCAAAAACACATTGTATTTGCTGCCGAGGCCCATCAATACAGGCCACACTACCCAAACCCAGGACGTACATAAAATGGCCAGTTTTGATACAGATAGTCTACCTTTATTGTGTTGGCCTATAAGTTTGTACAAGAGTCCTTTACCAGTACATAAGAATGTTGCACATATTTAATTTCAATATTAACCTCAAAGTGAATAGGTAGTACTTCATTGGTTATTGGAGAATTAAAATCATTACACATTTCCTCTTTTGAGTCTAGTCATGAGCCTCCGCACTGTGCATTACTTGAAACTACTTTTTTTCTCTCTACCATGAGGAAGAAACTTGTGTGGGATTTTTAGAACAACTGTGGAATATTTTTACATCGACTGTAGTCTGTCTGGTCTTGAGTAAAAAAGATCTGAAACACTTCAAAGTGGTGGGTCCCAAAGTTTGAAATAAAAAATGTAAAAGGCACACTTGCAATAAGTAGGGATGAGCCGAACACCCCCCAGTTCGGTTCGCATTAGAACATGCGAACAGGCAATAAATTTGTTCGAACATCCAAACACCGTTAAAGTCTATGTGACTCGAACATGAAAAATCTAAAGAGCTAATTTTAAAAGCTTATATGCAAGTTATTGTCATATAAAGTGTTTGGGGACCTGGGTCCTGCCCCAGGGGACACGTATCAATGCAAAAAAAAGTTTTAAAAACAGACGTTTTTTCGGAAGCAGTGATTTTAATAATGCTTAAAGTGAAACAATAAAAGTGAAATATTAATTTACATTTCGTACCTAGTGGGTGTGTATAGTATGCCTGCAAAGTAGTGCTTGTTTCCCGCGCTTAGAACTGTCCCTGCACAAAAGTGTAATTTCTGAAGGAAAAAAATATCCATACCAGACCCTTTATCCGAGCACGCAACCTGGCAGGCCGCAGGAAAAGAAGGGGGAACGACAGAGCGCCCCCCCTCCTTAACCGTACCAGGCCACATGCCCTCAACATGGGGAGGATGCTTTGGGGGTCTGTGACCCCTCAAAGCACCATGTCCCCATGTTGATGGGGACAAGGGCCTCATCCCCACAATCCTTGCCCGGTGGTTATGGGGGTCTGCGGGTGGGGGGCTTATCGGAATCTGGAAGAAAATTGTAAAAAAACACTGTTGGGATAAGTCCTTTATTAAAAAAATCAAAAAAAATTAAAAAAATTAAAAAAAGATTCCAGCGGTGGCAATCCACTCTCGGTCTCCACTCCAACGCTGTCGGTATCCTGCAATGGATGATCTCCTCTCCAGGTCCAGGCTCCAGCGATGAGATGTCCAGCGCAGTGAGGAACAGCATCCTGTCTCCACCGGAGACACCCCGGGAATAACGTCGTGGCAGCCTGACAGGTCTCGTATGTAGCTGAGGACAGGGCCACCCATCACGTGAGATCATCCATCACAGGATACCAACAGTGTTGGTGTGGAGACCGAGAGTGGATTACCACCGCTGGAATCTTTTATTTTTATTTTTTTTAATAAAGGACTTATCCCAATGGTGTCTGTGTGTTTTTTTAATTTTTTTTACACTTTCTTTGTGAAATGGTAGGGGTACAATGTACCCCTTACCAATTCACATGGGGGGGGCGGGATCTGGGGGTCCCCTTTGTTAAAGGGGTCTTCCAGATTCCAATAAGCCCCCCGCCCGCAGACCCCCACAACCACCGGGCAAGGGTTGTGGGGATGAGGCCCTTGTCCCCATCAACATGGGGACATGGTGCTTTGAGGGGTCACAGACCCCCAAAGCATCCTCCCCATGTTGAGGGCATGTGGCCTGGTACGGTTCATGAGGGGGGTGCTCTCTTGTCCCCCCCTCTTTTCCTGCGGCCTGCCAGGTTGCGTGCTCGGATAAAGGGTCTGGTATGGATATTTGGGGGGAACCCCATGTCATTTTTTTTTTAAATTTGACGCAGGGTTCCCCTTAATATCTATACCAGGCCTGAAGGGCCTGGTAATTGAATTTGGGGGGAACCCCCACGCATTTTTTTTTTTTTATCAATGACTTTCAATGACTTTTCTCTGTATTGCCGGGAGCCAACAATTCATTATAGCCGCGAGTACTTTTAAATGACTTTTTTTCCTTCAGAAATTACATTTTGTGCAGGGACAGTTCTAAGCACGGGAAACAAGCGCTACTTTACAGGCATACTATACACACCCCCTAGGTAAGAAATGTAAAGGAATATTTCACTTTTATTGTTCACTTTAAGCATTATTAAAATCACTGCTCCCGAAAAAACTGATGTTTTTAAAACTTTTTTTTGCATTGATACATGTCCCCTGGGGCATGACCCAGGTCCCCAAACACTTTTTATGACAATAACTTGCATATAAGCCTTTAAAATTAGCACTTTAGATTTCTCCCATAGACTTTTACAGGGTGTTCCGTGGCTTTTCGAATTTGCCGCGAACACCCAAAATTGTTCGCTGTTCGGCGAACTGGCGAACAGGCAATGTTCGAGTCGAACTTGAAGCTCATACCTAGCAATAAGGACAAGGAGAGATTGAGGAGAAGACAATGGGAGCGGAAAATATGATGTTCAGCCAGGTGAACCAGAAAGGAGACCATATAACATGTACTTTTCTTAGAAAAAAAAAAAGATTAGACTACAGTGCCCACTGGGAAATAATTTCCCAGTACAAAAATTAACATACACATCGCTACAACCTACTGATTGATCTGTGTGTTAGGTGAATATAGTCAATTTTTTCAAAAGGACCTGTCACTTCTGATATTCTTTATTTGTCATCATTCAATTTGATGTAAGCAGTGAAATTTTCTCTTAAATTTGCCAAGAAAATATTTTTAGAGCTTCTCTTTATAGAAACAAATGACCTGCCCTTGGCATAATTCTGTCTGCATCAGCCAGTGTAGTGAATAAATTAAAGCTGAACTTTAGGCAAACAACAAAATACACAGATAAAATGTATATAAGAAAGTGTCTATTTTACAAAGCTCTGCCAAGCTTACCACACATCACCTCCCTGATTTTTCTCTGCTGCAGCAAAGTAACATTTACAAGTCTTTTTCTTGCCCCATTTACTGGGCAGTGAAAGAAGAATCAGCACACTGATGAGTTCATGTCCCTGTAACTCTGCACTCTTCTCCTATCTGCATTTGCCTTAGTAGTACATGAGCAATTTAACACAACAAATTGAATCTTTAAAGTGTTACTTAACTCAGGAGCCTGCATTCACTATATCTGGTCTCTCACAGTACACAGAACATGGAAATGCAATTATTTTAGCAACTATTAACTGCTAAATACCTTTTCTCATCGTCTTGTGATAGGAGTCTTGTGACTTCTATCAGTGTGTGGCCAAGCACTGGTTAAAGCTTGTAGGAGGAGTTTTCATTTTGCTCTGACTGTCCTATGAGGCTGCATGACCCCTCACTTTCTGTCTGGACAGTGCTGATTGACCCTGTGCTGATCATAATGCAGTAGCAATACACACCAAACTGAGCATGTACGGAGTGCCTCCAAGGCTCCATTCTATCAGCAAATGGATTGGGGACAGTAAAAGAAGGAGAGGATCAGAGAAGACAGGATCAAACAGCCTTTTTACTTAATGCAGAGGATTAACCCCTTAGGTTCCACAGTGAGTATAACAAGCATATTACTACTACATCAGACCTACTGAAGAAGCCCAATGAGAGGGCGATACATGTATAGAAGGGAGGAGCCGACAACATGCAGCCACCGCGGGCCTTGTGAAGTGGTGAGCGAGCATACATGTTAGGTTATATAAGCGCTTTTTATCTGTACATTTTGTATGTGTGTTTTTATAGGGGCATTATAATAAATATGTTGAAATGGAGAGCACTATGTAGAGTGCCTTTTTGTTTACATGTGGTTCGCTGAGCAAAGAGACGTGCTAACAGAGCTGGATCCCAGGAGGGGAGGAAGGAGACCATAGCAGGGTATATCACAGGAGTGATTTTACACAGTGCCTATTGAACTCATCTTTGAGGTGAGCAGGTCTCGATGGTGGTGTGCCCTTTTGGTGTCATAAGCCGATTGGTGATTGAAAAAAAACTGAAGTGTATCATATATTTATATGACATTTTTTTATTAGATTTAGATTTTTATGTAAAGGATTTATTTAAAGCACAGAATATATAAGAATTCAGTGGCGCTGCACTATATGAGTTATTTTATGTGTCATTTGGTGTAGTGAGATTACTAATAGTGTACAGCAGCACTAGCGTTGCTAGCCAGGTGCGGGGGGGGCGGGCCGCACCCGGGTGACACCCACCAGAGGGGTGACACCCGTGGGTAGCGCATCGGCACCACACTGACATCGCCCGCCCGCTGCCCTGTGCCTTAGGCTCACGCTGCGGCTGTGTCCCTCAGTAGAGCGGAAGGAAGCCGCCGCCCCCTCTGCCTCCTCTCTGTTTACATACACAGAGGAGGAGGAGCCCGCGCTCGAGGGACACACCGCTGTGTGTATCTGCCGCTCTGTTCTGAGGTCTGTAAGGTAAGGGGGGCATCTTTACTGATGGGGGAGGGGGTGTCTGTACTGCTGGGGTCTGCACAAGGGGGAGTTTGCACCAGGGGGGGCTGTAACTGAGGGGGTGTCTGTACTGAGGGGGGTGTGGTACTGAGGGGGGTGTCTGGTACTGAGGAGGGGGTCTGTAACTGAGGAGGGGGTCTGTAACTGAGGAGGGGGTCTGTAACTGAGGAGGGGGTCTGTAACTGAGGAGGGGGTCTGTAACTGAGGGGGGTGTCTGTTACTGAGGGGGGTGTCTGTTACTGAGGGGGGTGTCTGTTACTGAGGGGGGTGTCTGTTACTGAGGGGGGTGTCTGTACGAGGGGGGTGTCTGTACGAGGGGGGTGTCTGTAACTGAGGGGGTCTGCACTGAGGTGGGGGTGTCTGTACTGAGGGGGAGGTTCATACTGAGGAAGGCGGGTCTATATTGATGGCAGGGAGTCAGTACTTAGTGGAGCGGGTTTGTACTGAGGGAGGGGATCTATACTGTTGGAGGGGGTCTGTACTGAGGGGGGACTATAGTTGTTGGGGGGTGACACCATTTTTTTTCGCACCGGGTGACACCAACCCTAGTGACGCCACTGTACAGCAGCAACTGAATACAGTATATTTGAACAATATCAACTTGGACATGGGATTTAGTTATATTTGTATATATTATTTAGAAAGTTTAAAGGTAGCACTGATTGTATAGTATATGGTCTGGAGCTGAGTGAAACTAGGAGGAGAGCCAGCATGACTGGGACCTGCAGAAGAGGCGGAGTATTAGTGGGTGATTTAGATTGATGCAGTATCCTTAGCACATTGAAGAGTTCAAGGCAGTGGGTGTGTCCTGTAGTGCGTAGAGAGAAGGGGGGATCGTATCACAGTTCAGTCAGAGCTCATCACCGAAACAGTTTTTTTCCTCCCTCCCTTGTTTGTTTTGGTTTGGGGGAGCCTCCTACTTTCTCAAGGTGCTGGGGTATTTGTAGTGGGGTTTCGAGTTTTATGTTGTTAGCTTGCCATTCAATTTCTTGGTCCTTTTATTTTCTTGCCATAGCAGCAGGCAGGGTGTCTATTGGGTATTTGAAGGCGGTGCTGGTTAAATAATTGTGGAAAATTGTGTGTTGGGCCCATCTGAGGTATGGGTGTCCCTTCCTAACTGTGGAAAATTGTGGGTTGGGCCCATCTGAGTTATGGGTGTCCCTTCCTAGCAATACGGTGGTAACATCAGGGTATTAAGCAGGTTGTATCTGGTAGTACATAAGTGGTTAATTGTCCCTGAGCCGGTGTAGTTGCGGCTGGGGGCTTCTGATTGGGTCGCAGATACAACCGGTTAATCATGAGTATATAGGCCTTCAAAGACCTTAGACTGGGCATAAGCCAAGGTTGGTTTATTTGTTATGCATTGACAGTATTACAGGTCCTTCTCAAAAAATTAGCATATTGTGATAAAGTTCATTATTTTCTGTAATGTACTGATAGACATTAGACTTTCATATATTTTAGATTCATTACACACAACTGAAGTAGTTCAAGCCTTTTCTTGTTTTAATATTGATGATTTTGGCATACAGCTCATGAAAACCCAAAAATCCTATCTCAAAAAATTAGTATATCATGAAAAGGTTCTCTAAACGAGCTATTAACCTAATCATCTGAATCAACTAATTAACTCTAAACACCTGCAAAAGATTCCTGAGGCTTTTAAAAACTCCCAGCCTGGTTCATTACTCAAAACCGCAATCATGGGTAAGACTGCCGACCTGACTGCTGTCCAGAAGGCCATCATTGACACCCTCAAGCAAGAGGGTAAGACACAGAAAGAAATTTCTGAACGAATAGGCTGTTCCCAGAGTGCTGTATCAAGGCACCTCAGTGGGAAGTCTGTGGGAAGGAAAAAGTGTGGCAGAAAACGCTGCACAACGAGAAGAGGTGACCGGACCCTGAAGAAGATTGTGGAGAAGGACCGATTCCAGACCTTGGAGGACCTGCGGAAGCAGTGGACTGAGTCTGGAGTAGAAACATCCAGAGCCACCGTGAACAGGCGTGTGCAGGAAATGGGCTACAGGTGCCGCATTCCCCAGGTCAAGCCATTTTTGAACCAGAAACAGCGGCAGAAGCGCCTGACCTGGGCTACAGAGAAGCAGCACTGGACTGTTGCTCAGTGGTCCAAAGTACTTTTTTCGGATGAAGGCAAATTTTGCATGTCATTCGGAAATCAAGGTGCCAGAGTCTGGAGGAAGACTGGGGAGAGGGAAATGCCAAAATGCCTGAAGTCCAGTGTCAAGTACCCACAGTCAGTGATGATCTGGGGTGCCATGTCAGCTGCTGGTGTTGGTCCACTGTGTTTTATCAAGGGCAGGGTCAATGCAGCTAGCTATCAGGAGATTTTGGAGCACTTCATGCTTCCATCTGCTGAAAAGCTTTATGGAGATGAAGATTTCATTTTTCAGCACGACCTGGCACCTGCTCACAGTGCCAAAACCACTGGTAAATGGTTTACTGACCATGGTATTACTGTGCTCAATTGGCCTGCCAACTCTCCTGACCTGAACCCCATAGAGAATCTGTGGGATATTGGGAAGAGAAAGTTGAGAGACGCAAGACCCAACACTCTGGATGAGCTTAAGGCCGCTATCGAAGCATCCTGGGCCTCCATAACACCTCAGCAGTGCCACAGGCTGGTTGCCTCCATGCCACGCCGCATTGAAGCAGTCATTTCTGCAAAAGGATTCCCGACCAAGTATTGAGTGCATAACTGAACATAATTATTTGAAGGTTGACTTTTTTTGTATTAAAAACACTTTTCTTTTATTGGTCGGATGAAATATGCTAATTTTTTGAGATAGGATTTTTGGGTTTTCATGAGCTGTATGCCAAAATCATCAATATTAAAACAAGAAAAGGCTTGAACTACTTCAGTTGTGTGTAATGAATCTAAAATATATGAAAATCTAATGTTTATCAGTACATTACAGAAAATAATGAACTTTATCACAATATGCTAATTTTTTGAGAAGGACCTGTATATGCATTAAATTAGTTTTCTTGTGAATGTTGTATTTAATGGTTTGTAATAAAAGGCTGCTCTGTCCATCCAACTCCAAATAGAATGTGTCATCTGGTCATTTTGAAAGGGGAGATTGGTCAACTGTTTAATGTTTTATAAATAATCGGAGCCTCTGCAGGTCCCTCAGTCATGTATACACTAAGTATAACAAGCATGCTTTACTGCATATACAGACACATTTTACTGTTGTGGCCTGGGTTTAGTAACACATTAAGCTGCTCCTCCTCCTAGTCTGAGTGCTGTTGTACAAGGAAATGCAAGCTGCTGATACCAGTTCAGATTGATTTAAGTATTTAAAATATATATCCACCTGGATCTTAGTTTATTAGTGTGGTCTGGTAGAGGGATAATAGCAGTGGCGGCCGGTGGCTTTCTTTGGAAGTGGGGGATAAGCGAATAACCCCCCCATTTGTAGGTGGCATCTCAGTCATTACCCCCCCTGCACTTACCCGAGCAGGCCCCGGTGGGTGGGTTGCGGGCTCTGGCAGGCAGCGGCAGGCTTCGGCGGGTAGCGGACTCCGGTGGCAGCGGCGGGCTTTGGCGGTCAGCGGGCTCCGGTGGCAGCGGCGGGCTTTGGCGGTCAAAACAAAAATGGTGAGGACAGCCACACTCCAATCCAACGTATGTTTATTGAAGAAAGACAGGCACCACAAAAACCAGCATAAACCAGGACAGCTGACGCGTTTCACACTTGTTCAGTGTTTACTCATAGCTGCTTCGTTGGATTGGAGTGCGGCTGTCCTCACCATTTTTGTTTTCATTGCTATGTGCATTTCCGGCACCCTTGGTCTCTGAGAGAGAAACATCTTTCCAAAACTTAATCTGCCTGGAGCGGCAATTTTTGGTCTTCGGGCTTTGGCGGTCAGCGGGCTCCGGTGGCAGTGGTGGGCTTCAGCAGGCAGCGGACTCCTGTGGCAGTGGAAGGCTTTTGGCAGGCTTCTATAGACGGCGGGTGGGCTCCTGTGTCTTCTGTGCGGCTCCTCCCTTCTTCTCCTAGGCATCCAATAGGATCGTCTGTCCTTTCAGCCAATTGGGTGACGGGTATCAGATCCCCTTCCCTATTGGCTGGGAGGAGAATCAGTGTTTCAACAGCGAATATTCATTCGCTGTTGCAACACACCTAGGCGGGCTCCAGACGCAATGCTCTGTGCCCAGAGCCCACCCCATTTTGAAGCCTATTAGAGCCTCTGACTCTAATCAGTGCTTCAATAAACACACCTCCCCATCCCCGCCATAGGAATTCATGCATGGATAGGTAGGGCGGTGGGGCATGGATAGGGGGGGGGGCGGCACCTGTGCACCCACAATGGATGGGCTGCCCCTGGATAATAGTCTGACTGTTCAGTAGTTTGAAGTCTATATCATGAAGGAAGTGACTTTGTTAGGGGAAATGGAGAGCATGAAAGGAAGACTAATATATTTTATAGGAATGTCCTGAAATGGACATCATATATCACACTGTCTGATGAAAATAAGGCTGTGTGGTTTTAAAACTAGTGACAACTCAGAAAAATGCTATAAAGTATGTAAAAACATAACACCATCAATAAAACAGAAAGACAGATAAAAAGGATATTTAAAAAATGATGATAGATTATGGTTAACTATGGAAAAGTAGAGACTTTTCAGTGAGCTTTCACCATTTTGGATAAACACATTGGAGATAGGGTGGTTTTAAAGGGTGCAATAGGCTTTAAATAGCTCCTGTAGGTCCCAGAAACACTTTTCCTCTATCCTGGAGGAGGAGTTTTAATTGTCCCGTGACCCTCTGTCTGAACGGTGCTGATTGGCCCTGTGCTGATAACATGCGCTCTCCCCCAAAAAAAAAAACTCTCTGGCAATACACACCAAACTGAGCATGTGCAGCCTGACTCCTAATGCTCTGTTCTATCAGGAAATGGTCTGGAGTCAGTAGAAGAAGAGGGGGATCATAGAGACAGGATGACACAGCAGAGGAATAACCCTTTAGGTTCCACAGTGAGTATAGCAAGCATGCTTTACTGCATATACAGACTTATTTACTATTGTGGGCTTAGTAACACATTTAAGTATATATAAATAATTACAACAATAGAATGGGCATAACTGATACATTGAAGATGATTTACTAAAAGATTTGAGAATGTTCACACAATGAATTGTGTGAATATTCAGTTCAATTGTCCAATCATAAGCAAATAAAACATATAACAGGGATTTTCTTTTCACATGATCAGACAAATGAAGTAAATCTTCACACATTTTACCGTGTGAACATTCTCAAATCATTTTGTAAATCAGTCTCATTGCATTTGTACAGGGCCGTCGGAACAGGAGAGGCAAACCAAGCAACTGCTTGGGGCCCCAAGCTGGCCTGGGGCCCCAGCAGAGCGGCCCCCCTCCCGCGATCGGCACCCCCCCTCCCATTCAGGCGCGGGGAGCAGGGCCGTCTTTAATGCAGGGCAAATGAGTCATCAAACGCTGATAAATCAAGTGCATTTGTTTTCTCCTCCATTCTATCCAGCTCGGCACGGGTTAAGTGAAGTCGCGTCCCTGCAGTGTCTCTTCTACTGACCCCGCCCCTTCCCCTTATCTCAGTCTGAGTGGACTGAGCCTCTTCCCAGGCGATGTGCTGCATTCCGCCCCTCCTCTCCCTCCTCTGCGGGCGGCTGCTGATGACATCGCTCTGCAAAGTGAGTAAAACTGTCTCCCTCTGAGACACTGTGTGCTGTCCTGAGCCAGGTTCCCCCTCCCATCACCTCTGGTAACTTTTTAGGGAGTCTCAGATGCTGCCTAACTTCTTGGGGTGGCAGGGCAGGGCTGCTGGGAGTTGTAGTGCATGGCAGAGTTTGGCTGCTGCAGAACGTCTTGGAGGGGGGCTGCTGCCTGCTGGGAGTTGTAGTGCATGGCAGAGTTTGGCTGCTGCAGAACTTCTTGGAGGGGGGGCTGCTGCCTGCTGGGAGTTGTAGTGCATGGCAGAGTTTGGCTGCTGCAGAACTTCTTGGAGGGGGGGCTGCTGCCTGCTGGGAGTTGTAGTGCAGGGCAGAGTTTGGCTGCTGCAGAACTTTTTGGAGGGCAGGGCTGCTGCCTGCTGGGAGTTGTAGTGCAGGGCAGAGTTTGGCTGCTGCAGAAATTTTTGGAGGGCAGGGCTGCTGCCTGCTGGGAGTTGTAGTGCAGGGCAGAGTTTGGCTGCTGCAGAAATTTTTGGAGGGCAGGGCTGCTAAGTGTTATAGTGCAGGACAGTGATTGACAGCTGTGTGCTCAACGATAACCCCCTCCCTGCTTCTCCACCCCCAATATTAATCCCCCTGCCCGCTTCACCACCCTCAGCAATAACCCCCCTCTCTGCTTCACCCTCAGCAATAACCCCCCTCCCCGGTTCTCCACCCTCAGCAATAACCCCCCTCCCCGCTTTTTCACCTTCAACAATAAAGCCCAATCCCTGCCTCTCCACCCCCAAAAATAACCCCAATCCCTTCCTCTCCACCCCCAACAATAACCCCAATCCCTGCCTCTCCATCCCTAACAATAACCCCTTCCCTGCTTCTCCCCCTACAGCAATACCCCTCCTTTCTGCAGAAACAGCAGCGTGCTGATAGTTAATAAGTGACAATGTAGTATGGAGCACCCCACAATGTGTAATCATGGAGGTATTATGGGGAGGGATCCTGTTTAGTGATGGGCGTAGTATTGGGGAGAGGGTCCTGTGCAATGATGTGGGAGGAGGGTCCTGTAATTATGGGGGTAGTATGGGGAATGGGGTCCTATGTAGTGATTTGGGTAGTATGGGGGAGGGAGTCCTGTGTAATGATGGGGGGCAAAATTGCATGGGGGGCCCCAAGAAAATGTTTGCCCAGGGTCCAATCAATATTAAAGACGGCCCTGCCTCCACAGTCCTCTCCTCCTACATACTGCCCCATCATACCCACCACAGTCCTCTCCTCTACATACTGCCCCCATCATACCCACCACAGTCCTCTCCTCTACATACTGCCCCCATCAAACCCACCACAGTCCTCTCCTCTACATACTGCCCCCTCATACCCACCACAGTCCTCTCCTCTACATACTGCCCCCTCATACCCACCACAGTCCTCTCCTCTACATACTGCCCCCATCATACCCTCCACAGTCCTCTCCTCTACATACTGCCCCCTCATACCCACCACAGTCCTCTCCTCTACATACTGCCCCCATCATACCCTCCGCAGTCCTCTCCTCTACCTACTGCCCCCATCATACCCTCCACAGTCCTCTCCTCTACATACTGCCCCCATCATACCCTCTGCAATCCTCTCATGTACATACTGCCTCCATCTTACCCTCTGCACTCCTCTTCTGCAGAATCAGATGTAAAGGGGAACAAACCCTTTGCATTCAGATGTAAAGGGGGACTCTGCGGATTCAGATCTAAAGGGAAACTCTGTTGACTCTGATGTAAAGGGAGACTCTTGTGATTAATTCCATTTGATTAGAAATGTTATTTAATCACAAAAATATATGTATAGTGTATACTACATATCAAAATTTCTGTGCATTGCTTTGTACAGAGGTAATGAATTTAATGTACTCCAAAAAAATAAATAAATTGGCGTGCGCTACTTAAGCGATCGGGTTTGGCTTGACGAAAAGGTGGCAACCCTACCCCCCTCGGGGGCCCCAAATTCTCAATCTGCTTGGGGCCCCCAAATTCCTTCAAACGGCCCTGCATTTGTATAACGGTTTCCCCCCTGTTGGAAACTGCAGTGCATAATATAGATAATCTGCACGCTTTATTTTTAAAAGTGAATGATGCATCTTATGGGTGGCTGGTGTTGCTTTTTGGTTTTTATAGACAGGGCCCTGAAAAAGTAGGTACTGTTGTTTTTAAGGGCACATTGGTTGGATGCTAGTTCAGTTCATAGAAAGGAGGGGATTTTGGCGCTCCAAGTGATGTGATGCCCCTGTAAACAATGTAATAGTGACTCTGATAGCACATCCAAATTAGTCAGTATATTGTAAGCAAAAGGAGGCAGCCATCCTCAGAGGGTGTCCATTACCTCTGTCAGTAGGGGGGAGACACAAACTGAGATAGTCCTACTGTTATTTAAGTCCTACTGTTTTGATTACAAAACTTTTACAATAAAAAACAATTAAGAATTCTGCTATAGTGTGGGTCCGCTGGCTGTTATGGTTCCTGCCCATGTACTTAAGCTGCTCTCTTCCTGAGAGCAAACAGGCCAGTAGAAGGAGCTGTGAGCCCCGAGCGCGTAGCCTGTGTATTCCCCACTCTATGCTTGAATGCTCGCCCTGCCGTGGTGACGTCATTGCCGCTTCCGCGTTCCAGACTGGTCAGCGTGGAGCTTCCTGTCAAGTGGACACAGCAGAGAAGCCTGTGACCAGAGTTAACACCTTTACACCTCAATGGCCGAAGGAAACGTTACCAGAGCCTGCAGAGCAGCATCAACATACCCCAGGATACCTCCAACCCTGACGGACACCTTCACCCAGTGAACCTGTAAGTGTACACACTACACTGACATTTTAAATAACAGTAGGACTATCTCAGTTGGCGCCTCCCCTCTCCCCTTCTTATACTGGATGCTAGTTTAGACTTTTTAAATATTAACCAATCAAGTAATAAATATAATGAGTTTACAAAAATTTGCAAATGGCAAATGCTTTCTACTTCTTCTATAAATGTACCCTTCTGCAGTTTTAGAACTAAAGGCGAAAGCCATAAGCAATAGTGTTACATAGAGTTGGCTATGGTTTCTAAATTCCTCTTTTTATTTCTGTCTGTGTTCCCACTGGAGATATTTTTCAATAGTTCTAATTAAAAAAAAATGTGTTTGTGTTTACATGGGGATTCAACATATCTCTCTGGCATCTCCCAAAAAAAATAGGTACAGAGACTTCATACAACCAAACCATTCTTTTTATGAACACATAATTGTAAAAGGATTACATTGGCTTCATCCATCTTCCTGAAGTACTACAGAAATGAAGAGTTCATGTGTACATCCCCTGCTATAAAAACATATTACTGCTCTGTAACTCAACATTTCCTTATCTATTTTATTCTGACACCTCAGGTTCGGCATATGGGAGCTTCAGCTTTTTGAAGAATTTATACTCCAAAGCAAAGGCCGGTCAGAGCTTTACAAAAGGTCTATTTTTTCCTCCCCTTTCAAGTAGGCAGTGTGCTAGTGATCAGTGAGAAGTGGAGAAAAGCAATAAAATATCCTGTGAGGAGGTGTATCAAGATGATGATTTAATGCACTTATTTTATTGCTATTTTCAAAGAACAGCAATTGTGTGAAGTACCAGAGCTCATTTCATGGGGATACTTGTGAATGCAGAAACCTTGTGTTCTGGCTATAAACCTGTAGCAGAGGATAAATGGCAAACAAATGTGTTCATAGCATGAGTAGCCCCTATACTGAACCACAAACTCACTAAAACACGTTATTTAACCCACTGACAACTTTGAATGTCATTGAAAAGTCACGGGCACTCCATTTCTCTAAAACCAAGGACTAAGCTATTATATCATAGAAATCAGAGCAGCTAAGAAGCAGAGAGATTAGTTGGAAAAGTTCATGAACTCCTACTGCACTGAGCGATTCTGTGCTAAAATAATGATTTAAAAAAAAGTGTGCCCTGCAAAGATGATGCTCAACTCCCCTGCTACTCTTCGATCTCTATTGTATTAAAGAGAAACTGCTTCCTGAAGAATCTGACACTTCCGGAGGTGTTGGATTGTTGGTCCCCTGCTGTGTTTTGGTTTCTCCAGCTTGCACGCACCTACATCACCACAGGACACAGTCCTGATGTAGGGGACTGGTGGATTGGTCCACTAAGAGCAGGGGACTAGAAATCTGAAACACCCAGAAGATTTGGATTCCATTGGCAGAGGCTTCTAATTATTACAGAGGACATCAGTCGACAGTTGGGTAATAGGAGAGGGGAGTGCTAACCCAATGCTACATAATAGCTTTGCTTTTCATCTTTTATGTATATACTTCCCCCCAGGGCTTTTTTTCTCAAACAATAGGTGCTGGAACTCAACCATGACCCCCCCCCCCAAAACCCCTCCACCCACACACACCCTCCAAATCACATCAAATAGTGGGTGTGGTCAGTCAAATTTCACGAACAGTAGGGGGGTCTTAAAGGGGCATTAAATACCAAGATTGCATTACATACAGAGTGCAGAGCTGTCACTTGTAAACACAGTATTCGGACTTCTGTGTTTACAATTGATTGTGGTGAGCAGGCCCCCCCCCAAGGGTCTGAGCCAAAGGTGGTGGAACTGAGTTCCACCAAGTTCCCCCTGAAAAAAAGCCCTGCTTCCTACCGCCTTCAGGCCTTGGCATGGTCACTTGAGTGGTTCTTTGAGGACTGATTTTTAATGGCAAATGGTGCAGCTTTAAAAAAATAATAATTTTAGTTAATGTATATATATATATATATATATATATATATATATATTTTTTTTTTATAAAAACAGGATCCACGACAACTGGAGAATATACATTATACTCAAAGATAGTATATCTATTGATGTAATGTAAAATGTAACTGCACTATACCACCCTAATTCTTTGTGACAAGGATGCTGAACTGATATCTAAATCTATTGAATAAAACCAACAAAATATATACTGTGTAATTCATCAAAACTATAAAAAATATATCAAGGTGCAAAAAAAAATTAAAATTAATTGTTAAAAACTGATGTGAAAAAAAGGTACCGTATATACTCGAGTATAAGCCAACCCGAATATAAGCCCTAATTTTGCCACAAAAAACTGGGAAAACGTATTGACTCGAGTATAAGCCTAGGGTGTCCATCTGCATGCCTCACTGTGCTTCACTTTGCCTCACTGTGTCCATGTGCATGCCTCACTGTGCCTTACTGTGCCCATGCCTCACTGTGCCCATGCCTCACTGTGCCTCACTGTGTCCATGTGCATGCCTCACTGTGTCCATGCCTCACTGTGTCCATGCCTCACTGTGCCCATGCCTCACTGTGCCCATGCCTCACTGTGCCCATGCCTCACTGTGTCCATGACTAGACTGACGTTTAACATGGAAGTCTATGGAAGGGGTGCCCGGATTTGAAAAATGGGTGCTCCCCGGCCGTAGGTCCTCCAGACAAAAAACTTTGCACACTTATAGAGAAAGAGTTGGGCTATATGTGTGCAAAGTTTGGGGTCCAGGGGACCTAAGGTCAGCCAGTACCGGGTCCCCAAAGTCCAGGAGATCAGGCGCAAAAAGGTGACTCGAGTATAAGCCGAGGGGGGGCATTTTCAGCACAAAAAAATGTGCTGAAAAACTCGGCTTATATAAAAATTAATATAAAATTGATGTGAAAATGTAAAAGACAACCAATAAATACATAACAATTGCAAAAATCATGAAATAATTAATTAACATGTTAATTTCTATGTATGATAATGCAAATAGATTATTTATATACTGTATAAACAGCCAAATTATGGATGTTAAAGTTTTTGCATACTCTTAACAAGCAGTAAAACATCTTTAAAGCAAGCCATCCTAGACCTCTCTAGCTGCTTGTACTGTGAAGGCCTTCTTTCTCATAAATCCTCAAAGATGACAACAAAAACTATAAGGACATGTTTACACTGTTGTGCTACAGTGATGCACATTAGGCTTGTGCAATTCGTTTCGTAACGAATCGAAATTCGTCCGAATTTAGCAACTTTCGGACATTCGGAAGCATTCGAATTTCCGAACAGAGCAATTACGAATAAAACCGAATCCGAAATAAATTATACCGCAAAATAGCGAATGCCCGAAGGTCTTCGGCATAATTCGTTATGAAAAAAGTTACGAATGTACGAATCCATTCGAAGCACAATAACACTCTGCTCTGCTCTCTGCTTCTCCCTCACCATGCTGAACTCCCTCTCAAAATGGTGTACAGGGGGCGGAGGCTATAGCCGCATGAAAAAGCGAAAGTAAAATACGAGATTTCGAATCCATTCGAAGCACAATAACACTCACTCTGCTCTGCTCTCTGCTTCTCCCTCACCGTGCTGAACCCTCTCAAAATGGTGTACAGGGGCGGAGCCTATAGCCGCATGTAAAAAACGAAAGTAAAATACGAGATTTTGAATCGTTACAAATAACCGCTATGTATTTAGAAAAGTACACATCTATTCGAAGCACATTAGGCATAATAGGCAGCGTCGTTGTGAGAGAGACACGGAAAATTACGAATCAACGAACCCAAAAAAAGTTACGAAAGTAGGAGTTGTGTCCAGAATCAACGAAAAACAACGTACTCTACCGAAAGTACGAATTATAAAGCAACAAAAAATTCAACGAAAAATGTCGCTTGCAAAAATACGAATGAGTCCGAACACGAAAAATCCCGTCTAGCAAAATTACGAATGATTACGAATCAACAGGACCGGAAAGAAACGAACCGAAACGGAACAAATTTTTCCGTTGTGCACAAGTCTAATGCACATGTTGCCATGTGAATTACCGCAACGTGTGATAGTGCACATTATGTGCATCTGTCCACTGGGGTGCGAATTGAGAAGCGGGGGGAGCCACGAATTGAGAAGCAGGGGGGTGCTGCCGCCGCAAATTGTTGAGGTCAAGGGGGGGGGGGCTTTGGGTGCTGACGAACAAAAAAAAAAAACGTACAAAAAAAAAAAATGTATAAAAAAAAAAGGGGGGGGGGGGGTTGCCATCCTGGGCCCTGGGGACCTCTGGGCCCCTTACAAAAGAAAAAAAAAGAAAAAAAATATTATTTTTTTTTATAAAAAATACATAAAAAAGGGGGGTTACCATCCGGGGCTCCGGGGACCTCTGGGCCCCTTAAAAAAAAGAATTATAAAAACATTAATAAAAAAAATATATTTTTATATGATAAAAAAAAGGGGGGTTACCATCCGGGGCCCTGGGGACCTCTGGGCCCCTTACAAAAAATAAATATAAAAAAATGAAAATATTTTCTTTTTTTTTATTTATAAAAAATACATAAAAAAGGGGGGTTACCATCCGGGGCCCTGGGGACGTCCGGGCCCCATACAAAAAAAAGGGGGGGTTGACATCCGGGCCCCTGGGGACCTCCGGGACCCTTACAGGTGTACTGCCTGTACCCCCCTGATGGCGGCCCTGCCCAACATACAGCAACATACAGCAATACACTACATTCCCAAAAAAGGGTCAAGTGCAAGATAACACCCATTAACCTGCATGCGTTAACTCATCACATAAGTCTGAACCTAGCATAAAAGCAGGTTTTGGGTGGTTTCTAACAACTTGTAAACACCTCATATTTGTTTACACCGGAAGCCAGGCAGGTTGCCAAGATTCTTTTGCAATATAAAGCAATAGGAAAAGGTTCACTTGAAAAGTGGTTGGGCCTGGGATTGCAAACAAGTCAATAGTAAAAATATGTCAGGGGGCGTGACCGGATGGAGGAGTGAGAGCGTGAGTGTGAGTGTGCTTCTGCTCCCTTCCTCCCTATCTCTGCCACGGATTGCTCTGAGCTCCCCCGGCTGGGGAAGCTAGTTGGCGGTATTGTAAGCTGAGCGCTCCGCTCCCACCTGTCTCTTCCTGGATGCCCAGGTGTGAGGTATACGCAGGGCCGTTTGAAGGAATTTGGGGGCCCCAAGCAGTTGAGAAGCAGGGGGGGTGCTACTGGATTATAATAATTTTTTTTGAGGGGGGGCGCAGATCACGGGAGGGTGGCGCCGATCGCCGGAGGGGGGATTTTGGATAAGTGGATAAGCGGGGAAGGGGGTTTTGTCTTACCTCCTCCCGTGCTGCCTCCTCTTGCTTCCTAAATTCCTCCCTGCTGTGGGGGACTGCTGGGGCCCCAGGCCAGCTCGGGCCCCCAAGCAGTTGCTTGGTTTGCCTGTCCTGTTCCGACGGCCCTGGGTATACGGGCGGAGGAGAAGTCACAGAGTTCCGCAGCTTCACAGCGCCATTAAGAAGGTAGAAGCGGGGGTTGTCGGCATCATAATACAGTGTGGTGTGAGAGAGCGGCACGGAGCCGTGAAATACCAGAGGAGATGCTGATTGAGCCCTGAGGCTGTGAGCGGCTGCGAGTGCAGAGAGTGCAGAGATCTTGAGGCTGAATCCTGTGTCCCTGCGTCCCAATCAAGCTACAAGCGACAAGCCCTGTGTCCTGGACCTGTGGAGCCCTCCTCCCAAATTGAAAGGTCACGTGAGTAAAGGACTGATACTGGAATCTTGAGCCTCGCTTTTTAGACTGGGGGAACCCCTCCAATTGTATGAAGATCGTGTGAGTAGAAAGGGGAGAGAGACACGTTGACCAAGTATATTGGGAGTGATATAGGCTTGGATTGAGTATGTTGCAATGTTGCATATGTATGTGCGTTTCTGCATTTCTGCTAAGGCTAAAATTTGCTGCATGCTTATATTCTTTACTGAGGCACAGGAACTATTACTCCACACTGGGTTAACCCTACATAGCTGGTCCTGCCCTGGGGTTGAAAGATCTATAAAAAAAGATGGAGAGGGAGAGGGTAATACCTCATAGACTTTTCGTGCCTTTTTTTTTGCTTTTTTGGTGATTGAAAACCGCAGCCATCAGACTCTAGTGGTGATTTCCTCTTTCCTCCCTTTTTTTTGTATGCTGGAGCATAGTTGTTAAACTTGAGTGCTTTGATTATCAATTTCAAGTGCTTTTGCTCTTTGGGGATTTTGTGGGAAAAAAAAAACGCAGAGATGCAACAGTTACGCTCCGCGAAAGAGAAAATCTCACAGCAGGCGGCAGCCGTGGCAAAACTGGAGCAATATGCCCATACCTCTGCCCAGACGCCAACAAAAAAGGCGACACAGCTTAAAGCACAGCAGGGGGGCACGTCAGATAGAAAAAGCCAAGGGCAACCAACAGCTACAGTATCACAGGGCTCAACAGCGGCCCTAACAGCAAAAACATCAAGTAATAAAACCTCAGGGCCGATAGAACAAAGTACAGGTGCAACAGCCGAGTCGTGCCTATCCCTAGAGAAAGAACCAACATTAAAAGACGTATTTCTAGTCATTAATGCATTCAAGAGCACATTAAAAGAACTTTGTGATCAAATGAAAGAAGTAAAGGAGGATTTGATACTGGTCCGGCAAGACCTACAAAAAACTGCAGAAAGAACAACTGCCTTGGAGGGGAGGACAAGCCAATTGGAAGATGACGTATTCCCATTAATAAAGGAGGTGAAACACTTGAAGGAACAGATGTGCAGATACGTGTCAAAAATGAATGAGATGGAGAATAGGCTCAGAAGGGACAATGTCAGACTGGTGGGGTTGCCAGAAAAGAGTGAGGGTCCTAACCCTATAAAGTTTCTGGAAAAATGGCTCATTGAACTTTTTGGAAGAGAGACATTTTCAACAACGTTCTCAATTGAAAGAGCACACAGGGTTCTCTTCAGGGCCCCACCAGCAGGGGGGTATCCCAGGCCACTCTTATTGAAATTTCTCAACTATAGGGACAAAGTGACATTGCTGCAGATAGCAAGAGAGGCAGGAAATATCTTCTTTAATGACACTAAGATATCACTATATTACGACTTCTCACCGGAATTACAGAGGCACAGAGCAGAGTTTATACACATTAAGCGTACGCTACAAAAACATAAGCTGACATAAGCCCTTTTCTACCCAGCACGGCTACGGGTAGTGGCACTGGGAGGAACCCAGATTTTTGATACCTCGGCTGGTGTAGAGAGGTGGCTGGAAGAGAACAAGGATAAGCTGTAGACAAACCGAAGGGAGGAGGGAGGAGGAAAAGAGAGGGAGGAAAATAATAATTCTTTTTTTTTCTTAGGGCCAGTTCACACCAGACGCAGTTCCGTTCAGTTTCGTGCGCATTTTTTCAGCACTAAAAATGCATGCACAGTGTTTTCCATGTATTCCAATGGCTGTTGTTGTCTCTAGTTCACACCATGCAGTCAGTTTCCGGTGAGTTTCCGGTGCAGAAACTGACTGCAAACTGACTGCATGGTGTAAACTACAACCAACTTTTTGCAGAAAAAAAGCACACGGAACTGAATGGAACTGCGTCTGGTGTGAACTGGCCCTCAGGAAATTATTTTTTGGGGGATTTTTTTTTCCTTTTTTTTTTCTTTTCTTTCTTTTTTTTTTTTTGAATGTTTCGGGTTAAAAAATTTTTTTGATGTGCACATATGATGAATGAGGTTGGAAGGGAGTGAATATGAGGAACATGTGGTGTGAGAAACGGTCACTAAAAAGCCCCTAGGGGGACACCAGGATAGGTGGAGGGGGGGGAGGGAGGGGGAGAGAGAGGGGAGGGAGAGGATATGGGACACAGGAATAGAATGTTTATTAACTTATGTCAAATATGGATCAAATGAGAGTTTAAGAATCAAGGATATAGCACAAAAGAATACTACAGGGAACCATGTTAGGAGGGTACAATAAGACACAAGGGGATAACGATAGGTATAGTAAAATAGAGTTTGAAATTTACATGAAAATAATTTCTGAATGTATATACACCCTTTGGGTGGTTGTGTTTAAAAATCATAAAAAGTACACATAGGGATTTCAACACAAAACAAAGGATACTAGGGTAGAGATTAGTTATGTATTATTTATGATTTTATTTTTGATTTGGTACCCTCGACAGCTTACGAAATATTCCCTGCCCCCATATGCAAAGTAAAATAATAAATATAGGCTCATGGAATGTTAGGGGCCTGGGGACAAAAAGCAGCAGTGTTCTCTATGCTGGAGAGTTATGGGGTAGAGTGGGGTCTATCTGCAGGAAACACATTTAACAAAGTATACAACCCAGCAATTACAGAGCAAAAAATATCCAATTCAGTATCACTCTGTATGCTCCTTATGTTCTAAAGGAGTAAGCGTTATGGTGAGAGCTGGGGTGACTTTTTTCTGCAGACAGACCTGTATAGACGAGAATGGCCGATATATTTTCTTGCACTGTTCAATTGATAATAGAATGTACATAGTGGCAAATATCTATATTCCCCCACCATTTAAAATGGATGTAATGTTTAGATTAAATGAATTTATGTTGGGTAAGGAGGAAGTGCCGGTTATAGTGGTAGGAGACTTCAATGAGGTCTTAGATAAAAAAGGCTAATAGATTTCCCGCACCGTCGTACGCTGATCCTATAGAGAATAGCCGTTTGAGTCAACTCCTGGAGGAAGTAGGGCTAATAGATATGTGGAGAGTGCGGAACCCGGGCGTCAAGCAATATTCTTGCTACTCAAGCTCACGTTCCACGCTCTCCAGGATAGATATGGCCTTGGGGAATAATAGAGCGCTGCAGATTATGGGAAAGATTGTATACCTGCCAAGAGGAGTGTCAGATCACTCCCCAATGGTTCTCACCTTGAACTTAGGGGGACAAAAAGCTCAGAGAGAGTGGAAAATCAACCCATATTGGTTTGAGCTAATAAAAAAAACAGATGAGGTCCTGCCCAAATTGAGGGATTTTTTTGAATTTTATGAAGGCACCGCGGCGACTGGGATACTCTGGGATACCCTGAAGGCATATCTTAAGGGTGTCCTGATCCAGCAGGTGGCCAAATTTGATAAAAAAGCCAGAGAGTGGGAGGAAAATATCCGTAGAGAGGCAATAGAGACCGAAAACAACTATGTAATTGATCCAACACCGGGGAGGAAAAAAATACGGCTAGATAAACAACAAGATTATAAGATAGCAATTACAAAGAAAGTCGAGACTAGACGACTCTTCCTGCGGCAGTCATCCTTCGCAGAGGGCGAAAGCGTGGGAAAGATGCTGGAGCAATTAGCGAAGTCTAACTCCCCCCCTCCACTATCCGGGCCATTAGATCCACAGGAGGAGAGATTACATCGAATACCTCAGGGATAGTGCAGATTTTTAGGGTGTACTATAAAAAACTCTATACTGCACAAAGGGTGGTGGTGGACCGAGAAATGGAGGATTTCTTGGGGAAGCTAGAGATACCGACCATTACACAAGTGGAGAGGGATGAATTAGAAAGTAGCTGATATGGCAAACCAAAAGTCGCCTGGCCCAGATGGGCTTCCGGTGGAGGAATATAAATACTACGGAGAAATATTACTTCCGGAGTTCATAAAAGCATTAAATGGAGCGGCCATGTAGGAAAGACTTCCTGCGTCGATGCTGGAAAAAACCATTGTGGTTATACTAAAAGAGGGGAAGGACCCCCTAGATCCTGCTACATATAGACCAATTTCCCTCTTATGCTCAGATGCCAAGATATTAGCTAAGGTTTTAGCAGCTAGACTCAATAGACTTCTTTCAAAACTGATTCACCCAGACCAGATGGGATTAATAGCTAATAGATCAACCAGTATGAATGTTAGAAGGACATTTCTAAATTTACAAGCCCCGACAGAGAATGAGGGATCAAGAGCCGTGTTATCACTGGATGTGACTAAAGCCTTTGACAGTGTGGAATGGGGATATATCTGGAGGGTGTTGGAGAAATTTGGATTTGGTCCCATATTTTCCGGTTGGATAAAAATGCTTTATGATAATCCTAGCGCTAAGCTTAGAATTAATTATGAACTCTCAGAAAAGATTGTGCTGGAGAGGGGTGCCCTTTGTCACCCCTGCTCTTCGCCCTAGCGATGGATCCTTTGGCCATATCTATAAGATTAAGCTCTGAGATATCCGGCCTCCAGAGAAATGACAGGAGATGAAAGAATCGCGTTATATGCGGATTATATCCTGTTCTTCCTGAGAGATATGGATCAATCATTGGTAAAAGCAATGAGCATAGTGGAAGAATTTGGTAGTTTTACAGGCCTAGAGATAAATTGGGAGAAATCTGAGTTATTACCCGTGGACCCAATTGGAGAAGTAATAGTACCAGGAATGCCACAACTGGCGGTAGTGGATACAATAAGATATCTGAGGATATCGGTGACGAAAGACCTCAATCAATATACTAGTAAAAATCTAATACCACTACTGGCCAAATTCAAACAAAAAATTAACATCTGGAAAAGGCTTCCCTTGTCGGTGGCTGGTAGATGCAGCCTAATTAAGATGATCTGGCAGCCACAATTGCTGTACATACTGCATAACTCTCCAGTCTGGATATACAAAAAATGGTTTAATAAAATTGAAACCCTTTTCAGAGAGTTAATATGGAAAGGGGGACAAGCCAGGATCCGTCTTCGTACACTGCAACTTCCGGCAAGGGAAGGAGGTCTGGCATTACCTCACCCCGAGAGTTATTATCTATCGTCACAACTGCAACATCTAATGGGATGTGACACCCCGGGAGGAGGCACCCCCAATGGGAGAATAATGTTGAATGGAGCATTACATAATACAATGATTGAAGTACTAGAGGCGGACTCCTTCAGTTATAGGAACCCAATAATAAAAATGATAACCAAAATATGGAAAACAGTTAAAAAACTGATGGGATATACTGGGCTAACCGAATATACTCCCCTTTGGAACAACAGCAATCTACAGGAAATTCTCCAGATAGGAAAGGTCAGGGAATGGGAAACACTCAGTATTAAAAGGTTGAGACAATTGTATGATGGTGATACCTTTAAGAAATTCTTGGACTTGAGACAGGAATTTAATATACCACAACACTCATTTTTTACTTACCTCCAGCTGGGGCATGCCCTTGAAGCCCAATTCAGGACACAAACTCTAGACTGGAACAAAATGCCTCTCTTTCAAAACATACTTAAGGTAGGCTCAACTAAGGGTCTTATATCCGAAATATACAGACAGATAAGTAAAAAAGCCAATACCGGGCTTAAACTCGGGAAGGTAAGAAAGAGATGGGAAGAGGGTATAGGGGAAATAACACAGGAGCAGTGGAGGAGAATCTTAGAGCTGGGACCGAAGGTATCAGTCTCACCCCCGCAGAAAGTCTCCCACCTGATGTTGATAAATAGAGCCTATTATACTCCCAAGTGTCTTTTCAAGTATGGTAGAAGATCAGATGATAAATGTCCTAGATGCCAGGGGTCCGGAGATCTTATACATATGGTTTGGCGATGCCCAAAGCTGTTTTGGTACTGGGAGGGAGTGCTCAATACCGTGAGTGACACATTTGGAATAATCTTGGAGATGGAGGCCACATTATGTATATTGGGATATAGGAAGGAACGGGAGGAGCAGAAGAGTACCAGTATTGAGATGCTTGTTCCAAGCCAGGAAAATAATAGCTATGAGATGGCAGGCGACAATACCCCCGGCAGTAAGGGATTGGATCAGGGTAATAAACGAGACCATCTGTAAAGATAGAGCAGTTTTTACAAAAAGAGGTAACCTTAAGGAATTTGAGAAGATGTGGAGGCCTTGGCTGGAAAAAATTACCCCCCCCCCCAGAAGACAAAAAGTATAGCAGGGCTGAGAATAAGTTGCTATGTTTCTTTAAGTTGATTGGTTAAGGCAGGGGAGAGGAGATAACCGGGCGAGAGAACTGCTTGGAGGGGAGGATAAGAGGGGCGGGAGTAATGAGCAATGTTATGTTTATAATATTTGGAGTTAGCTGGAACGATTGGGATATGGGCTCCCTGGTCCAGTTGTCTCCTTCCCCTAAGGTGTTTTTTAGTATACTACCAAATATGTTCTTAAGCCCTGTACACACGATCGGATATCCTATGGATTTTCGTCCGATGGATTTGTCCATCGGATATCCGATGAAACTGTTTTCCATCAGTCTTGCCCACACACCATCAGTCAAAAAACCGACCGTTCCAAACGCGGTGACGTAAAACACTCAGATGAGCCGAGAAAAATTAAGTTTAATGTTTCTGAGCATGCGTCGACTTGATTCTGAGCATGCGTGGGTTTTTGATCCGATGGACTTGCCCATAGACGATTGGAGTTTTCGATCGGTTTTTTATCCATCGGAAAAATGTAAAACATGTTCTATTTTTTAAAACCGACGGAAAAAAGACCGGTGGGTCCCATACACGATCGGTTTGTCTGATGAAAAGAATCCATCGGACGAAAATCCATAGGATATCCGATCGTGTGTACAGGGCTTAACTCTCTGCACATTCATTAATTCTATGATGTAGAAAATTATTATTTTTTTTTTTAATGAATTGTTAATATTTGTAAGAAAAATTAATAAAGAATGAAACATAAAAAAAAATAAAAATTATGTCAGATGTTACTGAGACGTAGAGTTTTTTAATTAAAATGGGAAATTTAGATGTTGGGCAAACAGGGATAAAAAGACAATGTGCAGGCAAATCCAACCAGAAACTGCACTTGAAAAAGATGTCAGTTTTCCAGTGGGCGTGGCAAAGCAAAAAAATCACAAAATCAATTATTATTTGTTCATGATTGTACCCCTGATGGTTTATGGGGGCTCTTGCGGTTTAGCAGTCATATGCATGTGGAAGAATAAAAAAAAAGTCAGGCCCTGTCTACAAACTCCTCTTCCTTGGTATGCTACAGCTAAACTAAAGACAAGCCCAGTTTCTGAACCATTAACAGATTTCCTTCTGTGCTTCATCCATAAACAACACAGCTACTGTTGACTCCAAATAGTCTTAAATTGGGGTGACCATAGAAAGAAAACTCTGGATATCTTTTATACAGCTCAGCCAAGACATTTACTTGAAAAATAAAAAGAGCCTTCCTAGGAAGATATTTTCTCTTTTTGGTTTAACTGTCTTGCTAGATCTAGGGAAATGCCTTTCTTTTAATTAAACAGTCCAGGGTTCAACTATTAAGAATGCCTATGCATCTCCACTTAAATCCACTTAGGTGGAGACAGCATATGATGGATGATTCTGGAGGAAATTAATAAACCATTTTCTGTTTTCTAATGGAGTGGGTGGGTGATAGAATAAAGATGTTGATCTTTATGTCAGTGTTGCCTGACCAGCCATGAAGGAGACGCAGCAGTGCATGTCTTAAGAATAGTGATACTGCCACCACCTTCCACTGAGATCAATTTGAAGGGAATCTGCTCAGCATGATTTATGTTTTGTCCCTCAAGTACTGTAGGATTAATTTTCCTGGGAACGCGGCTGAAGGCTGAGCAGAGAATGAATAGGTTTACATCTGAAGTGACCCTATGGGGACAGAAATATGGGGAACTGCAATAGCTGACATCTTTTTTAAAAAGCATACTTCTGGTCCGTTATACTGGTCCTGGCTTCATTACCTTGTGAATCACTGACCCAAAACAAGCATGCAGGACAAACGTTCACACTTTTAGCCCAGGTTCACACTGAGCTGCGGGAATAAAGCCGTGCGAGTTCTGCTGAACTGATTTTTTAAATGAAATCGGGGGACATTTATTTTTTTGGGCAAATGGTAAACTATTTTATAAGCATATTTTCCTCAAATGATATATGCAGTGTATGTGGTATATGTTTATGGAAGGATTGTATGATATATATATATATATATATATATATATATATATATATATATATATGTATATATATATATATATACACACATTATTTCTCACATTTCGTCCATGAGATAAAAAAAAAAGATACTTCTTAGAATTGTTTGGGAAATGTTAAGAAGATAAGATGGAGAAAAAACTTCATAAAGTATTAGAGGGGTGCACAGGGTATGGCGGTGGGTAGTATGTACAGGAGAGGGGTGCTGAGGGTATGGTGGTGGGTAGTATGTACAGGAGAGGGGTGCCGAGGGTATGGTGGTGGGTAGTATGTACAGGAGAGGGGTGCCGAGGGTATGGTGGCGGGTAGTATGTACAGGAGAGGGGTGCGGAGTGTATTGCAGTGGGTGGTATGTACAGGAGAGGGGTGTGGAGTGTATGGCGGTGGGTAGTATGTACAGGAGAGGGGTGCTGAGGGTATGGTGATGGGTAGTATGTTAAGGAGAGGAGTGTGGAGTGTAATGTATGGCAGTGGGTGGTATGTAGGAGAGAGGTATGGAGTGTATATATGGATGGTGTATGGGGGGGGTGAGGACTGTATATGTGTATGGTGAATGGGGGCGGATGAGGACTGTATATGTGTATGGGGGGGTGAGGACTGCATATGTGTATGGGGGGGACGGTGAGGACTGCATATGTGTATGGGGGGATGGTGAGGATTGTATATGTGTATGGGGGGATGAGGACTGTATATGCGTATATGGGGGGGTGAGGACTGTATATGTGTATGTGGGGGTGAGGACTGTATATGTGCATGGGAGGGGGTGAGGACTGTATATGTGTAGGGGGGGTGAGGACTGTATATATGTATGGGGGGAATGGTAAGGACTGTGTAGGTGTATGGGGGGTGAGGATTGTATATGTGTATGGGGGGATGGTGAGGACTGTATATGTGTATGGGGGGGTGAGGACTGTATATGTGTATAGGGGGTGAGGACTGTATATATGTATGGGGTGGGGGTGAGGACTGTATATGTGTATGGGAGGGGGTGAGGACTGTATATGTGTAGGGGGGGTGAGGACTGTATATGTGTTTGGGGGGTGGTGAGGACTGTATATGTGTATGGGGGGGTGAGGACTGTATGTGTATGAGGTGGGGGTGAGGACTGTATATGTGTATGGGGGGGGTGAGGACTGTATATGTGTATGGGGGGGGGGGTGAGGACTGTATGGATGGATGGTGTATGACAAACACAATACCCCAAACACTTACTGTACGTGTCTCCCAACACAATCTCCGCAGTTTTCAAGAGAGAAGCAGGCAACATGGAGGCTCTGCCTGCAACCCCACCTCTGTGTGCCTTCTGCCGCCAGCCAGAGCCCACAGCAAGATGAGGGCTCCGCCTCCGTGTCCCATCTGCAGCCAGAGCGCATGGGTTCGCCTCCACCTCAATGTCTCGTCTGCAGCCAGAGCACCCGGCTCCGCCTCCACCTCCACTCCATGTCCCGTCTGCAGCCAGAGCACCCGGCTCCGCCTCCACCTCCTTGTCCCGTCTGCAGCCAGAGTACCCGGCTCTGCATCTATACCCGTCTGTAGCACACAGAGCGCATGGAGGCACCGAGTGCAGGGGGTAGATGGGGAGGGAGAAATTTTGGCCGACAGGAGTGGAAATGTTGGGTGAGACACTGTCCGGGTTACAGACGGCCAGAGACATGTCTCATAAACTGGCCAGGTGGCAGCCCTAAATCCGACCCCGCAATCCGGGGACACAACCGGGGACAGACAGGCTCCAGGGACCGTGTGCTCAGTCCGGGGACTGTCCCCAGAAACCATGGACGTCTGGTCATCCTAATGTACGACAGCATTTGTCTTGAGGGGCGGAATGCGGCCTGGCCAGTCTGTACCTAAATCGGGAGGTTTCCAGGAAGGATGGCATGTCCCATCTGGAACCTCTCCCTGCCGCTAATCACGATGGGGGATCTGTCTCTACACTACACTCATGCAAAATGCACGCCAAGCCCAGGAGCCAGGGCCTTAAACAGACTATGTCTGACCAAAGATGGCCGCCTGAATCACATGGGGTGGCAGCATCCAACCAGATAGCTCCCCTTGTGACCCAGTAAACTATAGAGGAACCATGTTCCTCTAGACTTCCTCTCCCCCTGAAATGCAGCTGCGGTTGAGCGCCACCTAAAGTGAAGAAAGTACACTGCACCTGCTAACATTCATATTCACTATTTCATAGGTACCTGAACAAAAGAAAATGTGTATTCACTTCTTCCCCATTGTGTTCCCGATCACGGGGAACGGTCATCAGTGACATCAGTGACAGTGTCACTAGGCAGAATAGGGGAATGTCTTGTTTACAAAGGCATTCCCCTGTTCTGCTCTTGCCGACCGCAATTGTGGGACTCCCGGGAACATCGAGTTCCCGGGACCCGCGGCCGCACTCGCGAGGCACGCAGCGTGCGCGCCCGCAGGGCGGCAGATTTAAAGGGACGTACCTGTACGCCCATATGCCTGCCCAAGCCATTCTGCCGACGTACATCGGCGTGCGGTGCTCGGCAAGTGGTTAAGGGGATGTGACAGGGGGCGTGTCCTATGCCTACATACGTTTGGTAGTAGGTGTCCCTCATTCCCATGTCAAAATGTTGGGTGCTATTGGTCCTGGGCTGTCTATACAGAGGCAAGGAGTAATGAAAAGTGATAAGGATTATTTGAGATCTTTTTAGAGTTTCAGAATGAGAACTGCTTTAAGTACCAATTACAAAAGCTTAAAAAAAGACAAAACACATTTCTGTGCATTTCTACCCGGCGTATTAAAGATTAAATAGCCCGAGGAGTGATTTATTATACAATGCTTTCACTCTGGCCTCTAATTACATTCATCTCCTTCAGCTCAGTCTTAGTGAATGGCTCATGCCTTTTGGAACAAGCGCATACCTCTTTTTTTTTTTCCCCGTCCATTACATGGATAACTGTTCCCTCTGGAGGTAAAGTAGCGATTATGTTCCTTACATGTGCGTATGAGTGCCATTAACACACAATAATAAAACAGACAAAGACGACTCCTGACGCCAACTCTCCTAATTCATCAATTTCCAATAAGAACAGGATTAACTGTATACAGAGGACATCCATCACAGCTAATGTCAACATTAGCAGAATTAAATGGGAATTCCAACTTATAATGTGTTCATTTCAAATACAAAAATGCTAAAATGATCACACTGTAATATATATGTTCTTAAGCAAATAAAGCTTTAAAGAACCAAAAGAATATATACGTATGCCCTAGGGACCCATTTGTTATCATTATTAACTGCTTTGTATCCATTCATTACATTCCTTGGCACAAGGTACACCTCTCAACCATCACCAGTAATAATTTGTTGCTTGGGCGTGAAAGTTAACACAATAATCAATTACAAAACTCTTGGAATGAAGGCAGAAGGGATGTTATAAAAATATAAGTAGAAATGTATGTTTATTTATTAATAGTATGCAGCTTACCAATCATTAGATGTTGGGGCTGTTGAAGTTTTCTTTTTGATGCGTTTTTCCCTCTGTTTTTACCTGCTGATCTGGCCTCCTGCATTAGAGAGACACCACTCTGAATGAATAAGCACAGGGGGCACATTTGGACAGCAGCATTGTCAGTCTGGGGAAAGGAGAGTGCTCGATGTACTAGCAGCCATCACATCTAAGAATTGGTAAGCTGCACTATAATAAATGTTTGCTTTTGGGTTTAAGGCCCCTTTCACAGGGGCAGATAGAATCCAGCTGCGGATAGATTGAGTTATGTACTGCAAACTAAACTCAGACAATGCTTTCCTATGGGACCAAATTCACACACTGCGTCTAGAGAAGGTTTAGTGCAGCTAACAGTACATAACCGCAGGTAATCGCAGTGTACTATTTCACCTGTTAAAAAATATGCCAGGATAAAAATCAAAGCATTAACAACGCTTAGTAAGAATATCTATGAATATTCAATGCTATAGTATTTCATATACTGCAGTGTAAAAGTCCTCCCATGCTCTTAAAAGACACTCATAAGACATGGGTTGCAGCACAAACTGGATTGTCCATCAATGGGCTAAACATAGCTTACAAAGAGTGATACTAAAACACCCGCTCCTCCAATAAAAGTATAATAAAGTTCATGCAATTAACATTAAGGCGTTGTGTAATGCTTCTAATCCAAACAGCTCTTATGAGATGAACCTTCAGCTTCTACACCTTCATCGATCCACCACGTGCACACCCCTTTGTGTGTCTACTCACCAGAGGTAAGTATATATGGGGCCTGTAAATTCCTCTCAAATCAAGATCTGTAACTCTTCTCTGGAAGTACAGCAATCCTTAGCAGGAACGGTTCAAAGAGGTAGATAAAGCATGTAGAGATACAAGGGGATGCTTTCCATAGTGATGGCTGTGATGGACAGGTGAGTTGCGGGGGCGCCCTCTGAAGAGGTAATGACGAAACGCGTCAGTGCATGACCACGCGACTCACTTGTCCATCACAGCCAACTTGTCTCAACGCTGTAGGCTGTTCGGCGGAACTACAAACGGTGGTGAGCTTGATGCAGAGCTGTGTGTGACATGCTGGTTTAACCTATATAATCTTGTAAGCATATTTGTATACGGGGGGTTTGGATTTCTTTCAATAAACAGTTTTACACTATGGAAAGCATCCCCTTGGATATGAAATACTATACCCAGTGGCGGTGCGTCCATAGTGGGCGTAGGAGCGCCGCCCCCTCTCTCTCCTGTGCCCGTCACTCACGTCAACAATACATAGGTTCATGCATTGCATAACAGCGGCTGGTTGGTTTTTGGAAGTGCCTATCAGAGCCAGCGGCTCTGATAGGCTTCCCGATTACAGCCTGTGGGCTCTAATCGGCTTCTGAATAGTTAACCAGGGGACGCACCGGCTGTGCGTTCCTTGGTTAACACTGACACGCGGGTCTGGTTATCGGTAACCTTATTGGCTGAAGCGACATCGAGGGTGGAAGAAGACATCGAGGGAGCGTGGAGAGCAGGGTGCTGACCCGAGGAAGGTAAGTGCCGGGCTGGGGAAAAACTGGCTGTATTTGGGGGGAAACTGGCGGAATTTGAGGACAAACTGGCAGCATTTAGGGGGGGACTGGGTGTATTTGATGCAGAGCTGTGTGTGACATGCTGCTTTAACCTATATAATCTTGTAAGCATATTTGTATACGGGGGGTTTGGATTTCTTTCAATAAACAGTTTTACACTATGGAAAGCATCCCCTTGGATATGAAATACTATAGCCAGTGGCGGTGCGTCCATAGTGGGCGTAGGAGCGCCGCCCCCTCTCTCTCCTGTGCCCGTCACTCACGTCAACAATACATAGGTTCATGCATTGCATAACAGCGGCTGGTTGGTTTTTGGAAGTGCCTATCAGAGCCAGCGGCTCTGATAGGCTTCCCGATTACAGCCTGTGGGCTCTAATCGGCTTCTGAATAGTTAACCAGGGGACGCACCGGCTGTGCG
The DNA here is from genome assembly GCA_029206835.1 of Rana muscosa. Taxonomy (NCBI): domain Eukaryota; kingdom Metazoa; phylum Chordata; class Amphibia; order Anura; family Ranidae; genus Rana; species Rana muscosa. The sequence goes on along the minus strand of CM055116.1, from coordinate 1,137,401,408 downwards.
TTCCTTGGTTAACACTGACACGCGGGTCTGGTTATCGGTAACCTTATTGGCTGAAGCGACATCGAGGGTGGAAGAAGACATCGAGGGAGCGTGGAGAGCAGGGTGCTGACCCGAGGAAGGTAAGTGCCGGGCTGGGGAAAAACTGGCTGTATTTGGGGGTAAACTGGCGGAATTTGAGGACAAACTGGCAGCATTTAGGGGGGGACTGGGTGTATTTGGGGACAAACTGGCGGCATTTGGGGACAAACTGGCTGCATTTGGGGGGAAACTGGCTGCATTTGGGGACAAACTGGCTGCATTTGGGGGGAAACTGGCTGTATTTGGGGGTAAACTGGCTGCATTTGGGGGTAAACTGGCTGAATTTGAGGGGAAACTGGTTGCATTTGAGGGGGCAAACTGGTGGCGTTTGATGGGCACAGTGGCTGCACAGTGGCTGCGTTTAATGGGCACAGTGGTGGCAATTGATGTTTTATTTATTTTTCTCAGTTTGTTTGCGCCTCCCTCAAAAATTCTGAGCACCAGCCGTCACTGACTATAGCATCGAATATTCATAGATATTCTTACTAAGCGCTGTTAATGCTTTGATTTTTATCCTGGCATATTTTTTAACATTGTACATTATTTTATAATAGCGGCTACAAGTGCAGTTTACCTTTACAGATTGAGCGCTGGGATCAGTGGCACTTTGTGTTTCTGGTATTTTACTATAGTACTATTTCACCTGCGGATAGCAGAGGCAACAATGAAAGAAAAACAGGAAGCACATCAGAAATGGCAAGAATGTTCCACCGCAGCTAAACGCAGCTGCATGTAAACGCACGTAATCGCTGCTAATCGCAATGTACAACTGCAAGTGATCGCTGTGCCTCGAGTCTTGGAATTTCAAAATAACAAAACATGCTTTTAACAGTGGCAGAACAGCCGCCCGTGTGAAAGAAGCCCCTAAAGCTCTGTACACACGACCGGGAATCCCGTCTGTTTGAAAACCGTCGGTTTTCCCGATGGGATTCCTGCCAAGCTTGCCCTGAAAAGCCATGTATACACACGGCCACACAAAAGACCCGCCGTTCTTTTGAATGGCAAGAACGCGGTGACGTCAAAGACTACGACGAGCCAGCTAAATTACGTTCTATGCTACCACGCATGCGTCGAATTGCTTTCGAGCATGCATGGTTTATTTCCCCTTCGGGTAAGCATACAGATGACAGGTTTTCTCTTCAGGAAACACTCTGCCGGGAATCCCGACGGGAAAATAGAGAGCAGTTTCTCTATTTTTTTCCATCAGTTTTCCTGTCGGGAAAACTGCTAGGGAGCATACACACGGCCGGGATTCCCGGCCAAAAGCTCTCCTGGCACTTTTCCTGCCGGGAAAACTGGTCGTGTGTACAGGGCTTAAAGTGGTTGGAAACCCACTTTCTAAACAAACACCTACAGGTAAGCCTAGATTAAGGCTTACCTGTAGGTGCATGAAATATCTCCTTAACCTACACGGTTAAGGAGATGTTTGCATTTAAATGCGGCGACGGTGACGTCACGCGCATGCGCATGGGGTTAATCCCATTCACAAATTCGGCTAGGTCGCAGTATTCGACGACGTAGCCGAATTCGACGGGTCATGCGCGCATGCGCAGAGTCACGTCTTCGCCGCTCCGGCCAATCACAGCTGTGATTGGCTGGTGCGGCGATACCTGGAACTAACATTCCGGCTATCGCCGCAGTGATGTCTGCGGCTGGACAGAGGGACGCGGACTGCTTCGGGGGCCCCGATCTAAGGTAAGTGGTACATAATGAGCTAATATGCTAGTCATACTAGCTCATTATGCCTTTCTCTTGCAGATGGGGGAAAAAAAATTCTTCAAGGACACAAATACAGAGAAAATGATCAAAAGCACAGAGAGGTAAAATTATAACATAAAAAGTAGTGTCACTGCATGAAAGAAGTGTTAATGAATAAATGTTTTAGGGCTGTCAAAGCATAGTGGAGTTTAAAGCGGTTGTATACTCTGTATAATAAGGCTTACCTGTAGGTAAAAAGAATATCTCCTAAACCTGTACCTGTAGGAGATATTCCCTTCGCAATGAGCCGCTGACTGCAGCGGCGCATGCGCAGCGGGGATTCTCGACTAAAGCCCGGCAGCCGCTGGACCTTGCCGGCGTGCGGGAGTGACGACATCGCCGCTCCAGCCACTCACAGCGCTGGAGCGGCGATAGCCGGAAGACACGCCGAGGCAAGATGACATCTCCCTTGGCGTGGACCAGGTAAGTTACGACACCTCGTTATAAGGTAAGTATTTCATAATGAGCTAGTATGCGGTGCATACTAGCTCATTATGCCTTTTGCCTTTCAGGTATGTAAAAAAATAAAAAAAGCAGCAGCGGGTATACAACCGCTTTAATAGCATCTAAAAACCTGTGAATTCTCTTACAGCAGTCTGGCTTTATGGCCTTTCAATGATTACAGCGCCTTTAGTGCATGCAATGATAACTACTTGTTCAAGCCTCTACCGCTTACATCTACAATGGACATAAGTGCATCTCCCTCTGAGATTGTTATTTCCTTGTCTGGCTGAGAAAAAATAATGAATATGTACAGCTTCCCAACCAGCAAATATGAAGCAGGTCTCACTTTCTATACCCGGGCAAGATCTTATTACTTGTGAAGGGGTAATGGTCACCATCATTCTGCCTGCTGGGCAGAGCTATACAGAAATGTATTGTTACCAACAGGTGCACAGAGCTTACAGAGCCGATGTATTAATTCTCCCGTCATAGCACATAAAGCTTAACCAACATAACATACAGTACATCTTCTGCACATACTAAGGCCATATCCTCTATTACATGGAGCATAAATGATAATATACCAAAAATGATTGGTTAAACCTTCAAGAACTTTTAATTTACCATTACATTTTCTTTATACTGGCCTTTAAAGATACCAAGAGCAACAATTAAAGGCTGGAATAAAGTTGTGGCGTAGCTTAACACTTTTGATAGTTAAAGTTACTGTAAATGCTCAATATTTTTTCTTAAAATAACATGTGTTGTACTTACCAGCTATGTGGAATGGTTTTTCATAGAGCAACCCAGATCCTCCTCTTCTAGGGCCCTTGCCCGTGCCCCTCCCCCCGATTGAATGCTTCCACAGAAAGCGGATTGTTAGGAGGTGCTCATGTGTGATCGCTCTTGGGTCTGGCTCTGTCTCTCCATTGACACATAGAGATCACCTCGGCCCTGCCTCCTGTGCTCCCTCCTTACTAGATGTGATTGACAGCAGCAGGAGTTAATGGCTCCCGCTGTTGTGTTTGAGCCATTGAGGAGGAAAAAGAGCCGCTGCTCGAGTTCACACCACTGGATCGAGTCCACCTATTTTTGAACATATCGTCCCTGGTCTTCTCTACCACTGGATCAAAATCAGGCTCTGATAGGTAAAAGTGAGGGCTGGGGGGAGCTGCATGCAAAAGGTTTTTTAACTACTTGCTTACTGGGCACTTAAACCCCCTTCCTGCCCAGGCCAATTTTCAGCTTTCAGCGCTGTCACGCTTGGAATGACAACTGCGCGGTCGTGCGACGTGGCTCCCAAACAAAATTGACGTCCTTTTTTTCCCACAAATAGAGCTCTCTATTGGTGGTATTTGATCATCTCTGCGGTTTTTATTTTTTGCGCTATAAACAAAAATAGAGCGACGATTTTGAAAAAAACACAATATTTTTTACTTTTTGCTATAATAAATATCCCAATTTTTTTAAAAAAAATATATTTTTTCCCTTAGTTTAATCCGATACGTATTCTTCTACATATTTTTGGTAAAAAAAAAATCGCAATAAGCGTTTATTGATTGGGTTGCGCAAAAGTTATAGTGTTTACAAAATAGGGCATCGTTTTATAGCATTTTTATTAATAATTTTTTTTTACTAGTAATAGCGGCGATCAGCGATTTTTATTGTGACTGCGACATTATGGCGGACACATCGGACACTTTTGACACCATTTTGGGATCATTGTCATTTTTACAGCAACCAGTGCTATAAAAATGCACTGGTTACTGTAAAAATGACACTGGCAGGGAAGGGGTTAACACTAGGGGGCAAGGAAGGGGTTAAATGTGTAACCTGGGAATGATTACTACTGTGTGGGGGAGGAGACTGACTGGGGGAGGTGACCGATCTGTGTCCCTATGTACAAGGGACACAGCATCGGTCCCCTCTCCCTGACAGGACGTGGATCTCTGTGTTTACACACAGAGATCCACATCCTTGTCTGTGTACACGCCGATCGCGGGTACCTGGTGGACATCGCGGCCGCTAGGCACGCGCATCGGCATCTCAGTGATGCGCCGGGCGCGCGCGCGCGTGCCGCCGGCGGTGCTCGCGCGCCCCCCAGTGGCCGGAATAGCTGAGGCCGTCTATTGACGGCCTCCCGGATTTATAGAGCCACCTTGAGGCCGTTATTTGAACATGGCCCAGGTCTCAGGTGGTTAAATTAATGAAAAGCATAGACTAGGGTAAAACACCTTTTGCCTTTAGAACCACTTTAAATAGTAATATATTTTCAGAGGTCTATACATCAGACCAAAATCAGGTTCAACTTTGAGGGCCCATTCACAACATTGCACTGCCCACAACACAGGGTAATATACTGAATGGTACTCTAACGCACCTTGCCCACAGATGTGCAGTCCAGTGCACTAATATGCTTTGCAATGTGGTGGACTATACTGCCAAAAATGCTGCATGCAAATAAATAGGCTGTCTTAACCCATGTGTGAATGTTGCTGCATTATGTAAAACTTTTAGTTTAGTTGTTTATATTGGGGTGCATAATTTTAAAGGGTGCCTTGACTGAAAAAAAGTTTAAAAACACTGTAGGAGTAGGAGATAGTTGGACTGATTGGGGTGAGGAGTTCCAGAGGATGGGAGAGGCTCTGGAGAAGTGGATGGCTTTGTAAGCTGTTGTTAGTATTTTACATTTTATAAGCCAGTGGAGGGATTGGCAGAGAGGGGTGGGAGACCCTGAATATTTGGTAAATCTGGCCGCAGCATTTATGATGGACTGAAGGGGGATTTGAACAAGGATTGGATAAGGGGCCGAAAGGAAGGTTCAGAGTCCAGGATAACATCCTGTCATGTGGGGATGGACTGATAGTTGTGCCATTGATCTTGACATACAAATCAGGGGAAGAGGCACGTGGGGGAGGAAATATTATGGACTCGGTTTCGGATAGATTGAGTTTGAGGAAGTGGTGTGACTGATATGTCTGTTAGTAAATTAGTGATGTGTGAGGAGACTAATGGAGTGAGCTGAGGGGAAGAACGATAGATTTGGGTGTCATAGCTACATAGTTAGTCAGGTTAAAAAAAAGACACAAGTCCTTCTAGTTCCACCATAAAAATAAATAAATACTGTACGTAGCGCACCAACCCCAGACTTTACCTGCTTTTCTTCTGCTTGGCTCCTCCGCAGGAAAAGAATGAGGCACACAGCACCACAAGCCCGTACCCTCCTGAATAGGGAGGTTGAGCGGTGTTAGTTTCTCGGGCCTGCTTGCAGCCAGTGTTTAAAAACCTCCAGTGCTGACCTCGTTTCTGTGGTCGTCAGAAACAAGCCTTTAGTTCTCCCCAGTAAGCAACTGTCCAAACCAACAGAAAGGTCCTATTAACTCTTATTTATTCTTTTTAGCACAATAAACAGTCTCTGTGAGAGCTAACAGGTTGGGACAAGACACAGGTCAGATAAGGTGGGAGAAGGTCCAGGCACAAACTTGAATTTGGGTTTTCTCCTGTTCTGATTAGCACGAACAGGCTTGGCATACGGTCTCTGCCACAGACCATGAAGTTGGTCACTGTCACTGACCAGGTGAAAAAAAAAGATGAAAGCCACTGACCTTGGGTGCGTAGTGTCACTGCCACTGTGACTTAAAGAACACGCACTTCCTTCCGTTAGTAAACTGGCCCTTTATAGGACAAGAACATCCCTCCCGAGAGTTACCAGAGGCCCCATCTGTCACCACAACTCTGCGCTGGGTCTTCAGAAAGGGTCACCTTCCTGGCCTCCTCTTCCTGGATACGGGTCCCCTCGCAAGGCAGATCCCTGGGAGTCTCGGTCCCCGGCGGATCCCAGCCAAAGGCTGCTGGGCTCCGGGCCTTTCTCCAAAGTACCTTACCCCAGACTGAAGGTGTCTGAGACGCAACAGCAGCTCCGTCTCCGGGCCTAGGGCACCCAGAGACAACCCAACCAGGCCTCCAGGCCTAGGGCACCCGGAGGCGACACACACGCACCCAGGCCTAAGGTGCCTGAGCGCGGAACCAACCCCGCTGGAAGATGGCCGCCCCCTTTTATATCCTCTCCCGACAGGCACAGCAGGTTCCCCGCCCCGCCGTACTGCTGCCAAGAGGGGAAAAAAAATAGCACAACCTTGTACTGCGGTTCAACCCAGGCCCATGGCAACAGCGGCACCTATAGGCCCCAGGGAACTACACACCAGTACAATCTCCCAGGGACAGAAATGGTCCATGAAACCTAACAATTAGTGCATCTGAGCCTAGTTACTACTCAGATGCTTCCCCCTAAATGTAACCACCCGCTACACGTAAATAAATAAAAAATAATATCATACAATCCCATATACCCAATCGGAACCCACAGTTGATCCAGAGGAAGGCGAAAAACCCCAGCAAAGCATGATCCAATTTGCTACAGCAGGGGAAAAAATTCCTTCCTGATCCCCCCGAGAGGCAATCAGATTTTCCCTGGATCAACTTTACCTATAAATGTTAGTACCCAGTTATATTATGTACATTTAGGAAAGAATCCAGGCCTTTCTTAAAGCAATCTACTGAGCTGGTCAGAACCACCTCTGCAGGGAGTCTATTCCACATTTTCACAGCTCTTACTGTGTAGAACAGGGGTCTCAAAGTACCGTCCCGCGGGCCATTTGCGGCCCGCGGACAGGTTACAAATGGCCCGCAGGCAGGGCCGATCCTAAGCGGGTGAGCGGTGTGTACCGCACAGCGGCTGGGAGCTTTCTCTCTCTCTCTCCTGTGTCCTGCATGCTGCTGCAGCCCAGCGCGCACAGCAAAGGAAACACAGCAAAGGAGAGCAGAGAGAACAGAGCGGAGGTAGGATCCGCCCATCGCCCCGCCCACCTAGGCTCTGATGATCGTTCAGAGCTGTGCTCCCTCAGAGGCTGTGCCGGATCCAGGGTCCTGCTGTCACCACAGGGTGGGAGATCATGTCGTTCTCGGGGGGCCCTGAAACTATGCCTGTGTTGAGCCAGGAACTGACAGGCCACCAGCTGACTGCCAGGAGGAGAGGTAAGTGAGCCATAACACTGAGACTAAGTCCTTAGTGAGGTGACTGGGGTAATATTTCTGAACAGGGGGTATTTGTGAAGTGTAGGGGGGGTATTTGTGAAGTGTTGGGGGGGTGCTGGGGGTTAATAGTGCGTCCACTGACACCAATGCTCAGGGTTAATAGTGCGTCTGCTGACACCAATGCTGGGGGTTAATAGTGCGTCCGCTGACACCAATGCTGGGGGTTAATAGTGCGTCCCCCGGGAAACCAATGCTGGGGGTTAATAGTGCGTCCAATGACACCAATGCTGGGGGTTAATAGTGCGACAACTGACACCAATGCTCGGGGTTAATAGTGCATCCACTGATACCAATGCTGGGGGTTAATAGTGCGTCTGCTGATACCAGTGCTGGGAGTTAATAGTGCGTCCGCTGACACCAGTGCTGGGGGTTAATAGTGCATCCGCTGACACCAATGCTGGGGGTTAATAGTGCGTCCGCTAACACCAATGCTGGGGGTTAATAGTGCGTCCACTGACACCAGTGCTGGGGGTTAGTAGTGCGTCTGCTGATACCAGTGCTGGGGGTTAATGCTGACACCAGTCCTGGGGGTTAATGCTGACACCAGTGCTGGGGGTTAATAATGCGTCCGCTGACACCAGTGTTGTTTTTGAAGTTTGAAAGTTTGCATGCGGCCCCCATGGGATATGAAAACTTGTCTTGTGGCCCTCAGGTAATTTGAGTTTGAGACCCCTGGTGTAGAAGCCTTTCCGTATTTGGAGATTAAATCTTTTTTCCTCTAGGCGTAAAGTGTACCCCCTTGTCCTCTGTGTTGACTACAAAGTGAATAACTCAACACCAAGTTCACTATATGGACCCCTTATATATTTGAAAATGTTGATCATATCCCCCCTTAATCTCTTCTTCTCAAGAGAGAATAAATTAATTTCCTCAAATCTTTCCTAATAGCTGAGTTCCTCCATGCCTCTTATCAGTTTGGTTGCTCCCTGCACTTTATCCAGTTCTCCGTTGTCATCACCATTGAAATGGTATTGGAAGCCATTGAAGTCTATGAGCTGACCTACGGAGGAAATGCAGATTGAGAATATGAGAGGTCCAAGGACAGAGCCTTGGGGGACCCCGACAGAAAAAAGGAAGAGGAGAGAAGGAGGTAGAATTGTAAGTGACAATAACGGTGCAGTGACAGAGGTAAGAATTTCATCTGATTGGCTACTTTGAGTAGCTGCATTTTGCAAATCATCATTGCTCTTTGTATTGCTTTATTGAATAATCTTTATAATGTCTAAGAGACACCAGAGCTGCAAATTGGTGGCTAATGTTCTACTAATATTCTTGGCATGTATAATAATCATTTTCCCGTTCAGGAATACACAAGAAACCATATGGTTCAAACCTCAGTTGATATAGAAATAGTTATGATCTGACGGTCACAGTCCTTTAATTGTGAAGCTCTTTTGCAATCTATAATATGTCAGTATGGGCAGTGAACTTTTTTTTGTATTGCCCTTTCCAGATTTGTGTACTCCAACAGGCTTTGCTGCATTGCTTTAAATGACATGCCAGGAAAACACTGGCTAATTTTATGTGCAGTCTTGAAATTAACGTTCGCCATGCTGTTCAATTCCCTATTCCAAAATAATTTATAGCGATTAACTTCACTTAAAGCGCAACTTCACCCTAAAGGGGAAGTTGCAATTTATGTCCCCCCATTCTTCTTTTGTAACTATTTTGGGGGGTGGTACCTACTGTAGTTTTGGTAAGTATCCGCTCCCACTTCTGGTCGAATCACCTAGGCGATTCCATCAGAAGTTCGGCACCCCCTCTCTGCCCGCAGCCTTTTGGGACACATCACAGGTCCCAGCAAGCTGCAGGCCATTCACACAATGCAGCACAGCTCGCACAAGCGCAGCGGGAAGCCAGCTGTGAAGCTACAAGGAGTCACAGCCGGCTTCTCAAAATAAAACTGCCAGCTCTGGGTACCCCAAGACCGACAATGAACCAACTTGGATCATTGGACAGCTAAGTGTCCTTTCTTTTAAAAGTCAGCAGCTACAGTATTTGTAGATGGTGACTTTTTTTTTTTTTTTTCAAACAGAGCGAAGAACTGCTTTAATGTCACTAGAACACAATTATGGGGTTTTTGAATTGAAATCTCAATGTTCTCTTAGAAATTAATTTAAGCATTCTCTTCAAAAAGGAAAAAGGCCATCTTGTTGTCACTCACATAATCTGGACATAAAAAAGCCAATACAAGGTGGCTACCAATGGCTCAACATAACAAATCAATGCCTAAAAAGCATCCCATGTGATTATTGGGTTGTTAATGTACTCTTTAAAAAATGATTTCCCTTCAATCATTTGTAGAAGAATGGATCAAAGCACTACATAAACTGCCATCACCATTAGGTAAGAACCATATGAGTGCCTCCCATTAATTTTTGGGAGAGTCATCTGCCAATCTATGGCTTTCATTGGGTTCTCTATATCAAACCACTTGGATGGTAAATTGCACTGCTAGCCTTGCCACATACTTATTGTCACTAATGACTGAAAACTAGTATACAGCTTCTTTTCCAGAGCTTTATCACCCATAATTGCCAGATATCATTCTTTTTAGGATTACGGATCGCTTTAATTACTGCAAATAACTATCTAGCCATGGATTCGTTCTCCTCGGAAGCACAGCTACACTGCTTGGAGTGACACAGAGCAGCAATTAAATGTACTTCGAAGACTGCTAAATCATAAATCACTCACAGCTAATCCAGAGCATTGTGTCTCCTGCTTTCAATGCTTAAAGCTGAACTCTAGGTGGATATAAAAGACACAGATATATTCCGGTGGCGGCTGGTGCTCAATAATTGGGGGGGGCAAACCAACGCCACCCCCCCTGGGCGGGAGATGGACATGAAGGCGGGAAACACCAGGAACTCGAGCAACACCTGGACTCCGGACCTGCTTCCTGATTGACCAGGAGGAGAATCAGTGGGACAATAGTGATTATTCATTCACTTTTGTCACGCAACTGGGTGGGCTCAGGGTGCAGTGCTCTGCGCCCTGTGCCTACCCTTTTTTGAAGCCTATTAGAGCCTCAGGCTCTAATCATATGCCCCTAATGGGTCGGCCACCAATGATGAATGCAGCTCTATATTAAACAAAACACCTCTTATTTCTCCTGTATTGAATTGTATTTTAACTTTACTCATTGCCTTCATGTTGTAAAGCACTGCGCAAACTGTTGGCAAAATATAAATCCTGTATAATAATAAAAATAATAATAGTACTATAACTTTGTAATTTATATGTTGTTAGGCAAATCAAGCTGTAAGTAGATTTAAAGTGATTCTGTTAAAAAAAAAAAGTTGTCAACAGCAAAAAAAATTGGTTTTATATTCACTTGTCACACTGCCAATTCCTTCTATCTTCATTCTCATGGAGAATAGTAGTCCCCTTACATCTCACACACGAGGTGTGTTAGAAATCTGGTCCTTGACTGCAAGCTGTGGTTCCTCCCACTGGCCCTTATGTCACTATAGGACCCAATGTAATGTAGGGGGTCATGGTCCACAGTGTGCCATGGGAGACGGAGGCACCCAACACTCCTGTCAAATGTGAGTATTCTTAAGGTGAGTGTACCTCGTAAACAAAGCAATAATTAGGGGAACATACTATGAGACAGGTGAATAAAAACCCCTCTCTTCTCTTCTTTAGCAGGTCCTGCATTTTGGCATTTTTTAAGTCAATCACCTTTACATGAAGATACACCAGAGACATATGTTATTGTTATTTGCAACCTTTAAGCCAGGGGTGCCCAACCTTTTGAAGGCCGAGGGCCACTTAAAGTGACTTAGTAACCAGACGCGGGCCACAATGAGCGGAGTGGGCAGATGACAGGTCTGTGTCCAGTCTGCATATGCCTAGTAGACACAGCCCAATCTACTCTATGGGCCCTCTGATCCAATCAGATGGAAGGGGACAGATCCACTTCAGTTTTTTTTTAGCAGATCGGATTGGAGGTGGGCAGGTGTAAACGGACAAAAGTCTGTTTACATCTGCCGATCCATAGAGGTGAATGGAGGGTCCGACTGGGTCGGACCGATCGCTTGAAAGGGGCCTAAGGCTGCTTTTATACTGATGGTCTGTGGTCTATTGCGGCGCAGTGTACCTGTGGTTTTCCCGCCGGTTAGCTGAACTTTGCCATAGACATTTATTATATCTTGCAGGTGTGGTGCACTTTCTGAAAAGCGGCGGATTTATTTACAACACTGATGCTCTCAGATGGCAGGTCGGCAACCTGCAATCTGGGCTTGCCAACCAGCCATCCCAGAGTAGGAGGTCGCAGGCCACATCAGAAGGCTCCGCGGGCCACATGTGGCCCCTGGGCCACTGGTTGGGCACCCCTGCTTTAAGCTAATGCACTCCTTCTGGCATCGTGAGATTTTCTAGAGCTATAAGAATGAATCTGGAGAGAGGTTTGTTTGTATGTGAGAGATCACATTAAAATCAGCGTGGCACTTCTACTACTGATGATCTGAACAGCTGATGCTTTGCTTGACTTACTTGCCAGGCAATATTTAAATTAAAAAATCAAACATAGGGAGGGTTTTTTTTAGACTATTTTCATCATTTTAAAATGATGGCCAATGTGTCTTATATATTAGGCAAATGATTTTGCAGATATTGCATGGCAACTCTTAAAGTGATTCTAAAGGCAGAAGTTTTTTTTTTTTGTCTTAGAGCAGTGGTTCTCAACTCCTGTCCTCAGGACCCACTAACAGGCCAGATTTTAAGTATTACCTTGGTAAGATGCAGACTAGAATACTGCAATCCCTGAGCAGCAAAGGATATCACCTGTGATGCATTTCAGTTATCTTGCAAACCTGGCCTGTTAGTGGGCCCTGAGGACTGGAGTTGAGAACCACTGTCTTAGAGCATTCTATGCATTAAGGTAAAACCTTTAAGAAAAACTTTCTGTGCGCAGCAGTTCTTCTCAGCCCCCCTAATACTTACCTGAGCCCCATTTTGATCCAGCGATGTCCACAAGAGACTCGGCTGACTGGAACTCTCCGTCATATTTGGCTTAGACACCATTGGCTCCCACTGCTGTCAATCAAAGTCAATGAGCCAATGAGGAGAGAGTGGGTGTGGGGCCAGGCCACGGCTCCGTATCTGAATGGACACACAGAGCTGCAGCTCAGCTCGGGTGCCCCATAGCAAATTTCTTACTGTGGGGGCACTCGGCAGGGGGGTGGGGCCAGAAGGGCCAAAGAGGGACCCGAGAAAAGGAGGATCCTGGCTGCCCTGTGCAAAGCCATTACACAGAGCAGGTAAGTATAACATTTTTGTTATTTTTAAATAAAATTAAACCAAAACTTTAGTATCACTTTAAGTGAATCTTGAATGAATAAAAAGCCATACTCATCAAATTTAGCTATAAAAAAGACCTTGAACCCTTACAATTCTTAAGTCCATAGGTGCTCCAGAGTAATGTAAAAATGCCTTAAAAATTTTGTCTGAATCTCACTCTACAAACCTTTTTTTTTAAAAAAGGACCTCAGTGGTTTGGGAAAAGACAAAATATCTGTAAAAGTCATATTTAATTTAATCATTTTTAAATCTGTTAAATATAAGTAAAAATAACCAGTAGATCCTCAACTCGATATTTTAAGCATTGTCACATTCATGATGTAGATGCTTCCTATGGAAAGGTCTTTGTGTAAAGATCAAATTGAGGCAACAAGCAAAGTCATTAATTTACCTATGAGCACTATCCAGGAATCACTACAGCAAAAAGTCCACCCAATGGACCTTTTACCCATAGCTGTTTATAACCCCCTGTAGCCATTCTACAGGCTTTTTTAAGTAATGAGGGAGATAGTGTAGAATAAACTACAGTTAACCAGGGAACACTACAAAGGACTTAAAGTGGAGTTCCACCCAAAAGTGGAACTTCCGCTTAAACCACTCCTCGCCCCCTTACATGCCACATTTGGCATGTAATTTTTTTTGGGGGGGAGTGGGGGCTTCGTTAGGAGTTGGACTTCATGTCCCGCTTCCTCCTTCCGCCCATGGACCACTTTGGCAACTCGTCATATCGCCTTAGGCGGCCCCTCTCTGTAGGCGATCACCTGGGACACGCGGAGAGGGGGGGAGAGGAGCGAAGCTCCGGGCGGCCGCGTCGATGGACAGTGGAGCAGGTAAGGGTCTGTTTATTAAAAGCCAGCAGCTTCACTTTTTGTAGCTGCTGACTTTTAATAAACATAAAAAAGGCTTGAACTCCCCTTTAAAGTAGAACTATAGGCAAACCTTTTTTTTTATTAATTTTAGATAGCGTAAGGGAGGGTTATAACTCCTGTAATTTTTTTGACACCTGTCCTATTGAGGAGATGTCCATTCACTTCCTGTCCCATAGCCAAAACAGGAAGTGAGAGGAAATTCCTGAAAACGAAGGGAAGATTTTACACCCCAGATGATGTCCTAGAGACGAAACGCGTCGGGGGACTCTATTGTTGCCACATCTTTTGCACAAAGCCCTTGTTTATCAACTTAAATGTAAGTGTTCTTGCTACATTAAAATCTTGATACTTAATACAGAGTTACGCTATGTGGCCACTTTTTTCTTCCTATCCATGATATATACCCTTCCATACTGACCTGGGATTTCCTGGACCATCATGTTCTGCGAGATCACCTGTTAATTGTTCTTCTGTGGCATATTCCATCCTGCTGGCGTTTGGTCACTCTCGATACAGCAATTGGAGAAACACAAAGGATTGTCCTGGTTCCATCGTGGTTCCACCACATAAAGCCCATTTGACCCATTTGAGCGTAAGCTTTCCTGGGTTCAAACATTCTGGTAAGCCCCTTACCTATCGGAGGCGGGTTTTTTCACTTCAAGTCACTTCAATAATTGTTCACTTTCAGCACTTCAATCTTGAATTTATCACTAAGTTTTGGATTGTGTCAATACTCAAGTTTGATAACTCTAGAGTCTAAGGATAGACATTTGTGCAATTTTTGCACTTTTTGAATCTTCTACATATGGACATTTAATTTGCATTTATGTGGACATTCATTCATTCATCATTTTTCCTTTGTCACATTTGAGATTTGAGCACTATATTAATTTATGGTTTCTGGTATGCATTTATTTTGATTAGCGCTACACTTTCTGTTCCCAAGATTTTATACTCCATTACTTTTCTGGGTACAACCAAAAAAATAGAGAGGGTGAATCTCCCTAACAGGCAATAACAAACTGACAGTCATTTTAATCCATCTCAACTCTGTCCAAAACATAAAAAAAGGAAAAATATATAGACCTTCCGCTTTCCTTTCACAAGTTATTAAAATCCAACTGTAGCCAAAACTTTTTTTTTTGTTTTGGATAGGCTTTGATAAAGTAAATGCGTCTGTCAATTTGTTCGTGAAATTTACCTTTACTTACCTCTAACAGTCTGCAGGACAAGTGGTCATCCCTGAAGCATGAAGTCAAGGACAGTAATCATAACCTGTTAAATTATTATTATTATTATTACTACTACTATTGTTATTATTATTATTATTATTATTACTATTAAAAACATGATTTATAAAGTGGCAACAGATTGAGCATCACTTTACAAAATAAGAGGAGACAGAACAGTTCCAGTGTAATTCGACAAAAGAGGATCAATGGGGGCCTTGTCAAGGAGCTTACAATCTAAAGGGAGGGAAAATGGTACAAAAGGTGATTGCTGTGAGGGATGAGCTGATGGAGAAGGTCAAAATACACTTTTTAAGTGGAGGTGGGGTAGGCCTCCCTAAAGAGATGAGTTTTCAGGGATTTCCTAAAGGCAGACAGAGTAGGACATAGCAATATGATGGCGATTCTAACCCTTGCCCATTTTACAGAAAAAAAATGTATTTTGTTGCAGTCTGGGCAATCAGGCATGCAGACCGAAATAAAGGGGTTCTATACCTACCTCAGCTCATCAATAGTTCAAGCTTAAAAATAGAAACATAGCAAGGAATCACATCAGTAACTACTCTTTTCAAACTGGCTCTGTTTATATACTGAGTTCCAGTTACAGAGAGAGAGAGTCCAAATACAAACATCTTCTGCTGTTGTTTCTTTTTGGAAAACTCATAATGCTTTGTGGCTCCAGTGTCATGGGTGCACATATAATAAATACTTAACATAAAGATTATAGATATATAGTAAAATATATAGTAAAAAAAGATATATAAAACACCAAACATAATTCTAAATAAGAGGTAGATATAATATGCCCATTGAGTCAATGTATAAGTAACATTTTCATGGCTATATTGCAACCTTATAAGACAAACAAAAATATGATGTTTCAACAATAAACACAAATAAAAAATAAAACTTTTAGGAGTTTAAAATGGACAAAGCTAATATTTAATAGACTGTTGCTGACTATCACACACTGAGATTTTGAGTCAGGTTCTTAAATAAATCCAAACTTTCCCTGTAGCAAAAAATCAGACAGTCACAGTTTTTCCGATGTAGCAATCCTGCATAGCCCCGGGTAATGGTTTGTGTGATCAGTGTGTCTTCAAAATAAACTGACACATGAAGTAGATCAGCATTTCACATAAGGCCCCATAAAAAACTGTCTTTATTTAAATAGAGTTGGAAAAGTTTTAGAGGCTTTGTTTAAATAAAAGGGACCTTATGTAAAGTGCTGATCCATATCGTCTGTTAAAATGTTCCTTCGTTTTCATTTCACACAGCAAAATAGCTTGACAATTTCTATATAACATTATATAATTCTACTATTTTCATTTCTAGTAGAGAAATAAATATTTTATACTTTTTTGTCTGTTGCCTCTAGGCAAGGGACAACAAATAATCTGATGCAAGATGCACTGCTATTTATATATATATATATATATATATATATATATATATATATATATATATATATATATATATATATAAAATGTTATATTGTGTGCCTGTGTGGTACATTTATAAAATAATTCATAGAGGTATTTGTACTGTGAAACTGCATGTACATTCTTTCTGTGCAAGTAGGGGCAAAAATTAATATTAGTAGACTATTTTCTCAGGTTGAATGCTTTTCCTTCATAAGAATAGAGTGAATCAGGAAAATACTGCATTATGGCCACTAGATGAAGCTGATGAGCTTATTTAACATGATCGTCAGCTCAGTCTGGTTGCCATATTGCAGTATATTCTTGGTTCACTCTGTTCTGTATGAATAACATTTGACTTTCAGAGAAAACAGTCTATTATGTGCACGTATGTGAGGTCAGGTAATGATGGTGGACAAGAAGACCTGGCTCGCAATTGGCATTCTAACTCATCCCAAAAATGTTCAGTAGGTTTTAGGACAGGGCTATGTGTTGGACACTCTCCACAACAAACTCATCACACCATGTCTTTATTAAAATGGCTTTATGCACACTGGGACACTGTTAGTTTATATATATGTAGCGGTACCCTCACTCCCCCTCTTCCCTACAGTGTATGGCTTGCATCTAGGGGTACCTGGGAGAGGAGAGTGCAGGGACACTACGCCAAGCTCTTCCCTCGTGTGTATAAGAGGGTTGAGCAAAGTTAGTGGAATTACCTCCGGGTCTGTCCACTGCCTACGAAGCCTCAGTTGTCCCATGGAGATGCGTCTGCCAATAATAGAGCCCCACACCAATCGAAAGTTCAACACTCCTTTATTTCTCATACAGTACGGTGAACGCACTCAGTTGAACTTCCAATAACAGACGAACATGGGGTGTGAGAACGAGTAGGCCCAGGCACAACTAAGCTCTCCTTTTCCTTTTTAGTGAATAGGCCTGGCGCACGGTCTCTGCCACCGACCGTGAGGGTGGTCTCTGCCACAGACCGGATGAACTGTTGAGGCCCCTGCCACGGGCCTAATAGCAGGCCCCTGCCACTGACCTGAGTGAAATAGTTGGACCGCTGCCACCGGTCATTGAACGTGGACTGAACTTCCTCTTTGAATTTGGCCCCTGTTCGGGAAAGATATCCCTCCGGGCGGTCTCCAGAGGTACACCCGGCACTGGCAATCTGCTGCACCAGGTCTTTGTGTGAGTCCCTCCTCCGGTCCCTTACGCCTCTGGATTCGGGTGCCCCACTCCCAGGGCCCCCTAGGATGATCCCTCCCTCGCGGGACCCAGCGGAAGGTACTGGGCCCCAGGCCTCCGGCCGAGTACCTCACCCCAGACTGAAGGTGTCTGGGATGGAACACGAAATCCAAGTGCCCAGGCCTAGGCCGCCTGGACACCGACCGCAACAACAGCCCTCAGGCTGAAGGTGCCCGGGACTTCCACCTCGTGGCAAAGATGTCCGCCCCCTTTATACCCTCTCCCAGGATGCACGGCGGGTTCCCCGCCCCGCCGTACAACCGCTGCAAGAGGTCACAAAGGGTACGGCACTGCAGTGATGGTTCAACCCCGGCCCAAAGTGACAGCGCCACCTGCTGAGCCGCAGGGAACTATGCATCACTGGTGTCCTCACCAGTTTAAAAAGTACATACCCGCTACACTTACACACACAATATTGTTTTACAATACAATAGGTTGCCCCCATGTCAAAGAATTCCCAGAGCACTGTGAATGTGATAACATGAGGACATTGCAGCAGAAGCATTTCTCCTTCAGACATTCTGTCTCATTGAAAACTTGTACTGTGATATCTGAATGGGGAGGAGAGGGGATGAGTCTTTGCTCTCTTTCACTCTTGTATATAAAGTTCAGCTTCAGCTTTTGAGCTCTGTAAACAGGCTTTTATCAGCTTTGCCTGCTGGCTGTGTGTCAAAATACTAAATTTCCATATGCCACGTTTAATATTTATTTTATTAAACTTTCTTTTTAAATGTTTTTTTAGACCTAACTACAATAAAATAAATAAATACAGTAAAAATAAATAATAACTAACAAACTACAAATTAATATATACATGCATTCCTATAAGGACATTTACACTATTCTAATTATGGTAATCAAAACAGTTATTGCTAGGGTGCATTCAGGCAAATCAGGACATTTATCAGACCATGGCAATCTTGTGGACTGGAATAGGTTAAGTATGCCAGGTATTATATAAAAGACATGCTGATAACAGACCATAATAACATCACTTCTGTGCTTCAGTAAATCTATGAACACTGTTCTCTATGGTATGCGTATATACTTTAAAGAATTTCAGAAAAAAGGATTACTATGTCATATGATCAGGAAAGGAAAACCAAAGAGCAAAAACCAAAATAAAAATACATTTGATAGGTTTGCAGATAATTGTGACGATCCTACAAAGAAACTGACGTTATCGGGTCTAGTTATATATCTGTCAAAATAGCTTCCCCTATATTTTAGTCCTCCACATTGTCAGTCCTTCCTTTGTTGATCTACAAATTTGCAATGATGATAAATCAAGCAGAATAAGTGCAAGGTTGAGCTACAATAAGAAGGAAGACTCTAGATCCATGTATGGTGGGTTTTATTTTTGTATTACAGCACACAAAATTGGACGTTAAAGTGATACCATTTATTGGTGAACCCACTAGATTAAAAAATGCCAACATGATATGTGTCCTAACCAGGAATAATGATTTCCTGAGTTTTATTATCTAGCTATCTATAGATGTTTTTGTAACATTCCAAGCCAATTCACATCAGAAAGCGGTATGGGGAAGGCGCGTTCCATGCGTGTTTCCTGCACTGCACCCAAAACGCACTGCCTTTGTGATCTGCTGTGGGTGCCAATTGTAATGTTAACAACACCCCAAACGAGCATCTGAGCACACCAAATCTCAAGGGTGCCGACCCCCCTATTCATCGCTGCCTCCCCCTATACATGTTTCTGGCCCCTTGTAGGGTGCCTGACGCATGAATTACAATGGCGGGGGTGTTTTTTGGAAGCACCTTATTACAGCCAGGCTCTAATATGCTTCAAAATAGGGTGGGCTCGGGGCGCAGAGAATGCGAACAGAGCCCACCCAGATGTGCTACAACAGCGAATGCATATTCATTATTGTAACACTGATCCTCCTTCCGGGAAATCAGGAAGCGGGTTTTGAGACCCGTCACCCGATAGGCTGAAAGGACAGGCGATCCTATTGGACGCCCCCCCCTAAAAAAAAAAACACACCAGCCGCCACTGCCAAATCGCATGGAACTGCAGTAGCATATGATTTGGTGTGGCACTTTTTTAAAAGTACTTTCCCTGTGCTCCAGTGCGATTTTAGCCCATTCGAATGAATGGACTGCAAAATTGCACTGCACTGAAATGCACAGGAATCGCACAGGAACATGTGCAGGTGTGATGCGGGAACCAGCACAATTCCTGTGCAGGTTCCTGCATCACACCTAGCTCGCAGGCAGTTCACACTGACATCTGTGAACCGCTTCATGTGTCAATAGAAAGTTAATGACACCCCCAAATCAGTTAACAGAACGCAGTGCTGAACACCCATGTGATCCGATTCCAGTGCAGACCAAAAAAGGTCCTGCACCATTTTAATGCAAATGCAGTACGATTGCAGCCATACAAACTGCATGTGATGTGCACAGCAATGCAGTGCGAATCACATGCGATGTCTAGCATCACATAAGTGTGAACCCAGCCTAAGATCACAGCTTTTTTCAGATTACTTTCTATCGCACCAAAATCTTGACGGTCTGCCAACCTTGTAAAATAAACACATAGCAGGTGTTACTAAGCTGTTAGAAACCATTTAAATCTGACGTTAGAGCCTTTGTTGTGATCTATAGTACATGTGAACCCTCACCTTGTTTAACAACCTATTCAGTTTAAATAGAAACAAAAGAAAACATTTATGTATAGAATCCTTTCGATCATATTCTCGCTGCTAAAAAACCCCTTGAGGGATCTTCCATTCAATTTCAATTAATCTGGTTGCGCAGCACTATCAACTCACATATATGTTTTATCTATTCTATGTTTTTTAACCACTTGCCACCCAGGCCAATCCTGATATTTCTCTCCTACATGTAAAAATCATATTTTTTTTGCTATAAAATTACATAGATTCCCCAAACATTATATATATATATTTTTTTGGCAGAGACCCTAGAGAATACAATGGCGGTCGTTGCAACTTTTTATCTCGCACAATTTTTGCGCAGCAACTTTTCTAACGCTTTTTTGGGGAACAAAAACTGTTTTGTACTTTAAATAAAAAAAAAAAAAACAGTAAAGTTACCCATCTTTTTGCATAATGTTAAAGATAAATTTACACAGGGTAAATAGATACCTAACATGTCATGCTTCAAAATTGCACCCACTCGTGGAATGGCGCCAAACTTTGGTACTTAAAAATCCCCATAGGCGACGCTTTAATTTTTTTTACTGGTTACATGTTTTGAGTCACAGAGGAGGTCTAGGGCCAAAATTGTTGCTCTCGCTCTAACGTTCGCGGCGATACCTTCCATGTATGGTTTGATCACCGTTTTCATCTGTGGGCGGGACTTACCTATGCGTTTGCTTCTGCGTGCGAGCACATGGGGACAGGGGTGCTTTAAAACTTTATTTTTTTTGTATTGTTAATTTTATTTTATTAATTTTTTTGTTTGACACTTTAAAAAAAAATTAAAACATTTTGAACACTTTTATTCCTATTACAAGGAATGTAAACATCCCTTGTAATAGGAATATGGCATGATCGGTCCACTTTACAGAGACCCCACATCTCATCTCTAGGCTGGAAAGCCTGAAATAAAATAAAAAAAAAAACGATCTTGGCTTCCCAGTCGAGGCGGCGATGATTATTTGAATGCAGAGGCCGGGCGTGAAGTCATAACATAGCACCCGGCCTCGGAACGACCATAGAGAGTCTGGCGACCATCTGATCCACTGGAAATCTCTATGGTAAACATCCGATCGTAGCGGTGAGTCGGTAGAAGCACCTGAGGGCGGCAGGAGGGGGTGACATCCCCTCTCGCCGCCCGTAAGAGCAATCAAGCGGTGGAACAGCCGCTATGATCGTTCTTATGGTGTAGGGAATCGCCGGCTGAAAAAGCCGACATCTGAATGATGCCTTTAGCTGCAGAGTTAATGTCACTGTTATGTACGTGATGGCACTGAGGCTCTGCCCTTAGACCGCTGCTTCAGTTGGAGGAGGAGAGGAATCAGGTAATCAGGTAAGTGATAGGGCCTCTTCTGCAATTCCCTTGACACAACAAGCACTTAACCCTTACAGTGCTGGGGGGGGGCACACCCCTGCAAGGGTGGATTATTTAATTTTCATGGAGTTAGGCCTGGTCTTTTTTTCAGGCCAATCCAGAACTTCATTTGACTGAAAAAATTCTGCCTAAGAATTTCCTAGGCCAATCGGTATATATAATCTTTACACAACTGGTAGAAAAAGCAGAATCTCTGCTCCAAGGCCTTTCTATGTTGTCAGGGGAAGCTTGTTTGGTAAAACCTCTTTTTCTCAACGCTAACTGTGAGCAGATGTATTTGAAACCTGAAACGTGTTTTACTTTATTACTATTAGATTTTATATAAAAGTCTAAAACAATTCTCAATACCTCCTTGCAAACAGCAATAGGACCAATAGATACAGTTTTGGAATACAGTACTGATGTCAATCCATTTTGACCTTATACTGCCCACAGAAAAGGTTGTGATCTTGTTCTTAACAGCTGTTTTTCCTGAGTGGTTTTCCAAGTACCTCCAGGGGTTACCATGTTTCTATGTAGAGAGGTCCAAATCATCTTCTTTCTTTTTATTTGGAAAACCCCAATTGCAAGAAAATGGCTAATATTTGAATTTGATGTTAAAAAGGGGTACAGCCAAACAGCAGTTCATTCTGAACTCCTGTGACCTGTTTTTAGCGGGCTGAAGTCTGCTGTCTGCTAACGTTACAGAGCCAATCTAGGCTCGGGCAGGATTGTGACACAGGAGTTGGGATCAGTCACATGCCTGGACCGGCACCCGGCTTAGCCTCTAAGTGAGCTGCTGAGAGCCTGAGACGGCCGCTCACGCCCCCTCCACAGCCCAGCGCTCCAGTAAACGAGGAGGGGGCAGAGCAGAGAGCGGTGACTGACAGTCAGTAGCTCTCTGCTCGGGGAGCTGTGAGAACCGAGTGATCTGCAGTGTTATATCACTCGGTTCTTAGTGTTAGAGCCAGCGGGGGACAGATGCAGCATTCACCTAGGTAAGTATAAATCTGCAAAGACCTCAAACCCCATACTTCTCTTTTAAGCATCCACAAGGAATGAGATCTTCTGTGCTTATCTTAGCAATTTTATAGTGAGGTCCCAAACCAGTTGGTGCCATAAGAGTAAACACACAAATGTACGTTTTATTGGAACTTAAGTTTAACATGAAATGTGCACAAGCCAAGCCACCAAATAACTGTACAGGTCTAAACAACAAGGAATTGCATTAATACAGTTGGGTTGGGATCCCATTACTTAGTCTGTATATGAAACCGTAGTCATTGCTGAATATGTAACAAAACAAAGAAATATAAAAAACAAACTAAGAACTACAACTAAAAGAGAGCTGAAAATTGTAGCCTATAAATTGCAAATAAATAACTGCTGAAACCTAAAAGGTTGCCCTCAATCTGCAAAATAAAAAAGTGTAAAGTGCCCTTGACGTTATGACAAATTGAGAACACTGACAGTCTCCTTGACAACAGTAAAGTCTCAATCACTTTGTAAAAGTGTCTTTTAGCATTGCCTTCTCACTGTCGGCTCACTGAAGCCGTGTCATGAAACCTTGGTTTTTAACAATGAAAAGTAGAAGGCTGTCCTGACACTACGCGTTATATTCCGTTGTTCTAATTGTTCTATTTCATTTTATTCTCAATTAATTTCAATCAATTCATTCTCATGAGAAAAGAAAGCATATATATGTATCTATATATGTATATACAGTGTGTATATATATATATATATATATATATATAGGGAAAATTGGCGAGAGGTGCAATAGGCCAGTTTTTAAGGCCCCGTTCACACCTATGCAAATTGGTTGCGGCTTACACCGCATCCAATTCGCATAACATTATAAAATACATTGATTTTAATGAGGCTGGTTCACATATGTGCGATGCATTCGCACTGCGCATTGCCCAAAAAACGTGTGCGTTTTCTAGGCATTGCGGTGCGGCTCAGGTGCGAATTCAGGCCCATTAACTTCTATGGGCACGCATCTGATTCGTAGATGTGTTCAGTTCTCAACAGGATTTCTCTCCTTCTCCTCGCTACACTTCCCCCCTCCCCCTCCTCTTTCCCAGGTCACCAAATTTGCAGCTAAAACTGAGATGATCTGCTGAACAGAGATATCTTTGCAGAGATAAGAGAGCTGGAATTCGCATCGCACAAGTGTGAACCCAGCCTAATAGTCAGCAACGGGTCAGAGGCAGTTTTTTCTATCAGTAGCAATAATATCAGAGAAGAAAGTAGGCTGTTCATTTTGCAAGGAAATTTTCCCTTAGTTTAGTGATTCAGGTGAAGCTTTGCTGACTCATCATCCAATCATGTGCAAGCAAATATATCATGTTTTTTGTTCTATTTTCCTTGCACGTGATTGCGTAGTCTTTGCACAGTGAATCTTTACCGCATTCACTAAGCTAGGGGAACATTCAATTGCAAAGTGCCTTTAGTAAATCAACCCATGTGTGCCTACAGATTCTAAAGAACTAAATTTTTCCCCATGTGTACAGCATAAAGGCCTTTTCTACAATATCTCAACAACTGCAATAACCCCTGATTTTTGCCATTAACAATTTATGCGTATGTTTCTTTTAACAAAAGAAGATATTCTTCTACAATGAATCCATGAGAGAGGAACTTAACAACCAATAGCTAGGATTGAGAGGGAGCCAGTCAACGACTTTAGGAAGAGCAATGCCGATATTTTGCATATTAGCATATAAGTGTTAGAGAATCAGGCTACAAGGTCAACACCTCTAAAACAGAAGCCCTTTCCAATTAACATGTCCCAGTCCACAATCCTCTATCTAATATCCTGTTACCCCTTCATGTGGAAAACCACCTCCCATAAATATCTTGGGGTTCACATAATGCCATCATATCACACTGTAAGTCTGCAACTTTCCAGCCCCTTTTAAAGATATAACCCAGTTCCTAAGCAAATGAAAAACACTGCCACTGTCACTCCTAGGACATACAGTGTTCATCAAAATAAATACATTTTCCAACGAAAATCCCTAACCAGACAATTAAAGCTTAACTCCACTTTGTTGAGAAAAAACATTCCCCTCATGATGATCTATGTATATTGCAAGGATTATAACAACCTTTGTTGCAGATTTCTACCTTTTTGTTATTCTGAAGAAATCACTGTTTGTTCCTCTGTGCTGAGTGGGTCTAATTGGAGTGGTTTCATAATTATCAGTCAGCTGTGGCAGCTGCAGAGCACTAATGATGAAAGCTTCTGGGTCTGCATCCCTTTAGTTGTGTTCCTATTGAGAGTGTCTCACCAAAAATTGCATTTTTGTTGCAGGGGATGCCTGAAATCTGACTTGTATCTTAGGCAGACTTCTGGGAAAATTGGTGAGCCAATCACACAAGCAGCAAATTACATTTCTGGGGAGTGGTCAGTATACATTCTGTGCACAGAACAACTCCAGGTAGCCATATTGCATTGCATTTTCCGAAAATACAGCGCTGCAGATTTAAAAGGAGAGGTTTTAAAAACATTTAATTACAATATGACTTGTGTCACAATTGTATACGCTATATTATTTTTTATTGTTTTGCTGTTTTTTTTCCCCACGAAAGTGGAGTTACCCTTTAAGTGTCTACAAGTGGATCTTCTGAATTTTAAGTGGAACTCTAAATCCCATAGATGTGCATTTTCTTTGCACCTAAATCCCAAGGAGGCCTAGTGGTCTCAGATATCTCCAAGTATTAATTGACAGCACACCCGTGGACTCAGGCCTCCTGTACTATTTCTCCCACCTTCATAAAAAAAACAGCATTGGAGAAGCCCTGGTTGGCCCCTATTCAGCTGTATCCCCTACATGCTGCAATGGGAAATGGATCTGGGCTGGGAAATCACTTATACAACAAAGCTAGAAAAAATCTCCATATGTGCTACAGTATATATCAAGAGAATTCCTATAAAATTACTTCCCACTGTTATTATATCATGGAACGCCAATGGCTCCCGCTGCTCCCACTGAGTCCAGTAAGAAGGGAGACAGGGAAAACAAAATGGCTGTGATGTTTGGCTCAGAACTCTGCATGTGCATTTCCTGTCTGAAGCCTGCAGAGTCCATTCGAGTGCCTGCTACAGTGTGTTCCGTGGCGCCGGCAAGAAGCATGTCCTGTGATGTCACGGTGTAAGGGAGCCGAGCAGAGTTGCGGGAGCCTTGTGTGCGGGTCTGCGATATAGGAGAAAGGCAAGCCGGGAATGGGACTGTCAGTGCTGTTTGGACTGGAGTGGCCTGTCACTTTGGCACTGCGTCCCTTTAACTGACAACTAAACAAAATTTACACAAATAGAGCTTTTTTTGGTGGTATTTGATCACCTCTGCGGTTTTTATTTTTTGCGCTATAAACAAAAAAAGAGAGACACTTTTGAAAAATAAAGCTATATTTTTAACTTTTTGCTATTATAAATATCCCCAAAAAATATATATATAAAAAAAATTATTTCTCAGTTTAGGCCGATATGTATTCTTCTACATATTTTTGGTAAAAAAAAAAACGCAATAAGCATTATTGATTGATTTGCGCAAAAGTTATCACGTCTACAAAATAGGGGATAGATTTATGGCATTTTTATTATTAATTTTTTTTATTAGTAACGGCGGCGATCTGTGATTTTTATTGTGACTGCGACATTGAGGCGGACACATCGGACACTTTTGACACTATTTTGGGACCGGTGACATTTAAACAGCTATAATCAGTGCTATAAAAATGCACTGATTACTGTGTAAATGACACTGGCTAGGGGACGATCAAAGGGTTAACTGTGTTCCCTCACTGTGTTCTAACTGTAGGGGGGATGGGCTCATTACAACATGACAGAGATCACTGCTCCCGATGAATGGGAGCAGTAGATCCCTGTCATGTTGCTAGGCAGAACAGGGAAATGCCTTGTTTACATAGGCATCTCCCCATTCTGCCGCTCCGTGTCATGATCGCGGGCCCCCGGCAGACATCGAGTCCGCGGAACCCGTGGGCACGCTCACGGAGTACGCGGCGGGCGCACTAAGCCGCGATTTAAAGGGGACGTACAGGTACGCCCATTTCCCTAGCCATGCCATTGTGCTACCCCCAAGTCTGGCAGTCTGAGCCATACTTTGTCCAAGCTCTTTGCATTGAAACTCCTCCAAAATAATTTATTGGACATTTCCTGCCCTGTGTTGCTCCTAAGTGCCAGATTCCCAACCACAATTTATTTTTTGTTTTTTTCTTTATGTTATTGTTTTTGTTTTTTTCAAACATTACTTTTATTTTATTCTGTTTCTTTCTTTTTTTGTATTAATGAGATAAGTGCACACAGCAGAGACCAAGCACTTCGGCAATGTCTCTGCATTGCCAACATAATCTTTCTACCTCCAAGCACTTAGCAGACACTTTTTTTTACTTATTTCCTTATTGTTAAAGTAGTAGAAGCATGCAGGGTGAGGGTGTCTGGTGTTTTGGGTGTGCAGTGGTTTTATTTATTTTTTTCAACCCAAGATAAAAGTTAAAATCTAAAAATGGGGAAAGACGACAAATAATAGAAATAAGTAGCTAACGTATGGTCCATTTTTGGCTGTACAGCTTTCATACAATATCATGATCTGAGCTGATCTGATATCATGAGCTTTTACATGATAATATCATTTGGAAATCCTTTTTTTATTTTAATCACTAGTTGTTATGAAATTGCCAGGTGGTGATACTAATATTACGGTCCTGAGCACATTGTGTTATGGTGGGACAACGCTTTGTCCCGGTCTCCCACAATCTCCAGCCTGTAAATCACCCTCTCTTATGCTCTCCCAAGGGAAACACTAAGCTGCATGTGTGTAGGGCAGGCTGTAAAGAGGCTGCAGGACATCAGCAGCTTGGATGCACAAAGGATGAAAAAAAGTAAACCCAGACCATAAATAGAGTAAATGACTTTATGTCTCACGCCAAAATGTTAGCTATAGAAAGAAATCAAATTCCAATCTTTGAAAAGATCTGGGATCCTTGGATTAAATTTCACCTACCTTCTATTAGTGACAACTCGATTCTCATGCCATGGTAGCCGGAGGACTCAATCGGTTAAACTAACTACTAAACCAAATTTCTGAAGCTTGGGAGCTACCCTGCTCAATATAGTGAACACTGTGTTTTACTTAAACCCTCAAGCCGCGGACCAATTCATTCATGCCATTCAGGTGGACTCCTACACTCCCCCCCCCCCCCTCTGGTTTCCTACTATTCTATCCCATCTATTTTATTTTATATTATCTATCTAATTTTATTTTACCCTATTTTATTTTGATATCTTTACTTCTTTTTCTCTTTTCTTTTCTCTATTATTCTTACTTCATAACGCACCTTATTGAAGCTACAACAAAGTATTACTCTACATTACTTTTTTCGAAGATACAGATCAATTTATAATTAATATGTTAAATATTTCTTTCAACTACAGTCTTGAATATATTAGTACAAGGATTTATTTACTTTCTATCTCATTTAAGTCCTTATAATTTTCATTAGGATATATATGCTGTAGACCCTATTATTTGTTATTTTTCTATATTTGTAATAATTGGACAAATATCAACAACATGTATTACATATGATCTGTATGTGACTAATATATATGTCCAATAAAACACTTTGACAAGGAAAAAAAGTAAACCCACCCCCAATTCTCGATGTACATGACATTGCGTAAGGGTTGACATCTTTTTAATAGGCCTGCCAGTGCCTACAAGTCCTACACTAATCTTTACTATGTAGTTTGTCAACAGCACTCCCTATGCTTTCCTATCACAGAAAAAGCATCTTGTCAACATGGCTGCTACGACCTCATCTTTGTAAAGTGAGGGGCCTGGCTGTTCCAAAAGCCACCATATTGGTCCTTCTAAGCCATTTTGAGTTCAGAAGACAAGCAGTACATGGTGACTAGGAATTTGGTCTGATGAAATCCTGTATAAAATTTGCTGGGACCCTGAATTTTGAACATGCGACATTCCCGAACCTCATCCTTGCTTGAAAGCTGTCACTTGAATTATAAGATAGAGCCCTGTACTGTACCTCATACAGTGGACTTCATTAGTATCTATCAGTCCCTAAGTGATAGCTAGATCTAATTGCATTCATTTAAGAGACTTCTTCTACATTCCACTCCTTTACTGCAATTATATAAAATGTAAGGCATGTGCACAGTGGAAGGATTTCGTGCTGTTTGATATGAACATTGAGCAACCAGTGTATTTGATGCCTTTTCCTGACTTTCTCTACGCATGCATTTAATCCAGGATATCTATTCTAAATCCTCAGGCATTTACTCCAACAATGTACCATTTTT
Source organism: Rana muscosa (assembly GCA_029206835.1). Lineage (NCBI taxonomy): Eukaryota > Metazoa > Chordata > Amphibia > Anura > Ranidae > Rana > Rana muscosa. The sequence goes on along the minus strand of CM055116.1, from coordinate 1,137,372,574 downwards.
AAGTAAGGCATCCATCTGACAGACAGCCTGAGTGCCACAGATCAATAGCAATAACTAAGCCATATTGCACAGAGGATTTTTAGCACACTGCTCTCCACACTGTTATCATTCTGTATGCTGCCAGCAAGTTAGGCAAGCCACTTCCCAGCATGTCCTTGAGAATGCTTCCTTGTGATGTCTTTAATTAATTTGATCTCCATCCTCGGAAGAGGCCAAAATATGCCTACTTTAAAGGGAAAGCAGAACATATTTTCAGTGATAGCAACGTTTGAGTGGTAATACAGCGTTAAAGTAATGCTGGATGAGACATTAAAGTGGATATAAACCTGAAATGTTTTATTTATTTTTTTGCTGTCACAATGTAGAGTATAAGATTTCCTATCATTTGTGTCAGGTCTTGCCACAAAGAGTTAATCCAGCTCTGAGCAATCCTCTTTTATTGTTCAGTGGGATAAAACAGACAGAGAAAAACCTTTGTCCGTTCCGCCCCCTTGCTTTGAGTGACAGGTTATTTACATATCTCGTGCACTAGCTTTAGACAGGCATTATTTTTTTATTCCCACCCCCACGCCTTTTCTGAAGTCATGTGGTTACTTTTCTGGATTTTGACTGGATGTTAGTGATCATAGCAGAAGGAATACACAGGAGAAATGGCATGTTGACAAGGGGAGTGTAGAGGTGGGCAGGGAGTCTACTGACATCACGACTCCACCCACCGAGCTCCAGACAACAGATCCACCCACAGAATCTTCAGTTTTTCAGTTCTTATAACAGACAGAGGGGAGACATTTGACAGATAAGGATACATGCAGGAGGCATCTATATCCTTATAGATCAGCACTATGGCAGTAGTTTAGAAAGGATGAGAGTGGGTTTACATCCACTTTAAGCTTTTACTTGTTTGTTCTTCCATATTTTTATTGTTGTTTTATTAATTGAAACTTAGGAATTCTGTCCCAGTATTCAAGGCATATCTATATAATTTATCAAGCTTTAGATGGGGTGGCTGCATTTGTTTTCTTGTTTCAGCCTTTTATTTGTTATTCTCACTTAGCAATCCTGCAAATAACATACACCGATCAGCCACAACATAGGACCACGCACCATAGTCCATCAAGGCATAGACTCCACTACACATACCAGGTATGCTGTGATATATGGCACCAAGCCACCAGTAACAGATCATTTAAGTTGTAGGGTGGGGACTCCATGGAATGGTCTTGTTTTTCCAGCACATTCCACAGATGCTTCATTGGTTTGAGATCTGAGAGTTTGGAAGTCAGGTCAACTCCTCAAACTCGTTGCTGTGTACCTCAAACCATTCTTGAATTTATCATACCAGGCCACCTTCTTCCATTGCTCTGTGGTCCATTTTGGATGCTCACATGCCCATTGTAGGCATTTTTGGGCATGGAAACAGGTCAGCATGGGCACCCTGACCAGTCTGCGGCTTCACAGCCTCATAAATAACAAACTGTAATGCCCTTTATGTTCTGACACCTTTCTATAAGAACTAGCATTGCCTTTTTCACCAATCTGAGCCACAGTAGCTTTTCTATTGGATTAATTTACTAGGGGCAGCCTTTGTCCCCCTTGTGCATCAGTAAGCCTCGGGCACCCATGAACCTGTCACCGGTTTGCCAGTTTTTCTTCCTTGGACCATTTTTGGTAGGCCTTGACCACTGCAGAACGGGAACATCCTACAAGAGCTGCAGTTTTGGAGTTGCTCTGACCGTCATCTAGCCATTATAATTTGGTCCTTGTCAAAGTCACGTAAATCCTTACGCTTTCCTATTTTTTTCTGCTTTCAACACATCAACTTCAGGCACAACATATTCACTTGCTGACTAATATAATCCACCCACTTTCAGATTCTACACCCTGTTCCAAATTATTATGCCAATGATATTTTTCTCATTTACCTAAATATTAAATGTAAACAACAGTCAGCATAATTCTCACGTTATCAACTAGTAAGAGTACAATTCAAATTTTATTGAACAAACCTCCTAATGATAACAGTTTTTTTTTTCAAAATAAAAAACTTACAATGCACTGTTCCAAATTATTACGCACAGTAAGTTTCAAAACACTTTATAGGTTGTAAAGAACTGAAAATTGTCATTTGTTGTGTTTGCAGCATATTTACTGAAATCAAAAGATATTTCAATCAAACTTTGAACAACATTTTAACTTTTTAAACATTTTAACAGGTCACAATACATTTTAACATAGGACCCCTTATTTGATAGCAGCTTCTCAAGTCTTGCATCCATTGAACTGGTGAGTTTTTGGACAGTTTCTGCTTGAATTTGTTTGCAAGATGTCAGAATAGCCTCCCAGAGCTGCTGTTTGGATGTAAACTGCCCCCCACCCTCATAGATCTTTTGCTTGAGGATGCTCCAAAGGTTCTCAATAGGATTGAGGTCATGGGAGGATGGAGGCCACAACATGACTTTCTCTCCTTTTATCCCCATAGCCAGAGGCGGCTCTTTAATTAGGCAAATGAGGCGGTCGCCTAAGGCCTCGCGCTCACAGGGGCCCCGCGACCGCCTAATTTGCCTACTGAAGAGAGAGGAGCACTGGCATAGATAGCGTGGGCATCCGGTGGACCCATGCTGTCCCTGGGTCCGATGACCCGGCCAGCTGCGGGAGTCGGGACTCTACTGACAGCGCTGCCTGGCTGCATTGAACAGTGAGGGGGGAACTCCCGCTACCTCCGCCCGCAGGTCATGTTCTCTTTATCAGCACAGCAGCACTTGATGTTGGGCAGAGTAGAAGACTCCGGCCGGACACGAGACTAACAGAGATGAGGCTGCGGGGAGCAATTACAGGAACCATACTCTGTATCTGTGTCTGTCCAGCAGCTGAAAGCCCTCCCACCGGCGGCGGCCCCCCTTCCCCGCAGGATGCTGCGGGGCACGGACACAGATACAGAGTATGGTTCCCCGCAGCCTCATCTCTGTCAAAGTATCGTGTGAAGCGGAGTCTTCTACTCTGCCCGACATCAAGTGCTGCTGTGCTGATAAAGAGAACATGACCTGCGGGCGGAGGTAGCGGGACTCGGAAGCCCTGGGAATATGCACTGTGCACGGTGTCGGTGAGTAGAGGGCTGTGCGTGCAAGATCATAAAGGCAAAGGCTGGGCGGGACTACGGGACTACAATCTCCAGCATGTCTATGTAGGAGGCGCACTTAGTGTGAGGCTGGAGGTGAAAGCTGGATGGACCGCCACTGTCTGCAATCCTACAGTAGTACAACACTGCCCACATATCCTAATTATCACATCAGCGCCTCCCCCTCTTCTCCTTCTACCTCCCCTCCTATCCTCCCATCTATCCCCCTTCCTCTGCCCTATAACCCTCCTATTCCCCCCCATTATTTCCACCACCCCTCTGTTTCTCTTCTCTCTTCCCTTCCCACCCCCTCCTCTCTATCATCCCCCCATGTCCTCTCTCCCCCCTCTGTCCTCGCTCCCCCCTCTGTCCTTTCTGCCCCCTCCCTCTGTCCACATTCTCCTCTCCCCCTCCCTCTCTCTATCCTCTCCCCCTCCCTCTCTCTATCCTCTCCCCCCTCGCTCTCTCTATCCTCTCCCTCTCCCTCTCTCTATCCTCTCCCCCTCCCTCTCTCTATCCTCTCTCCCTCCTTCTCTCTATCCTCTCTCCCTCCTCTCTATCCTCTCTCTCCCTCCTTCTCTCTATCCTCTCTCTCCCTCCTTCTATCTATCCTCTCTCCCTCCTTCTCTCTATCCTATCTCCTCTACCCCTCACTCTCTCTATCCCCCTTCTCTCTATCCTCTCCCCCTCCCTCTGTCTCCCTCTCTATCCCCTTTCCCTTCCTCTGCACACTCTCTTCTCTCCCCCTCCCTCTGTCCACTCTCTTTTCTCCCCCTCCCTCTGTCCACTCTCTCCTCCTTCCCTCTCTCTGTCCATGCACCCTTCCTCTGTCCAGTCTCTCCTCTCCTCCCTCTCTCTCTCCTCTCCCCCTTCCTCTGTCCACTCTCTCCTCCCTCCCTCTCTCTGTCCATGCCCCCTTCCTCTTTCCACTCTCTCCCTGTCCACTCTCTCCTCCCTCCCTCTCTCTGTCCATGCCCCCTTTCTCTCCCTCTCCCCCCTCTCCCTCTCTCTCTCTCCTCTTCTCCTCCCTCTCCCCCCTCTCCCTCTCTCTCTCTCCTCTGTCCCTCCCTCTCCCTCTCCCCCCTCTCTCTCTCATCTGCCCCTCCCTCTCTCTAGCCTCTGCCCCTTCCTCTCTCTATCCTCTGCCCCTCCCTCTCTCTATCCTCTGCCCCTCCCTCTCTATATCCTCTCCCCCCTCCCTCTCTCTAGCCTCTCCTGCTTCCTCTCTCTATTCTCTCCCCCCTCCCTCTCTCTAGCCTCTCTTGCTTCCTCTGTCCACACTCTCCTCTTCCCCTCTATTCCTCTTTCCCTTCCCCTCTATTCCTCTCTCCCTTCCCCCATTCTCTCTTCCCCCTCTCCCTCCCTTTTTCTGTCCTTCCTCCCTGTCCTTTGCCCCCCTCCCTCTCTCTATCCTCTTCCCCTCCACCTGTCCACTCTCTCCACCCCCCATCTCTCTATCCTCTCCCCCTCCCTCTATCTTCTCTCCCCCTCCCTCTCTCTGTCCTCTCTCCCTCCCTTCTCTGTCTCTGTCCTCCCCCCCCTGCTCTCTCCCCCCGTCCTTTCTCCCCCTCCCTCTCTGTTATAGCTTTGATGGATGACCTTCTTTACCAGTAGGTTGGAGAGGGTGGGCCCAAGCATTCTTCAACAGTGGCTGGTCAAGATTTGCATAATGAAGCACCCAAGGTTTAGGGGTTCTGAGGTATGTGACCTTAAAACTGCCAACAGATAGGACATGGGAACCTGTGGGTGATTTCACGCTCCAGGCTTTACCATCCATTGTCAAGCGCTCTCTCCTCTCCCCTTCAGCCAACGCTGACTGACACAGGGGATCATGTGACCAGACCAGAGCTAAAAGTCCACGGGTTAGGGGGCGCAAATTACTTGCCTTGCCCAAGGCGCTGACAACCCATGCTATGTCACTGGAGGGTAGAGCCCAGCGCTGCCACTTTGAGCTGTCAATGTTATCCCTATGTGCCTCTCACAAATGGCGATATGCAGGCAAGACACATCCAGGAGAGAGCAAAGCACAGCCTGGAAAAGGGAGGGATGGTCTTGGCGAGCTCGCTGGTGTGATATGATACAATAACATGCTGGAATTCTTGAGTGAGTGAGTGATTGAGTGAAAAACTTGTATAGCGCTAACAAATGCGAACTAAATCGCCTCAAGGCGCTTTGCATCCAGTAACTTCATGACCCATCAGAAGAGGTGGGTCTTAAGTTTTTTCCTGAAGGCCCGATGGTTTTCTTCCATACGGATGTCCGTGGGTAGAGCGTTCCATAGCCGTGGTCCTTGGACTGCAAATCTTCGTTCTCCCTTTGATTTATAGCGAAACTTGGGGATGTGAAGGAGATTTTGGTTGGTTGATCGGAGAGTGCGATTGGGGGTGTAGTGCTTTATCTTCTTGCATAAATATTGAGGAGCCATTCCTTGTGTGCACTTGTGGGTGAGACAGAGGGTCTTGAAAGTGACCCGATCCTTTACGGTTAGCCAATGAAGGGTCCTCAGTGAAGGGGTGATGGGTTCCCATGTTTTTTTTCCTGTTATCAGTCTGGCTGCCGTGTTCTGGACGACTTGTAGGCGCGAAATCTGGTATTTGGGTAGTCTGAGGTAGAGGGCATTTGCGTGGTCGAGTCGGGAGTTGATAATTGATCCAACTACTACTGCTGTGTCCTCTTCTGGGATGAAGGGAATGAGTCTGCGCAGCAGGCAGAGGAGATGGTGAGATCCGCTGATTACTGATCCTATTTGAGCGTCCATCGACATCTCAGAGTCAAAGATGACTCAGAGACTTTTGACTTTGGTGCTCGGGGTAATGGTCTGTCCGAGAATGGTGGGTAGTGTCCAAGAAGTTTTGGTTTTTGTCTTTCGGTTAGCGTGGAGGAGAAGCAGTTCTGTTTTGGATCCGTTGAGTTTGAGCGAACTCTCAGTCATCCAATCATCGATCAATGTGAGGCACTTTTCCAATCCGTGATATTGGTCTTTTTTTCCAGTGAAACGAAAGTAGAGTTGGGTGTCGTCAGCGTATGAGTGGTAGCACAAGTCCTGTTTGCTGATGATTTTGAGGAGCGGGCGAAGGTAGATGTTAAAGAGCAGTGGAGACAGGGGTGATCCTTGATGGACTCCGCAAGAAATTCCACGAGTTTCAGAGGTGAAGGCTCCTAGTTTCACTGTCTGAGAACGATTCTCAAGGAAGGAAGCGAACCAAGGTAGGTCAGGGTCTGCGACTCCTGCTACTTTTTTAAGGCGAATGAGTAGAGTTTTGTGGTCTACTGTGTCGAACGCTGCACTGAGGTCCAGCAGCACCAGGAGACATGATTCTCCGTCATCTGCGGCTTCAAAGGACGTCATCCCATATTTTGAGAAGTGCTGTTTCTGTGCCATGGCCTTGGCGGAAGCCTGATTGTAGTGGATCCAAGAGTTTGTAAGTGTCCAAATGGAGTTGTAGCTGTTGTACTACTGCTTTCTCCATGATCTTGGAAATGGTGTTGAGGCTTGTTACCGGTCTGCGGTAATTTGGGTCCTTGGGGTCAAGGTTGGGTTTCTTTAGGAGGGGTTTGATTATGCCTTGCTTGAGGGAGTTTGGAACCATACCTTCTTTGAATGATTGATTTACGATGTGTGTTATGGTAGGTGCTAAAATGTCGGTACATTCTTTCAGGAGTTTTGTAGAAATTATGTCATTTGGAAATGTGTTGTCTCTGAGGCTTCTGATAATGTTTTTGGTGGTGTCAATGGTGATCGGGAACAGCGAAAATTTTGCTAATCGTATAATGTTCGTATTGATTTCATCTGTTTGCTTTGGCTGTGTGACGTTGGTTGTTTTTTTCTGTTGAATTATTTCCCGAATGTTTTCGATTTTGTAGATAAAAAAATCCGATAGCTCATTACAGAACACTTGGGTTTCGTTTGCTGGAGGCTCTTGACAGGTATGGCCATGGGTGGATTGCCATCAGTTTATTGTGCACTGTACATTGCAATGTAGTATTAATTTTCTATCGCTTTAATTATTCTTCCCCATTTTGGGCATGAGAGGGCCTCATGTCTAAGTTTTGCCTAAGGCCTCACAAAGCCTAGAACTGCCTCTGCCCATAGCAGCCATTGATACAGAGGTATTCTTTGCAGCATGAGATGGTGCATTGTCATACATGAAGATGATTTTATTACGGAAAGCATAGTTCTTCCTACTGTAACAGGGAAGGAAGTGGTCAGTCAGGAACTCCACATACTTTGCAGAGGTCATCTTTACACCTTTGGGGACCCTAAAGGGGCCAACCAGCTCTCTTCCCATGATTCTGGCCCAAAACATGACTCCACCACCGCCTTGCTGACGTCACAGCCTTGTTGAAACAGGGTGGCCGTCCACCAACCATCCACTACTCCATCCATATGGACCATCCAGGGTTGCGCGGCACTCATCAGTAAACAGGTCTGTTTGAAAATTAGTCTTCATGTATTTTTCTGCCCAATGCAGCCAGTTCTGCTTGTGAGCATTGGTTAGTGGTGGCCGAATGGAAGGTTTATGCACAGTTGCAAGACTGTGGAGGACTCTACACCTTGATGTCTGTGGGACTCCAAAGGCACCAGCAGCTTCAAATATCTGTTTGCTGCTATGTAATGGTGTTTTAGCAGCTGCTCTCTTGATCCGATGCATGGATCTGGCAGAAATCTTCCTCAATGTGCCTTTATCTGCACGAAACCCGTCTGTGCTCTGAATCAGCCACAAATCTCTTAATAGTGCGATGATCACTCTTAAGTTTTCGTGAAATATCTAATGTTTTCATACGTCGTCCAAGGCATTGAACTATTTCACTGTTTTCGGCAGCAGAGAGATCCTTTTTCTTCCCCATATTGCTTGAAAATGGTGCTCTGCTTAATAATGTGGAACACCCTCCTTTAGTAGTTTTTCCTTTAATTGGGCTCACCTGGCAATCTAATTATCACAGGCGTCCGAGATTGTTTTCAGAAATCAAAAGAGCCCTGAGACCCAATGCTATCCATGAGTTGAACTGAAAAACAAAATATTAAATCTTTGTGACACTGAAAGAGAATTTGCATAATAATTTGGAACAGGGTGTATTGTAACAAAATAAGGAATGGTATTCACTTTAGGTATCAGTGGTTATAATGTTATGGCTGATCGGTGTGTGTCCTGTAAACTGAAACTAAGGGGAAAATAATACTGGGAGTATGCTATAGGCCCCCTAACCTGAGGGAAGAGGGGGAGACGGACCTCCTATCACAATTTGGATTAGCAGCAACGATGGGAAGTGTTATCATAATGGGGGACTTTAATTATCCAGACATAGACTGGGCAGAAGGAACCGCGCATTTGTCTAAGGCTTGCCAGTTCCTAAATGTTTTGCAGGACAATTTCATGGGTCAGATGGTAGAAGCACCAACTAGAAACAAAGTGTTACTAGACCTACTGATTACCAACAATACAGACCTGATCTTGGATGTGGAAATAAGGGGCAATTTAGGAAACAGCGATCACAGGTCAATTGGCTTCAGTATAAATCACACAAATAGGAAACATAAGGGAAATACAAAGACACTGAATTTCAAAAGAGCCAACTTCCTTAAACTACGAACCCTGCTAGAAGATATAAATTGGGAAATAAATTTAAAAGCGCGAACAAAAGTCCTGGATGGCTTAACTCCAATGTAAAAATCATCATTAGCATTCAGAATTTACAAAGAATGCAACAAAAAATGTAGAAGGGGGGGAATTAGGGTGGCCAAGATAGAACACCAAAGACACATAGCGCAGGAGAGCAAAAAAAATCCCAAGAAATTCCTCAAGCATATAAACAGTAGAAAAGGGAGAACAGACCATATTGGCCCCATAAAGAATGAGGAAGGAAATCTGGTTACAAAGGATGGGGAGATGGCGAAGGTATTGAATTTATTCTTCTCCTTAGTCCTCACAAGGTAATCGGGGGGCTTCCGTAACCAAAACTGCAGTGTTTATCCTCATGACACATCACAGGAAGCATCCTCATGGCTAACAGAGGACAGAATTATAAATAGACTTGGAAAACTTAACATTAATAAATCACCGGGACCAGATGGCTTGCACCCGAGGGTACTTAGGGAACTTAGTCAAGAAATTGCCAGACCATTGTTCCTAATTTTTACTGACAGTCTACTGACTGGAATGGTACCAGCTGATTGGAGAAAAGCCAATGTAGCACCAATATTTTAAAAAAAGGGCCAAAATACATCCCTGGTAATTACAGACCAGTTAGCCTAACATCAATATTATCCAAGCTCTTGCAGGGGATGATAAGGGACTATATACAAGATTTTAGTAAAGAAAACTGTATCATTAGCAGTAATCAGCATGGATTCATGAAAAATCGTTCTTGCCAAACCAATCTATTAACCTTCTATGAGGAGGTGAGCTGCCATCTAGATAAAGGAAGGTCTGTAGATGTAGTGCATCTGGATTTTGCAAAAGCATTTGACACAGCTCCCCATAAACGTTTACTGTACAAAGTAAGGTCCGTTGGCATGGACCATAGGGTGAATTCATGGATTGAAAACTGGCTACAAGGGCAGGTTCAGAGGGTGGTGATAAATGGGGAGTACTCAGAATGGTCAGGGATGGAATGTGGGGTCCCCCAGGGTTCTGTGCTGGGACCAATCCTATTTATTTGTTCATAAACGACCTGCAGGATGGGGTAAACAGTTCAATCTCTGTATTTGCAGACGATACTAGGCTAAGCAGGGCAATAACTTCTCCACAGGACGTGGAAACCTTGCAAGAAGATCTAAACAAATTAATGGGGTGGGCAACTACATGGCAAATGAGGTTTAATGTGAAAAAATGTAAAATAATGCATTTGGGCGGCAAAAATATGAATGCAATCTACTCACTAGGGGGAGAACTTCTGGGGGAATCTAGGATGGAAAAGAACCTGGGGGTCCTAGTAGATGATAGGCTCAGCAATGGCATGCAATGGGAAGCTGCTTCTAACAAAGCAAACATAATATTGGCATGCATTAAAAAGGGGATTAACTCGAGAGATAAAGCGATAATTCTCCCACTCTACAAGAGTCTGGTCTGGCCTTATCTGGAGTATGCTGTTCAGTTCTGGGCAGCAGTCCTCAGGAAGGATGTACTGGAAATGGAGCAAGTACAAAGAAGGGCAACAAAGCTAATAAAGTGTCTGGAGGATATTAGTTACGAAGAAAGGTTGCGAGAACTTATTCTCTCTGGAGAAGAGACGCTTGAGAGGGGATATGATTTCAATTTACAAATACCATACTGGTGACCCCACAATAGGGATAAAACTTTTCCGCAGAAGGGAGTTTAATAAGACACGCGGCCACTCATTAAAATTAGAAGAAAAGAGGTTTAACGTTAAACTGCGTAGAGGGTTCTTTACTATAAGAGTGACAAGGATGTGGAATTCCCTTCCACAGGCAGTAGTTTCAGCGGGGAGCATCAATAGTTTAAAAAAACGATTAGATAAGCACCTGAACAACCACAACATATGGGAATATACAATGTAATACTGACATAAAATCACACAGATAGGCTGGACTTGATGAACTTGTGTCTTTTTTCAACCTCACCTACTATGTAACTTCGTACAGTAAAACCTTGGATTGTGAGCATAATTCGTTACAGAAACATACTTGTAATCAAAAGCACTTGTATATCAAAGCAAATTTCCCCATAAGAAATAATGGAAACTCAAATGATTCGTTCCACAACCATTTATTCATAGGTCCTTCAGTTTATAGTCCATATAAAAAGATTATAGCAATGTGACCAGGTTGTGTAACCATAAAATGTCCATCCACAAATGAAAGCCTCCACAAGGGGATTAGAACCAAAATCCAACAGAAGCTACAGAGTATTAAAGAAAAGAGAGGCACCTCTAATTGTTGCAATATGTTGCTAAATGTTGTACCTTCATTAATTGTAACCATATTGCTACACTTAGAGGCGCCTCTCTTCTCTTTTATACTCAGTTGTGACATGACGCTACTTGTATATCAAGACATTGCTTGTATATCAAGTCAAAATTTATAAAAAAAATTTTGCTTGTCTTGCAAAACGCTCTCACACCAAGTTACTCTCAAACCAAGGTTTTACTGTATTTTAATAACATCAAGCTGGTCTCTTATATATCTCCATCTATAAAGCATAGCTTTTATATGTATATCTAAAACATTTAAAGTGTATCTAATCATTAGAACATAAATGTAATATATTGCAGTTTATTAGTCCTTAGATTAGGTTGCTGCATTCATTTTCTTTTTCGAGCTTTTTTTTGTTTATTTTCACCTAGAGAACCTTCCTAGACACTTCACAAATGATGGGTGGAAGGAAAGAAAATCGCTGATGGTGATGACTGTGTTGCCGCTTCCCCTTCAACAGAGTGAGGGCAAGGGAAGTGGACTTACTGTACTAAAAACTGGAGTAGAGAAAAATAAGGTCACCAATTTTTTTGGGTTGTGTAGGTAGGGCTACATACAGTATATCATAAATAAATAGAAAACAGTGCAGCGCAATAAAAATAAGTCTCTTGTACTGAATAGCAACACCAAAATATAAAAAAGAAAAAAGAAAAGTGCTATACACATCTAATACAATTATAATGTGCAACAGATATGATAGTCCACAAATAGTGCTCCGTGTTCCACCACCATTCAAACTGTCTGCTCACCTCAAAGCCATGATCTTTGCATTAACAGAAGGTCAAAGCAAGTGGTGTTCCCCTCAGGAATAATAGCTGGGCTCTGACAGACTCTTTGCAGATCCTCACTCCTCTTTTCCCATAAGAAGAGTACACAATTCCTCAGGAACATCCAATGTGTATGGGAAGAAAAGGGAAGCACACGAGATCTAATGCTCTCCTTTTAAAAGGTTTAAAAGGACAACATTGCACATACAAAATAGAGCACTGCCACCAGTGCTAGCTCAAATGCACGTATCAAACACATATGCCGACTCTGGGCTCAATGGTAAGATGGCCGCGGGATCATGTGACACCCAAGGCTCAGCCCCCCCTATATGCATTACATCAAAAACCAGGGACTTCTTCAGTAGTACTTCTTCCACTCCTATTTATTTATGGAATTGATAAGTGTTGTGATTTCACTTAATTAGTGTCAGCTGGCATTATTATTATTATTATTATTATATTTATTTCATATACCGTATTTGAGCACAGGATATTTGTGTGTATTGTGGTTGTGCTAATTGATTTTAGTAACTACATACAGTATATCTCAGGACAGGCTGGATAGAAATTCAAATCCTTTTACATGTAAAAAAGTTCCCCAAAAAGTATTTAATCTGTGTGGAGGTGGCAACAGAAGTGCATTGCAACACATGCCTTACTGAAGCTCTGTGGTCAAGGCGGTGCAATGAGTGAATTAATTAAGCTACTACAGAGCATAATGGTAAGCCTTTCGTGTTCCTACTACATGTGGGCTTTCAGAAGACATAATTGTAAGGCCCCTTTCACACGTACGGACCGTATGTCCGCTTTTTCATCCGTCCATTTACGGATGAAAAAGAGACATACATTGCGGGTGTCAGTGGATGAACATCCGCTGACACCCGATCTCCTCCGGGTCTGCAATCCCCCGTTTCTGCAGACGGAGGAAAATCCTATTTTTCTATCCGTCTGCAGAGCGGATCGGATGAACACGGACAGACGGTCCGTGTTCATCCGATCCCCCCATAGGGGAGAGCGGAGATCTGACAGGGCGGTCCCTGCACAGTGTACGGGGACCGCCCTGTCATCCGCCGGCTCAGCGGGGATCAACGGAGCGATCCCCGCTGAGCAAGCGGAGGTTCACGGGGCGGATCTTCACGGATCCGTCCCGTGTGAAAGGGGCCTAACTCATTTGAGATTTCATTGCACTTGGAGATGAGCTGAATAATACTGTGGCAGAGATAATTATTATTATTTTATTTTTTTATACCCCCAAGATATGTACTTCTTCTCTCTCTGTCTTTCACACTCTCAATAACAAATAATAGCTAGCTCACAGAGATGTCACTGATATCAGAACTGCTTCTGAACTAGAAAATAACTGCCAAAAGAAAAGAAGATGATAATTTCAGACTGAAGCAAAGAGTGTTAAAATAGTTTTTGTTGGTTTAATAATAGGAAATGTTAAATTAAAGCAAAAAACAATTAAACTCTTTATAAAGTATTTCTTATGTATCCATAGGGAATGCTATTTATTGCATTTCCTTTTTTAGATATTTGAAACAAAAACAGAAAAATTGTGTTCCTTATTATGCATAAGGCATGATAATATGCTAATGAATTGATCCTTATGTCACAATTTTCTGGAGACAGCTGACACTGTGCCCGTGTGTACAACTGTCTCTACCCCTCAGCATGTCCTTGATAAGGAAAAACAAGTACTGACATGATAGCTGTTATCAGCAGTTAACGAACAATATATGCTACTGAATGATAAATTGTGTCCTAGGAATCCTCTCTACTGGACTCAGATATTGAGGATTAATGCACTGCAGTCTCAGCAAGAGCCATGAATTAATTAATGTTTAGGAGAGTCAGGGGTTGCTTATTGGCACCCATAACAGCCTTGTAGATATTATGTACCCAGGCCACTTTCACACTGAGGTGCTTCTGAAATGCCAGTAAAAACACTGATAGCTTTTGAAGCGCTTTTTAGGCGCTTTTGAAGAGCTTTCCATTCATTTCAATGGAGTTTTTCACAGCCCTGCCAGCACACTGCCCCAGTGTGAAAGCATTAATTGATTTTAATAGAAATACGTTTTCGTGAGCTTTTAAGGTGCTGTTTTTAGTGTGAAAGCGCCTGAAAAGCGCCTCAGTGTGAAAGTGGTCTGATAGCCATTTTTTGTGAGCTTGGTAGGTACAATTTAGAGGCATATTTTAAAAGTGGTGAATGATCAGGTGGCCAATTGTTTGTGGTTTCATTACTGCCTAATATTTTGTTCTAGCTGTAAAACTCTGACCTTCAATAAAGATTCAATGACTTGGTGACAGATTGGGGTTGATTTACTAAAACTGGAGAGTACAAAGTCTGGTGCAGCTGTGCATAGAAATCAATCAGCTTCCAAATTTTATTGCCAAAGCTTAACCACTTGCCTACCAGGGCCAATTCTGACATTTCTCTCCTACATGTAAAAATCATATTTTTTTTGCTAGAAAATTACACAGAACCCCCAAACATTATATACATATGTTTTTTTTAACAGAGAAAATAAAATGACGGTCGTTTTTTTGTTGCACAGTATTTGCGCAGTAATTTTTCAAACGTATTTTTTTGGGGGAGAAAAAAAGTTTCATGCATTAAAAAAAAAAACAGTAAAGTTAGGCAAATATTTTTGCATAATGTAAAAGATGATGTTACACTGAGTAAATACAGTAGATACCTAACATGTCACGCTTCATAATTGCACACGCTCGTGGAATGGCGCCAAACCTCGGTACTTAAAGCGACGGTACTTAAAGTGACGCTTTTTCAGAGGCTACATGTTTTGAGATACAGAGGAGGTCTAGTGCTAGAATTATTGCTCTCGCTCTAACATTCACGGTGATACCTCACATGTGTGGTTTGAATGTTGTTTACATATGTGGCACGACTTACGTATGAGTTCGCTTCTGCAAGCGAGCAGTTGGGGACAGGGCGCATTAAAAAAATATTTTATTGTTAATTTTACTTTTATTTTTCTAGTTTGATGCTTTCTTTTTACATTTTTTTTTTTTTTTTTTTTATGACTTTTATTCCTGTTACAAGGAATGTAAACATCCCTTGCAATAGGAATAGTGCGTGACAGGTCATCTTTACAGTGAGATCTGGGGTCAATAAGTCCCAGATCTCACCCCTAAGCTGGGAAGCCTGAAATAAAAAAAAGAAAAAAGAAAAGATCCTGGCTTCCCAGCATTTTTTCAACTGCAGAGGATGGGCGTGACGTCATAACATCGCACCTGGTTTCGGAACGATCATAGAGACTCCGGGGACCATCTGGCCTGCCGGAAATCTCTATGGTCAACATTCGGCACTGGTCGGTTCCTTCGCTGGTTCGCCGATCGCGGGGGCGAGCCGGGAGAAGCACCGGAGGGCGGCGGTAGAGGGGATTGTCCTGCCGCCTATAAGAACAATCAAGCGGCTAAACAGTGGGGTCATTTGGGGGGGTTTTGTGCTATTTTGGCATTTTATGGCCTTCAAAACTGTGATAGGCAGTGAGAAGTGAAATCAAAAATTGACACCCTTAGAAAGCCTGAAGGCGGTGCTTGGTTTTTGGGGTCCCGTACGCGGCTAGGCTCCCAAAAAGTCTCACACATGTGGTATCCCCGTACTCAGGAGAAGCAACAGAATGTATTTTGGGGTGTAATTCCACATATGCCCATGGCATGTTTGAGCAATATATCATTTAGTGACAACTTTGTGCAAAAAAAAAAAATAATAATTTTTTTCCGCAACTTGTGTCAACATATAAAATATTCCATGGACTCGACATGCCTCTCAGTATATAGCTTGGGGTGTCTACTTTCCAAAATTGGGTCATTTGGGGGGGGTTTTGAACTGTTCTGGCATTTTATACACAACATTAGGAAGCTTACATCCACTCTTCTAACCACTTGAAGACAAAGCCCTTTTTGACACTTTTTGTTTACATGAAAACATATTTTTTTTTGCAAGAAAATTATGTTGAACCCCCAAACATTATATATATTTTTAAAGCAAAGGCCCTACAGAATAAAATGGTGGGTGTTGCATTTTTTTTTCTACACAGTATTTGCGCAGCGATTTTTCAAACGCATTTTTTGGGGAAAAAATACACTTTTTTTAATTTTAATGCACTAAAACACACTATATTGCCCAAATGTTTGATGAAATAAAAAAGATGATCTTAGGCCGAGTACATAGATACCAAACACGACATGCTATAAAATTTCGCACAAACGCGCATTGGCGACAAACTACATACATTTTTAAAAGCCTTTAAAAGCATTTACAGGTTACCCCGTTAGATTTACAGAGGAGGTCTACTGCTAAAATTACTGCCCTCGATCTGACCTTCGCGGTGATACCTCACATGCATGGTGCAATTGCTGTTTACATATGACGCCAGACCGACGCTTGCGTTCGCCATTGGGCAAAAGCAGGGCAGGACAGGGGTGCTTTTTTTTTTTATTATTAATTTTGCTTTTTTATTTTATTTTTAAACTGTTGCTTCCATATTTATTTATTTTTATCACTTTTATTGTTATCTCAGGGAATGTAAATATCCCCTATGATAGCAATAGGTAATGACAGGTACTCTTTTTTGAAAAAACTGGGGTCTATTGGACCCTAGATCTTTCCTCTGCCCTCAAAGCATCTGACCACACCAAGATCGGTGTGATAAAATGCTTTCCCAATTTCCCAATGGCGCTTTTTATATCCGGGGGGGGGGCATTCCCTCCCACTGCTTGTAAAAGCAGTCCAGAGGCTAATTAGCCACTAGGATTGCTTTTACATGAAAGCCGGCCGCTGGCTGAAAAGAATGATACCAAGATGATACCTAAACCCGCAGGCATCATTCTGGTATAAACATTCAAAGTCCAGCAACATACCAGTACGTTGCTGGTCCTTGTTGGACATGTATTGTAATCTTTTTTTTCATGCAGCCTGTTGGCTGAACGAAAAAAAAAGATTGATCGGTGGGTATGCCCACCATTAGAATACCGCCCTTCATCCACCCACTTCTAATGATGGGCATACATGCACCATTTATATATGCCGAAGCATGGGGGCATCTTCTCGCAAAAGTTATGCCGCGTACACATGGTCAGACTTTTCCACGGGCAAGCCTCCGTCGGAATTTTGACCGTATGTACGCGGCATTAGGAGCAAAATCGCTCCTACGCTCCCGCTGCCCCAATGCTTCGGCATATATGCTTTTTTTTTTTTAACTGTGGTGGTGAAATTACCTCCTACAGCACTGGAGTCGCAGGGATCAGGCCTGTCTCTGCGAACGCTGCAGTTATGTGTGTTGTGTTTTGCAAGTGACAGTGATCGATCGATACTGCACTTCGGTGGCCTGGGCTGGACGGAGGGGCAAAACGCAGGTGCTAGCAGGTATCTGGGCTGATCCCGCTAACACTGCGTTTTTGGGAACCCTAAACTGCTGGGGACGCTAGTATAGATCTGATCAGATCAGATATTGAGCTGATCAGATACTATACCACTAAGGGGGGTGTATGCTTCACGCGTGGGTGTTAGCGCTACTGGCACTAACCTGACGCTGCCTGGGGTGTGACGCAGACCCTCTCTGACGCTAAAACCTAACTGATATCACCCGCCGGGCGATCAGGGGGTTAAACCTTTATTGGGTTATATACGGCGGGTGCCCTGACACTATAAAAAGCAAACTAACTAACCAGCGTCACCCGTAACACTTATATGATGATCACTGGTGAAAGGGTTAACTAGGGGCAATTAGGGGGTTAAAACCTTTATTAGGTAATATATGGGGGTACCTGACGCTATATAAAAACCTGACGGCGAACCTAAAAAAAAATTACTGGCTACCTATCGGCATCACCGACACTAAGACAACGATCATAAAAACGATTGCTTAGCGACAGTGGTGATAGGGGGTGAAAGGGTTACCTGGGGGGCGATCAGGGGGTTAAACCCTTATTAGATAATATATGGGGGTACCTGACGCTATAAAAACCTGCGGCGAACCTAAAAAAAATTACTGGCTACCGATCAGCATCACCGACGCTAAGACATCGATCAGAAAAATGATCGCATAGTGACGGCGGTGCTAGGGGGTGAAAGGGTTACCTGGGGGGGCGATCAAGGGGGTTAAACCTTTATTAGGTAATATATGGGGGTACCCGACGCTATAAAAACCTGCGGCGAACCTAAAAAAAAATACTGGCTACCGATCAGCATCACCGACGCTAAGACATCGATCAGAAAAATGATCGCATAGCCACGGCGGTGCTAGGGGGTGAAAGGGTTACCTGGGGGGTGATCAAGGGGGTTAAACCTTTATTAGGTAATATATGGGGGTACCCGACGCTATAAAAACCTGCGGCGAACCTAAAAAAAATTACTGGCTACCGATCAGCATCGCCGACGCTAAGACATCGATCAGAAAAATGATAACTTAGTGACAGTGGTGATAGGGGGTGAAAGGGTTACCTGGGGGGCGATCAAGGGGGTTAAACCTTTATTAGGTAATATATGGGGGTACCCGACGCTATAAAAACCTGCGGCGAACCTAAAAAAAATTACTGGCTACCGATCAGCATCACCGACGCTAAGACATCGATCAGAAAAATGATTGCTTAGTGACAGTGGTGATAGGGGGTGAAAGGGTTATCTGGGGGGTGATCAGGGGGTTAAACCTTTATTAGGGGGGGTTAGGGGGCTACACTGGACCTAAGACTAAACTTTGGTGACACTTTTACAGTCACAAATGTCACTGATTGCAGTGATCACTAAATAAATGGTCACTGCAATCAGTGACACTGTGACTGGGGGCTGGGGGGGCTGGGGGGTGATCTGGGGGTGTCTGGGGGGGCCTGGGGGGGCGATTTATGTGCCTATGTGTCCTGGTGTCAGTGTAGTGTTGTGTGTACTAACCTGGCATCTTCTCCTGTACGGCGCTCGGTATATGTGAGCGCCCCAGGAGAGATGACATCACTTCCTCCTTCCTGGCAGGCAGGGGAAGCTCTCTCATTCGCCGGGAGCGATCGAGAGGGGGTGGCCGGCATCGAACGGCCGTCGCCTCATGCCGGATTGCTCCCGAAGGTAAAACGACCGCTCACTGTAAAGAAGGGGGGTCCGATCGGACCCCCCAACTATACAAAGGCAATCACGTATATATACGTGATTGTGCCTGTCGGTGCCATTCTGCTGACGTATATTTACAGTGGGCGGTCGTTAAGTGGTTAATGCATTAAGTTAAAAAACCTTCTGCCTTTACAACCCCTTTAATAGAACAAGCTGAAGTTAGAAGCTGATTGGCTACCATGCATAGCTGAACCAGATTTTGCACTCTCCAGTTTTAGTAAATCTCCCCCACTGAATTATCTGATTCCATTTGTCACATTCTTCAATGGAAAATCCATGTTTCAATAATATTCCCTGGATTTAGAATTCTCATATTAGCCCACTGTTAATAAATATTCCCCTAAATGTACGTGAAATTGTAGATGTTTAGCTCTAGTGTACATGGCTGCCATTGTATGAGCTTTCCCTTCTGGGCAAGCTGAAACATTTAAAATTACCCATACAATGAAATTCTTTTTGCAATGTTTCTAGTTTATAATGATTTACAACAAAATTTCCCAAGTTGTGAGGACCCCTAACAATAAAATATTTTCGTAGCATGGGTTGTCAGCACTCAAGGCAAGACAAGTAATTTACGCCCCTAATCCACAGACATTTAGCGCTCCCTGAGTCCCTTCCACTCGTACAGTATTAAAACCCTTATGGTACATTTTAGGATGCACCACTCTTTCTCTTTGTTCTCCTTTTATCTCTCTCTATTCTAATTTCTTTTTTGTCCCTCTCTCTAGCCCTCTTTCTTGTTCTTTCTCTTAGGCCCCTTTCACACTGAGGCGTTGAAAAAACGCTAAAAAATCATGAGTTTTTTTACCGCGATTTTACCGCGTTTTTACCGCGTTCGCGGTACAAATAGCGCTAACGCATATGCGGTTTTACCGCGTTTTTACTGCGTTTTTGCGGTAAAAGGATTATTTGGTATCCCACAATCCTCCACTCTACTGTGGTCATGTGACCTTCTGGGTGTTTTTTACCGCGTTTTTATCGCGTTTTTACTGCGTTTTTACAGCGGTACTCATTCATTTCAATGGGGATAGGCGTTTTTACAGCGCTATTTTATGCGCCCCAAAGATGCTCCAAAGAAGCTGTTTGCAGGATTTTTTCCAACGCACAGCCAGCACAACACCTCAGTGTGAAAGCCCTCAGGGCTTTCACATTGAGAATGCTGGGGCAGGATTATTTCAGGCATCTTTAGAGCGCTATTTTTTAACGCGAAAACGCGGTAAAAACGCCTCAGTATGAAGGCCCCTTTCACACTGAGGCGTTTTTACCGCGTTTTCGCAGTAAAAATAATAATGTAATAACGCCTGAATAATCCTGCCCCAGCATTCTCAATGTGAAATCTCTGAGGGCTTTCACATTGAGGCGTTTTGCTGGCTGGGCATTGAAAAAAATTCTGCAAACAGCTTTTTTAGGCCCCTTTTACACTGAGGCGTTGAAAAAATGCTCAAAAATTATGGGATTTTGTACCTCTATTTTACCGCGTTTTTTTAAAAATAGCGCGAACGCGGTAAAAACGCATACGCGTTAGCGATATTTTTTAAAATAACGCTTATGCCTATGCGTTTTTACCGCGTTTTTACCGCGGTTCCCATTCATTTCAATGGGGATAGGCGTTTTTACAGCGCTATTTTATGCGCCCTAAAGTTGCTCTAAAAAAGCGGTTTGCAGGATTTTTTCCAACGCCCAGCCAGCATAACGCCTCAGGGCTTTCACATTGAGAATGCTGGGGCAGGATTATTTCAGGCGTTATTACAGCGCTATTTTTTGCGCGAAAACGCTGTAAAAACGCCTCAGTGTGAAAGGGGCCTTACTCCTTGGTGGAGGGATGGGATAAGTGGCAGTGCTGGCAGAAGGCTAGGAGAGCAGTGTGGGCTTCAGGAATAGCCCAGAAATCAGGGACCCCTGGCAAATCATCATTTGACCCCCAGGTCCCCCATGTTGAGAACCACTGGCCTAACCCTGGCCTAACCCATCATAAAACCCTTCAATTAAAACACTGACATTTCTACATCAAATGAAAGCTAGCCACTCGAGCATGATGTTTGTATTCTAATTTTCCCATCAAATGTAAATGTTCAATCGATGTAAAATTCTATTTTTTGGATTTTATAGAATAAAAAAGTAAGTGCAAAAAAACAAAAACAAAAGAATTTTTTCAGCTTTGCTTTATTTGGATGTGGCTTAAAACTTAAAAACTTACAATGAAACTTAAAATTGTTTCATTGTGTTAGAAAACGTATGTAACCTGTGGGCACAATAAGCTTTTTAAATATGTTGATACTTAAGCTACAATTGGGCAAATCTTGACAGGAAACATTAGAAACGTGACACCTTGGCACGAAGAAACCATGGAGAAACTGGCCTTATATTCCTCAAACATTACTGGCTACTGTGCAACCTGGACTGGATGTTAGCAGCATTGCAGCCCTCTTCAGATCAGGGAACCTTCACTGTGTAGACAACAAAGGAACAAAGGGCGCAAATGCCTAGTGCATTATCCAAGGCAATTTAATAAATGTAAAAGATAAAAATATACTCACAAACCACATAAAAGGATAGTGTGACACAAGCTCAGACCCAGAAGCCAGTCCTAGAACCCCATAAGTCCAGACAGACGACGTCCACAACTGACGTGTTTTGGAGGTCAAGCCCCCTTCCTCAGAGCTAGAGCTTGACTTTTAAAACACATCAGCTGTGGACTTCGTCTGTTTGAATCTATTGGGTTTTAGGGTGGCTTCTGGGTCTGACACGCTATGCTTTTGTGTGGTTTGTGAGTATGTTTTTATCTTTTACCTTTATTAGCCACCTCAGCTCTGGTAGATTTTACCCCCTTCATGACCAGGCCATTTTTTTACTATTCAGCACTGTGCTATTTTAACTGCTGATTGCGCAGTCATGCAACGCTGTACCCAAGCCGAATCGGTATCATTTTTTTTTTTTTACAGGAATAGAGCTTTCTTTTGGTTCACCTCTGGGTTTTTTATTTTTTGTGATATTAAACTGATGTTCCTACTTCTGCTGCTTGGAACACCAATTGAGTTACTTGCCTCACATGTATGGAAATGGTACAGCATTTAAAAAATTAGGCTGGGTTTAGAAGTAAATAGATTTTGTGGCATTGTAGATGTATTAGTGTCTTAATTAATGTTCAAATACTGTACATTTTACTAAAAGAGGTGTACAAAGAACGGGGGGACATTTTATTAAAGGGGTTGTAAAGGTAAAAGTTTTTTCACCATAATGTATCCTATGCATTAAGGTGAAAAAACATCCGACAATACCGCCCCCCCCCCCCCCGAGCCCCCGTTTTACTTACCTGAGCCCTCGAAAGTCCCGCGCTCGCCCCCGTCATCCTCCTCGTTTCTGAGCCTGGCCGTTGATTGGCTACACTAGATGGATTTAAAGCAGTGCAGCCATAGGCTCGCGCGCTGTCAATCACATCCAATGGCACGGCATGCCGGGGGGCGGGACCGAGTGATACAGTGAGTGGCTATGGCCGCCGGCTGTATTACTGGAGCGCGCCCGCAATCATTCACCACCATGCTCGCTCGCTCGCATATAGGTGGTGAGTTCTTGCGGGGAGGAGCCGAGACAGCCGCCGAGGGACCCCAGAAGACCAGGTTCAGGGCCACTCTGTGCAAAACGAGCTGCACAGTGGAGGTAAGTATAACATGTTTGTTATTGAAAAAAAAAAAAAAAATTTACAACCCCTTTAAGCATGCATAAACACTGACAGGGAGTTAATAGTTGGTGGCTTTACTGACAATCTTCTGAAGTTTTTAAAATTGCAGCAGAAACACAATGAAGTCCTAGGAGCCATGGAGGTGGGGTGGGGGATGTCGGGGGAGTTGGCTGTGAGTAGCCCAAAAGTCTGAGATTCTGCCGCTTAAAGAAGTGTTGATTTCTGTCAGAACATGGGTACAGATATTTCTGTTCAAGCAGCTCAAATTGCTGCAGCAGAAAGTTCTACATCTAGTACAAACTGCCCACCTATGTTTAGTCAACAGAGCAGGTGGTGACAGAGTCTCTTATTTTTATTATTGTCTATATCTCCACTTGGGGGATTAATCTTCTCAAACTGTCCTGGGGCCATTCTCACCAAGACAAAAAGTAATGAGAAATCTCAAATTTTCACCTACCAAATGGGACACCTTTTTCAGTGACAACTGTCTAATGGTGTATCTCTCTGTACTTTGTAGAGATCTCCTAGTGCATCTTTGGGACAGGAAAAAGTTAAATCCTAAATGGGTCATCAACAGCAAAAAATAAACCTAAAGAGGTTTAATCCCCTACTCTACTCTATTGAGAAGTAAAATAAAAGTTTGGGCTATACATATACTTTATCTATGTATAGAACAATTTTCATACATAACTGGAAATGTAGCACCACTGCCTGCACAACTACACTAAAGTTTTGGTCTTTTTTGATTAAAGTTGCTATCTAAAAATAATTGTGTCTAAAGCAATTAATTTCATTTTCAGCTTGAGAACTCATGGTTCTAACATAGTGACTCATATTATTAATTCTTTAATCATAATTATGATAATACATTCCTAAAAATATGCAATGCAAACTTTTGATGTACATTAAAAAAAAACAAAAAAAAACCACCACAATGTGCAGAAGGAAAGTTGGACTGGGATCAGAACACTTAAAGTGCAGTAGGTTGGGCTGGGTCAAAATGTTCATAGAAGTAAATAAACTTAGTAAGCATCAGTGTGCAAATCCTACAGATCTACCTGTGTTCCAAAAAGAAGACCACCCTATTATGCATGTAAAGAATGTTGCTGTCTCAAAGAAGAGTAGGAGTCATCGGGTTGATTTAATATAGACAAAAATGTTGTGCACTTTGCAAGGGGAATTTGACTTTGCAAGGGAATTATCCCTTAGCTTAGTGAATGAGGTAAAGCTTTGCTGACTTCCATCATCTAATCATGTCCAGGCATAAATGCTGTTTTTTTTTCCCCTTGCATGTACATTTTACTTGCATGTGGTTGGGTATTCTTTTCAAGGTGAATTTTCACCATGTTCACTAAGCTGAGGCATATACAATCTTCAATCCTGAAGAAAATGGCATCCTATGACACTGTGCTTAGCGCTGAGCCTATGCTTGTGGAAATAACAATACCGGCATGAAATGCACTGTTGGTGTTCACTCGGTCGTTTTGAAAATGGAAGGTTCTTTGGTGAATTGGAAACCTTTGGTCCTACTATACTGAAGTGGAACTTTTGGGCAAAATAAAAAATAATATATAATATACAGTGAAGATAATTAAAGCAGCAGCGTGTCTTTATTTATTAAAGGTGTAGAGACTATTGACTTAGCGTATGGTAGTAAAAAAGATGATCACGTGTTCACTTGAAATAGCCAATCATATGTAAGGAAAGAACAAAAAAGAAAAATGAACAAAAAAGATTCTTGCTAGCACATGATTGGTTGAGTGGTTGAAGTGAACACAGTCTCACCTAACTTACTAAGCCCATTGAAACACTGACTTTGCGACTGTCTTTTTATTTTTTTATTTTTAGAGCTACTCTTTTTCTTTCTTTTAGTAAACTGGGTCTAAATGTTAATGTTTCACAAATTTTCAATAAGGTAACTGTAGGCACAAATTACTAAAGTTAAAACAATTTAGAATGTTTGCATATGCATGGTATTATTTTAGTTTACAAAAAGGAAACAAATATATAAAAGTGTGTGGAGGAGAAAAGGTAACAACCCTTTAATGTAATACCAGCCGAAATAATGGCAAGTCAACTGTCCACAACAAGGGAATGGAACCAATATATAGAAAGAAACAGAGCGTCTAAGGAAAATTACATTTTTTTATATTTAAAGTATTCATTATGGTCTCTAGTATAAGGTTAACCTTAAAGTGATTGTAAAGTCTCGTTTTTTTTCTATAAACGTGATATACTTACCTGCAATTGTTTTGCACAGGGTAACCCAAACCTCCTCTTCTTGGGTCCCTCCCTCCTGTTGAGTGCCCCCACAGCAAGCAGCCTGCTATAGGGGCACCTGAGCCAAGTCACAGCTCCGTGTGTCCATTCAGACATGAAGCTGCTGTTCAGCCCCGCCCCCTCTCTCTCCTCATTGGCTAACTGACTTTGATTGACAGCAGCGAGAACCAATGGTGCCACTGCTGTGTCTCAGCCAATCAGGAGGGAGAGTCCCAGACGGCCGAGGCACTTGTGGACATTGCTGGATCGAGAGGGGGCTCAAGTAAGAATTAGGGGAGGCTGCTGCATACAGAAGGTTTTTTATCTTAATGCATAGAAAGCGTTAAGATAAAAAACCTTCTGCCTTTACAACCAATTTAAACACCCTGTTCCTTTCTATATATTGATGGTATTATTTGACTATTTATAATGATCTTTTATGCACTGCTCTGCCGAGTGCACAGAAACCTTCATATCAAGGAGGTCACAATGAAGAATTGCCACCACACACATGCATAGACTTTGGACAGAAATTGGAACACCCGCAGGGAAACCAGACAAACAAGGTGACAATATATTAATGCCAATGTGACAAGTACACATTCCCCCCAGGGAACAAGTGAAAATATAAGCTATTTTTCTCTGGGTGCAATGCATATATCGCAAGAAACTGTACAAACCTAGAAGGCAAGCCCATCCAAAACCAATATTTAAGTTATCAAGGGAAGATGAAGAGCTTAATCATCCTGGAGTTTCTGTTTATTGCTTGAGGACTCTAGTGTTCAAATATCAGTCTTGAACTCCCAGGTGTATAATACAAGGCAGTCTCAAACCTCATATTACAATTTGATGAAAGCTTCCAAGCTTCCAAAAGAAGACATATATTTGGGTGAACGCATCCTTCCAGGCTACCATATGGTTCACATATACTGTTTAGAAAGTAATTTTAGCTGGTATATTTCAAATTATCGAGATTGTATATAGGTGGAGTTTAGCTTTAAAGTGATTGTAAATCATCAGCTTGTAAAACAACCCATTCAGTTTAAAACAGAAATGAAAGGCAAAACATTTTTGTATCGATATAAAAAAAAATTCTAAATATATTTTTCTCTCTTTTTTTTTTAAGTGATCACATTCCCTCTGTTCTCAGCTTCAAAAGAGCTGGGGGAGGCAAGGCAGCAGCAGCAGCAGCAGCACACTGATCTCCCAGTGAATGACTGTGCATGTTAGGATAAGTCTGATCATTGAAGGAGAGTACACTGAGTTCCCAGCATAGCTAGAGAAGTGACCACGGTGAGCTCTCCTGCTTAGCGTTGTCATTTTTTAAATAGGAAAGCAAGGGGGCTGGCAGGAACACCAGGGGTTTCACACAAAGGAAGCAATACAAAGAGAACAGGATACTTTCTCATACAAGTACAGTACAGCAGGCACATATCAGGAATATAAAGTGATGGGGGAACACAGGCTTTAAGGCTATACATCATGTAACAATTCCATTGAATACACTTGTGTATTCCTAAAAATAAGTGTAAATTAAACCTACAACTAGAATAATTGTCCGAATCTCTCTTGATATGTTCTGCAGCATATACAAGTGCTGACAGGGAACATGCAGATGGGGTAATGGAGCAGAGGTGATGACACATAAAGGCAGTGTTGCTGCTCCTTAAAAAAAGTGGTTGTAAACCCTCACATATTCCCCTGTGAAGTGAATAGCCTCAGATGATACATAGAGAGGAAACAAATCCTCCTGCATAAGTTGCATATTAGCTGTCTTCCCTTTTTTACACCCTTTGAAAAGTGCAGATGGTGTTAAAAATCTTTCTTCATCTTTCAGCAGTACATAGGGAAGGGTGGAGAGACTGGGCTTACGCTGTGTGAGAGCTGATTGGAGGAAAGGGTCACACCCCCCTCCACATAGGTGGAGGAATGAAGAAACATGCAAAGCTGTATTCTGAATAGACAACCTCCTTGCTTATCTCCCTCCCTGACACAAATTTTCATTTCATGTTATCTCATGTGTGGGGAAAACTTCTCAGAAGTGACTCATGCTGGTAAAAGAGGAATGAAGCACCAGAGAGAAACCACACTTAGAGCTTTGGAGAGATATTAGTAAACACTACAGATATATGTGCTTTGCTCAAATTAAATGACTAAAGTTTACAACCACTTTAACTATCCAATCAGAACGCAACACTCATTCATTCCTTATATTTAGCAGTAATAAAGTGGTGTCACCCTCCTGGCTGCACTATCTAAAGGAAGTACATGAATCACGAAAGTAGCAGCACAGAATTACAAACCATAAGGCAATTCATATGTGTTTATTTCAGTCCTGTATTTAGCTGTGTGCCTGGAGTTTAGCTTTAAACAGAGTCTGGGTGATGTAATTGTATTGCTTTATGATTTTTTTTTTTCTGGAACGGGTACAAATAAAGACACATATATAAGTGTACAGTGTATTTAATACCACGAGTGAAATACAAATGGTATTAAATTAGCATAAATAAAATATAATAATATAATAATAATATAATTAAAAAAAAGGGAAAAATGCTGAAATAAATGCCTAATAGATATCTGAAAGTCCTAATGTTAGACTACTTCAATGCAAGGGCTTATATTGCCATAAAGCATCATGTTTGGTCAGCATCTCCGCCGGAATCCTTCTATTCAACTTGCAGATTCATAATAGCACAGACGCCCCTATCTGTCCACAATGCATTGCCCAGGCAGCCTTTATCTGTATGTTGCATCACTACTGTCAATTAAAGCTAAAAATAGAAAGCACGTCAGTTAGAACAACGGATTCTCCTATCTGTAGAGTGACAGAAACAAGGAATCCTTTATTTTTTCCTGTGCCAAGAGGCATGCTCCATTCATGATAAATGAAAGTCACAATGCTCAGATAGAATCTTGGATCACTGCCGTGAAAAGATCTTGACAAATTAAGCTTATTGCCCACATCGTACACTTCCTGAAAGCATTCTGTCACACAGACTGAGTGCATAAGCACACAATTCTACTCTCAAAATATATCCTGCAGTAAATGACAAATAAATATGAATGCAGATCAATGAAATAGCAAAGATGTACCCTTGGGAGACTAAAATTATATATATTGTGACAGCAGGAAGGTAAAGTCACCTGGTTGCATCCAGGGGGGTAGATATATTTCGCCCAGATTCAGGCTTTACGCCGACTTATACAACTAGGTGGAGAGTTGTATAAGCCCAGCTGAGGCTAGTAGGCTCATGGATGACTCATACCTCTAGGGAGAGTGCTGGGCGTCGTGCAGACAGGGAGTTGATGAGACCAGCTGAAGCTTGTCAGCTCATTTAGGCCTCTATAAGAACTCCCAGCTTCATTAGATGTTGGCTCATGCCTGGACCCAGACCTGTGTGGACTGTCTAGGGAGAGTGAACCCCTGTGCGGTGAGACAAAGCCTGTGTGGCTATTTGCTTGGACACTTAAAAACCAGGGACTTAGGGACTAGGACAGCACTAGGCTGATCCCAGTTGTTAGTTAGGAAACCTGTATGTTTAGTCAGAGGTCAAGTTGACCAGGATTTATTTTGTTTGTTTCTTTTGCTTTGCTGTGTTTTGTCACTGTAAATAGAAAATAAACCGCACCTTTTTGATTTTGAAAACCACAACCTCCGTTTGCTGGGCCTGTTTTTGTGTGGGGAGCCCATCTCGGGGGTCACACACACCCGCTGCCGAGCTAACCCCCTCACAGTTGGTGGAGAACCAGTGGCAGTTTTTTTTTAAGCCAGCATGGAGGAGATACTGAAGCAGCTGGCTCTAGCAAATGCCAATCAACAGCAGACAAATGCAGGTTTGCAAAAGAGCCTTGCAGCTGAACAACAGAACTTCGCAGCCCAGCAGCAAGCTCATCAACAGAGCCTTGCAGCCCAGCAGCAAGCTCATCAACAGAGCCTTGCAGCCCAGCAGCAGACAAACGTAACTTTGCAACAGAGTCTGGAGGCTCAGCAACAAGCCCAGCAGCAATCTGAGGCCCGCTTCATAGACCTGTTGCAGAAGCAAGAGCAGAGACTACAACAACAGATGGAAGCAGTAATGCAGCAACGTCCGCAGACCAGTGAGGAAAGCCGTCCCACTAATACCGCGTCCTTTGGGGTGAGTCGTTTATTGACAAAAATGACTGGAGAGGATGATCCAGAGGTATTTTTGACCACATTTGAAAGGACCGCTGAAAGAGAAAAGTGGCCTGAGGAGCAGTGGGCTGGACTGGTGGCTCCTCTGTTAACTGGTGAATCGCAGAAAGCTTACTATGACCTAGAGCCTAACCAAGCAAAAGACTATGTGATGCTAAAAGCTGAAATATTGGCAAGGCTGGGTGTCACCCAGGCTGTCCGGGCTCAGCGTGTGCATAACTGGACTTTCCAGCTTGGAAAACCCCCCAGGTCTCAAATGTATGATCTCATTCACCTGAGCAGAAAGTGGCTACAGCCAGAGACTTTGTCCGCACCAAAGATTGTGGAACGTGTTGTAATGGATCGGTTTTTGAGAGCTCTTCCTACTGCCATCCAAAAGTGGGTAAGCCATGGAGACCCAGAGACGGCCGATGGTCTTGTGGATCGTGTGGAGAAATACTTGGCTACAGAGAACCTGACGGCCTCTTCCAGAGACACTCGGACTTTCCACCCTAAGACCAGACCATCCCCAGGGGCGGATAAGAGGATTCCAAGGGGTGAGGGTGGAGAGAGTGAGAGGGTGGGAGCTCTACCCCAAGTTTGGCGAGAACAGCCTGGGAAATCAGCGGCTCAAGAGGCGGCAAGAAGGATCGTTTGCTACCGCTGCCGGCAAGCGGGACATATTGCAGCCAATTGCCCGGTTGTGGAGGAACCCATGCAGTGTGACTTTCTGACGGGCAGACGTCAGTCGCTGTGTGCGACAGTCGCATGCACTGCCATTCGAGGAACTGAGAAACATTTATGCAAAATGTGTGTTAATGGTAGAAATGTTGTGGTATTGCTGGATTCAGGTAGCCTTGTGACCCTGATAAAGGCTGAGTTAGTTAAAACAGAGGTCTCTGGGAATAGCAAGGTAGCTGTTATTTGTGTGCATGGGGACACCCGCGAGTATCCAGTGACTACAGTGTGTTTCGAGACCCCCAAAGGTACCCTCTCTCATCCAGTGGGCTTAGTATCTCAGTTACCGCATGACGCCATTGTGGGAAGGGATTTTCCGAAGTTCTGGGAACTGTGGGATGATCCTGAGCCCCCCACTGGTGCCCCTATGTACCAGGAATGTGATAGCCAGAACTCCCCTGAGAGTGGTGAGGACTCTCCGGAATTTCCCTTATCAGTATTGGCAGGGGAGACTCAAGAAACTGGAGAGGAGCCCACCTCCTCAGACGAAAACCTACCGTCTGTGGAGTTTTCTGATCTTGAGGTTCACAGGGAAAACTTTGCCACAGAACAGTTGAAAGACCCCGCCCTAATAAAGGCACGGGAAAACGTAGTGAAAATAGATGGCGAGTTAGTGAACCCAGATAATACCTGCACTTACCCATACTTCAGCGTAGAGAAGGACCTACTGTATCGGGTGGCAAAAAGGGCAGAAGAAACCGTTGAGCAGCTTGTGGTGCCCAAACCTTACAGGAAGTTGGTGTTGGAGTTGGCCCATGGGCACATTCTTGGAGGTCATCTGGGGACAGAGAAAACCCGAGAGAGGGTATTACAGAGATTCTATTGGCCGGGGGTGATGAAGGACATAGAAAATTATTGTTCCTCCTGCCCTGTGTGTCAGAGGTCGGCCCCGATGCCACATTTCCGTAGCCCGCTGGTCCCTCTACCCATCATTGAGGTCCCGTTTGAGAGGATCGCCATGGATTTGGTAGGTCCTATAATCAAGTCCGCTAGGGGGCACCAGTACATATTAGTTATAATGGACTATGCCACCCGTTATCCAGAAGCGATCCCTCTCCGAAATACCTCGGCCAAAACCATAGCCAAAGAGCTATCTCTTGTGTTTAGCCGGGTGGGTATTTGTAAAGAACTGCTTACGGACCAAGGTACACCCTTTATGTCCCGGGTTATGAAGGAGCTGTGTAAATTGTTCAAAGTGACGCAATTACGTACATCTGTGTATCACCCCCAAACCGATGGGCTGGTTGAAAGATTCAACAAAACCCTAAAACAAATGTTGAAGAAAGTGGTGGATAGAGATGGAAAGGATTGGGACTGTCTACTTCCTTATCTGATGTTTGCTATTAGGGAGGTGCCCCAATCCTCTACGGGATTCTCCCCCTTTGAGTTACTGTATGGGAGACACCCAAGAGGGCTGTTGGATATTGCCAAGGAAACTTGGGAAAGTGAGAGTTCTCCCCACAGGAGTGTGATTGAGCATGTCGCCCTGATGCAAGATCGAATTGCACAGGTAATGCCCATCGTGAAGGAACATTTGGCCCAAGCGCAGTTGGCACAGCAGAGAGTGTACAACCGTGGAGCCAAGACCCGTACCTTTTCCCCGGGGGATAGGATATTGGTACTTGTCCCTACGGTTGAAAGTAAATTCCTTGCCAAATGGCAAGGCCCCTACGAGATAATGGAAAAAGTGAGCGAAGTGAATTACAAGGTCAGACAACCAGGAAGGCGAAAGCCCGAACAGATCTATCAC
Organism: Rana muscosa; assembly: GCA_029206835.1. Lineage (NCBI taxonomy): Eukaryota > Metazoa > Chordata > Amphibia > Anura > Ranidae > Rana > Rana muscosa. The sequence continues at coordinate 1,137,341,054 of CM055116.1, read as the reverse complement.
GTTAATCTGTTGAAAGCCTGGAGGGATAGAGAGTCCCTAGTCGCAGACACTTGGTCACCAGCTCAAACTGGTTGCGTGATTCCTGAGGTTGGAATAGCAGCCACCTTGTCACAACCCCAACAACAGGAGGTTAAGGAGTTTGTGCTTCGCAACAAGGAGGTATTCTCTGAGCTGCCGGGACAAACATCTGGGGTAGAGCATGACATCATTACCCCGCCCGGTGAAAGGGTGAAGTTAAAACCCTATCGGATCCCAGAGGCCCGACGGGAGGCAATACGGGAGGAAGTACAGAAAATGCTGAACTTAGGGGTGATAGAGGAGTCCCAAAGTGATTGGTCTAGTCCCATTGTGTTGGTGCCTAAACCGGATGGGAGCTGGCGATTTTGTAACGATTTTCGTCAGTTGAACAAAGTTACAAAATTTGACACCTACCCCATGCCACGTATAGATGAGTTGATCGACCGGCTGGGAACAGCCCGATACATGACGACTCTTGACCTCACAAAAGGGTATTGGCAAATCCCCCTGGCCAAGTCGGCCAAAGAGAAAACCGCATTTGTAACCCCAGACGGGGCGTTCCAATATAAAAGAATGCCGTTCGGGTTACAGAATGCGCCGGCCACATTCCAGCGGAAAATGGACCAGATGCTGAGGCCCCATCGGAAGTATGCTGCGGCTTACCTGGATGACGTAATTGTCCATAGCACAGATTGGGCCTCACATCTGCCAAAAGTGCAAGCAGTCCTGGACTCTGTTCGGGAAGCGGGGTTTACGGCTAACCCCAAGAAGTGTACCATTGGGCAGGAGGAGGCCAAATATCTTGGGTACACCATTGGGAGGGGAGTAATAAAACCCCAACTCAACAAAGTCGAGGCCATCCAGAGTTGGCCACGTCCCAACAGCAAGAAGCAGGTACGAGCCTTTCTGGGAATCGCTGGGTATTATCGGCGATTCATTCCCCACTTTGCTTCTAAGGCTGTGCCCCTAACCAACCTGACGAAGGGGAAAGGGTCGGTCATGATTAAATGGACCCCCGAGGCTGAGGCAGCATTCCAATTCTTGAAACAAGCCTTATGTAGCCAGCCAGTGTTGTACTCACCCGACTTCTCTAAAGACTTTGTCGTACAAAGTGATGCGTCAGATGTGGGGTTAGGAGCAGTATTGTCCCAGGTCTGGAACGGGGAAGAGCACCCAGTCATTTACCTCAGCAGGAAGTTGAAGTCCCATGAGGTAAATTACGCCACCGTTGAAAAGGAGTGTTTAGCGGTGAAGTGGGCTCTAGATTCCCTTCGGTACTACCTGCTAGGTAGGCACTTTGATATGGTTACGGATCACGCTCCGTTAAAGTGGATGGCTCAAAACAAGGAAACAAATAGAAGAGTGAATAGGTGGTTCCTGGCCCTCCAGGAATTCAACTTCACAGTAAAGCATCGCCCTGGCGTTCAAATGGGGAATGTGGATGCTTTGTCTCGAGTACATGAATGCCTGATTGCTGGTGTTCCAACCCCGAGGTTAAAACAAGAGGGGGGGGGGTATGTGACAGCAGGAAGGTAAAGTCACCTGGTTGCATCCAGGGGGGTAGATATATTTCGCCCAGATTCAGGCTTTACGCCGACTTATACAACTAGGTGGAGAGTTGTATAAGCCCAGCTGAGGCTAGTAGGCTCATGGATGACTCATACCTCTAGGGAGAGTGCTGGGCGTCGTGCAGACAGGGAGTTGATGAGACCAGCTGAAGCTTGTCAGCTCATTTAGGCCTCTATAAGAACTCCCAGCTTCATTAGATGTTGGCTCATGCCTGGACCCAGACCTGTGTGGACTGTCTAGGGAGAGTGAACCCCTGTGCGGTGAGACAAAGCCTGTGTGGCTATTTGCTTGGACACTTAAAAACCAGGGACTTAGGGACTAGGACAGCACTAGGCTGATCCCAGTTGTTAGTTAGGAAACCTGTATGTTTAGTCAGAGGTCAAGTTGACCAGGATTTATTTTGTTTGTTTCTTTTGCTTTGCTGTGTTTTGTCACTGTAAATAGAAAATAAACCGCACCTTTTTGATTTTGAAAACCACAACCTCCGTTTGCTGGGCCTGTTTTTGTGTGGGGAGCCCATCTCGGGGGTCACACACACCCGCTGCCGAGCTAACCCCCTCACAGTATATATATATATATATATATATTTATATTAAAAGCTTGTTGTCCAATTCAGAATATTTTGTCAGGGCATGGCACTAGACATTACATCTGTGGCTAGCTGGCTACTCTTAGGCTGGCCCATAGATGGTTCATTTTAATCAGCCAGCAGACTAATAAAAATAAAATCAAAAAACAATTGGATTCCTCCAGGCAGGCAGCGCCATGGTTGGGATTCGAATCAACACTGTGGCCATGATGCTTTAATACACGTCTGTGACAGAAATTATACCTTGTTGCATTTGGTGGGAACTACCACCCACTGAATGTGAATGAGGATGCGCTAAAACAAACAAAAAAGACAATTTGCCCAAGGGACTTTGAAGAGTGGTGCTAAGTAAAATAGTACAGCAAATGTATAAAAATACAAAATGTATTTCAATTTACATAAAAAACATATACATGTTCACAGTAAAAGTAAGGTCACCGTTACACCCAGGGATGCTGATAGAAATCGCGGGGCCCCATACAGACTACCTGTCAGGGCCCCCCCAAGAAAATGTTAAAGCTATATTTCGGTAAAAATACAATACAATCATTATTAGCAGACACAAATACAACATAACTCACAGAATCCCTGCTAATTTTTAAAGACAAAACTGAGTTAAAAAATAAAACATTAAGATGCGATGAAAAAAATATACAGGCTGGGCAGTTGGAACTCTGGGATCAGAGAGACAGAAACAAAGTTACAGAGATAACAAACTCAGGAGCAGAGCTAACATTATAGCCAGTGCTTGTAGAGGGGGCTGACACAGGGAGGGGGATTAGTGAGGGACGGCGGTCTCTTTCTTAGCAGATAAAAGCTGGCAGCAGGGAAAGGGGGAGAGACCAGCTTTCAGCTGCTGGAGGAGGAGTTCTGCAAATGTTGTCCATCACTAATCCCCCTCCCTGTGTGCTCGGGCCCCCTACAAGAGGACCGGTGGTCCCCCCTTATCAGCGGCCCTGGTTACACCAATATACGTTCAAGATGTCAACATAATTGATGAATCATTGTTGATTTGCAGACATTTAATCTCTATGCATTTTGCGGTACAAAGCCCACTTCATCAGGAGACAGCCACTATTGGTTTGTATGTGCATGTGGAAATAAATTAAGTACAATTAACTCAGGACCGCATGAAAAAGTTAAAAGATGACATCAAAATCTCTAATGCTGAGAAAAAACCACAGCAAAGGTTCCACCGGGAGCTGAGGGTAGATGGGTAACCAGGAGGCAGGGCAAAATAAAAAGGGGGGGCGAGACCACCACTGGAGAACCCCTTGTTGAAAAGAGGACAAATGAAAAAGCCCAAAAAGCACAACAGCATGGAGGACTGCTGCGAGCATCCAGGTTATCAAATAAGTTGTGCAGTAGTGCGATTTGCGTGCAGTGGTGTTGCATTTAAGGGGTTAAAACAGGTAGTGAGGAGGCAGCACATTGCCTGCATAATGACTGAAAACACCTTTGAAAAGCGATCTGAGCATGGAGCACTTTTCAGAGGAGCGGCAGTCCTTGCTGCATGTGTGACCAGGCTGTAAATTGCATTCACTTAGAGCTTAAGCAGGAATGCCCTTGTATATTTACATATTTTTAAATCACAAAGATGATAGGCTATTCAGACTGACCCAACTGTCTACCCATTATCTTATATCAATACCAAGCTAATCTAACGTTCCTATAAAAGAATTTGACATATCTGCTGTAAGAAGCAAACTGTTTGATTATATATTTTCTAGTTTAAAAACTGTAACGGATCGACATTTACTTTGCTAAAGTACAGTGCTTCATAAATTATTAGCATTTTCTTTTTAAAGCTGAAGTTTAGTATGGCTTTTTTTGCATAGTTACGTACTGTACATTGATTCATACCTGGCTGATCAATATGAAAGCTGGAAATCACAGTAGTAGGCACCGCTACTACACTGATTGCCACCAGCTACAGTACCAGGTTCCGTGCCAAGCGGCTGCCCTGCTGCACACAGCTGGTTGCTCGTTCAGCACAGGCACCATTCATAGAACACCTTTCATTTGTGTTCTCTGACTGGATGAGGTGGAGAATGTGATATCTCTGCCCCAACTGTCCACCTTGCCCAATCAGAAAAGGGCTTGAATTCACTGGGAAAATACAAAGTGTTCTGTTCTTTGAATGGCAACCATGCCAAGCAAGGGATTCCCTGTAGGGCAGTTGCTCGGCATGAGACTTGGAAGCTTGAGGAGATCACTGTGGCAGCAGTGCCTACCACACTTATTTCCAGCTTCCATGGGGATCCCAAGCTGGGCCAATGTAACTATGCAAAAAAAAACATACCTAAACTTCCGCTTTGAATAAAATATTGTTTTCAGCTTTTTTTTCCATTGTTTGTTGCATCTTGGTGATGCAGATCTCCAGCAGTCTTGTTGCTGCCACTGCATGTCCACATGCAATCGCTCCAGTGATGGCTGCATGGCATTTCCCGGGGAGGATTTCCACAAAGGTGGAACAAGCCTGCATAATGTGTGTTGAAAAAAGCCCATGTGACAAGATGACAACACAGGAGCAGACCTGGAGACATTGACAGATGACTGTCACTATATACCAGGAAGTGCTGAAACAAGAATCGTCATGGCAGGATCACCAGGCAATTTTTGAATGAAAGTTGCAAATTTAAAAGGTTAAAAGTGGATCTGAAATTACATTAACATGTCAGTGCTTATGTGAAATTTTGGTAAATGTGACTACATACACACCATGTGGACAGCTTTCCCAGTAGAGTTGAAGTTGTTATAGCTGCAAAGGGTGGGCCAACTCAATATTGAACGCTAAGGAGTAAGACTGGGATGTCATTAAAGTTCATGTGCGTGTAAAGGCAGGTGTCCCAATACTTTTGGTATTATAGTATATACTTTAATGGCAGACAAGGATCATACTCCTGAAACCATCACTGGTCCTTCACTCGTGTGTTATCTTAAAGTGGAGCTCCGCCGGAAAAAAAAATATTAAAAGCCAGCAGCTACAGCTACAGCAGCTGCTGGCTTTTAATATTTGGACACTTACCTGTCCTGGAGTCCAGCGACGTCCGCAGCAGAGGACGAGCGACCGCTCATCGCTCTGCTGCTCCCTCCACCATCCTCGCTGAGGGAACCAGGAAGTGAAGCCCTGCGGCTTCATGCCCGGTTCCCTATGGCGCATGCGTGAGTCGCGCTGCGCCGTTCTGATTGGTGCTCCTGTGTTCTGGGAGCCGAGTGTCTCCCAGAACACCAAGGGAAGTCTGCGGGAAGTGACGTAACTCCCGCAGATTCCCGGAGAGAGGACTCCCGGATGTGGGTGAAAATACCTGTCTTAGACAGGTATCTTCACCCCCTCCCCCCTGAAAGGTGTCAATTGTGACACCGGAGGGGGGGAGGAATCCAAATAGCAAAAGTTGCTATTTAGGGTGGAGCTCCACTTTAACTCAAAATTCACAGAAACATGAGAAAGAAATATAATAATTTCTGCTGAAGACTTGTTCTCAGACACCAGTAGTCATACACAGTATGAATTGCAACTACACTACACACATCATACAACTTTCTCCTATGTATAGAGTACGTGACTTGAATAAAACCCTTAATTACAGAAATGCAAGGGATGCTATCGTCAATCTCTGAAAATTCTAGTCACCTGGCTGTTATGTTGATCCTCTTGTTTCAGCGCATTATGAGGTATTAACTTGGAACAAGATCAGGAACTTGAAATTCACATTTCAACATAGATGTTCCGAATCAGTTACATAGTTACATAGTTAGTCAGGTTGAAAAAAGACACAAGTCCATCCAGTTCAACCATAAAGTAAATAAAATAAAAAATATCTTACAATCCAATACCCACAGTTGATCCAGAGGAAGGCGAAAAACCCCAGCAGAGCATGATCCAATTTGCTACAGCAGGGGAAAAATGTCTGTCCTGATCCCCCCGAGAGGCAATCAGATTTTCCCCGGATCAACTTTACCTATAAATGTCAGTACTCAGTTATATTATGTACATTTAGGAAAGTATCCAGACCTTTCTTAAAGCAATCTACTGAGCTGGCCAGAACCACCTCTGCAGGGAGTCTATTCGACATTTTCACAGCTCTTACTGTGAAGAAACCTTTCCGTATTTGGAGATGAAATATCTTTTCCTCTAGACGTAAAGAGTGCCCCCTTACATAGATGTTCTGAATCAGTGTTTATAAAGAAATGAAGATAAGTATAATTAGGTAACTCGCATATTCAGAAGGAGAGTAGTAATTACAGCCCCAGCATTTCTCTCAGAACAGATTGGTATTTTTAAACGAAAACTGTCACAAATAGGATAAGATCGGTGTTGCTTAGTAGACCAAAACAATGATGTAATCACTTTTTAAATCTATTCTGCTGTAACCTAATAACCAGCAGTGGAAAAATCAGTCAAAGAAACACTTTCTACTCCAACTCCTTCATAGACATCTGCATGGAGTCAAGGCATCAAGATTCTGTTCTCCACCTGGACATTGACAGTTCATTAAAAATGTCTGCTCCTGGAGTACATTGTGTGCTACAAGGTAACAATAATCCATACATTGACGTGATGAAATCATGGTTAATTGAAATTCTAAACGTTTAAGAGCTGTGTTGTGGCGACTGATTGATTTTTAGACAGGAGTGGGGTTCTTAAGTTTTTCCTAAGGGGGATGAAACAATGGCCACACCATTCAAAGGCTGACCTGCTTCCTAGTGTCTTTTTATTAGAACCACTTCAGTCTACACTACATTCACAGGGCACACTCAATGCAGACAATAAGACAACAGCACAGAACACAATCTCCTCTAATTGATCAGATCCGCTTCCTGTGCTACAATCCTTTATATAAAACCCCAACAACCCAGCAGATAAATGGTAGAGAATGATTGCATTATGTATTTCACATCCAGTGTCACCTAAAAATATCACCTTTTTCCTAATGAAGATCTTTAGAAACAGACAGCTTGTTTATTTAAAGGAGAAGTCAAAATGAAAGATTATAAGCAGGCAGGCTTGTGTAATCTGGCAAACCATTGTACTATACTGTGTTCACCCAGGGGCTGTGTACAACACACTTGCACCTGTTTACATTACAATACATTACATACATTACAATGTTGTTTAATTACAACAGACAGAGCGGATAGCCATTATTAGGTTTACTGAGACAGCAAGACTTCCTACTTATATCTTATCATATCTGGACTTACTATCTTATTACAAAGAACAAGCCTTCAAGGCATGATATTCTTACACATTACAACAGACTCATCAACAGCTACAAAAGTAACTCAAGATATACCCAAACAACACGTATTATAGTTTAGGAAGGAAATATGTTAAATTATTTCATTACTGCGGAATAATAAATATAGCAACAACTGAATCCATTAAGAATGTCTAAACATGAAATTACTTGGATACATGCATTAATCACTGTTTACAACCTATCCAATTAAGAGGTATGAAGATGACTGCACAGAGGTGTGAAAAGTGTTAGCTATGTGTAGTACAGCCCAGCACTATCAGAATATCAGACTGTTATCCCAGTTCAGATGTCTTCATCAGAAGCTTATTTCATTAATTCTGACCACTGTGCACAACCATAAATCTCTACAGCGGACAGGCATTGAGATAGTGGCTGGACATGTCAATGGAATATTGCAGTGATGCTGGGGAATGTAGTAAAGCCCAGCACTATCAGACTCTCCCCTTTGTGCAGTCATGCTGAAATCTTGTTATCACAGTTCAGGTGTGTTTATCAGAAGGTGATAGATTTAAATAATTCTGACCACTGTGCACAGTGATAACTCTCTACAGCAGACTGGTATGGAGATAGTATCTGGGCATGTCAATGGAATATTGCAGTAATGCTGGGGAATATATTAAAGCCCAGCACTATCATACCCTACACGTTTTGAGCAGTCATGCAGAAACCTTGTTATACATGCGTTCATTCTAAACTGATAGATTTTTTTTGTTACTTCTGACCACTGTGCACATTGATAAATCTCTACAGCAGACTGGCATTAAGATAGTGGCTGGACACGTCAATGGAATATTGCAGTAATGCTGGGGACTGTAGTAAAGCCCAGCACTATCAGACTCTCCCCTCTGTGCAGTCATGCTGAAACCTTGTTATCACAGTTCAGATGTGTTCATCAGAAGGTGATAGACATAGTTGTGCGCAGCCTATTGTATTAGGGTGTGCACCCCAAAGCTCAAACACCTGGTACCAATCACTGTGTTCATTCACAAAGGTAAGGGGCCGGTAAATGACATTACCAATTCCCCCACTCATCCTGAAACATCATCTGTGTGTGCCCACAGCAGCAGCTGGTGGGAGAGAAGGAAAGCTGGCAGCCCTGCGGTAAGAGTTTCTGGAACCACATAGGGTGATTAGAGTGTGCCTGGGCACACCTGGCACACCCTGTGCGCACGCCTATGGTGATAGATTTAAATAATTCTGACCACTGTGCACAGTGATAACTCTCGACAGCGGACAAGCATGGACATAGTGTCTGGACATGTCAATTAAATATTGTGGTAAGGCTGGGGAATGTAGTAAAGCCCAGCACTATCAGACCCTACACTCTTTGTGCAGTCATGCTGAAACCTTGTTCCAGCTCAGACGTATTTATCAGAAGCTGATAGATTATAATACTTTTGGCCACTGTGCACAATGATAACTCTCTAGAGCAGACTAGCATGGAGATAGTGAGTGACTGGGCATGTCAATGGAATATTGTAGTGATGCTGGGGAATGTAGTAAAGCCCAGCACTATCAGACCCTACACTCTTTGTGCAGTAATGCAAAACCTTGTTGTTCCATCTCAGATGGATTCAGGAGAAGGTGGAAGATTTATAATTGTGCACAATGATAAATCTCTACAGCTGACAAGCATGGAGATAGTGGCTGGACATGTCAATAGAATATTGCTGGAGAATGTAGTAAAGCCTTGCACTATTAGACCCTACACTCTTTGTGCAGTCATGCTGAAACCTTGTTATCTGAGTTCAGATGTGTTCATTCTAAATGGATATATATATATATATATATATATATATATATATATATATATATTTTTTTACTTCTGACCACTGTGCATAATGATATATCTCTACAGCGGACAAGCATGGAAATAGTGGCTGGACATTTCAATGGAATATTGCAGTGATGTTGGGGGATTTAGTAAAGCCCAGCACTATCAGACCCTACACTCTCTATGCAGTCATGCTGAAACCCTGTTGTTCAAGCTTAGATGTAATGAGTAGAAGGTGACAGATTTCATTATTTATGACCATTGTGCACAATAATAAATCTCTACAGCAGACTAGCATGGAGATAGTGGCTGGACATGTCAAAGGAATATTGTAGTAATGCTGGGGAATGTAGTAAAGCCCAGCACTATCAGACCCTACATTCTTTGTGCAGTCTTGCTGAAACTCTGTTATTTCAGCTCAGATGACAAGAGAAGGTGACAGATTTAATTATTCCTGACCACTGTGCACAATGATAAATCTCTACAGCAGACTGGCATGGAAATAGTGACTGGACACATCAATGGAATATTGTAGTATATGCTGGGGAATGTAGTAAAGCCCAGCACTATCAGACTCTACACTCTCTATGCAGTCATGCTGAAACCTTGTTGTTCCACCTCAGATGGATTGAAGAGAAGGTGACAGATTTCATTATTTCTGACTGTGCACAATAATAAATCTCTACAGCAGACTAGCATGGAGATGGTGGCTGGACATGACAATGGAATATAGCAGTCATGCTGGGAATACATCTTTAAGAATCAGAATTGCTTCTAGCTAAGTGATGGTGTGTGAGGTTTTGGTGAGTGTAAAGAGGAAAAAAAGAGAGCCTACCGTCTGAATCCCTGGAAGGATGATGGCCAGGACATGCGGGATTTCTTGAGTCCAGGTCTGTGTCCAGTATCCACAGCATAGGAGGAGCGGTCCATGGCTTGGCAGTGCAGGTACCTTTCAGTGTCTGAGAAGCCCCGGTGCCTCACCCTGCCGCCGGAGTATCTGCTGCGGGAGGAGACAGGGGGGCACTGGGGCGCCGGCTGAGCCTGCAGGGAGGGGTGCACAGGCTGGCACAGGAGCTGGGACTGTAGCCCAGCCTGGGACTGGAGTTGGAACTGGAGCAGTGGGTGAGCCTGGGCTTGAGGGGGGATTTGGGGAGGGGATGGGGGTTGGAGTGCCGGGTGAGGTGGGGATTGTGATGGAAGGATGGGGTAAATCTGGGCTGTAGCCTGCAGAATGGGGTGAGATGTGGCTGGGTGCAGAGGCTGATCCTGATGTTGGAGGAAGCTCTGGTGCTGGAGGAAGCCCTGCTGATGCAGAGTCGGGTACTGGCGATGCTGTTGCTCTTGTCTCCACAGATGTTTTGGTGCCTTCAGGTTCCCTGGGCTATTCCCGTTGCTACAGCTGCTGCTGTTTACCAGAGCTGACAGTTTGCTGCCCTCTGTATCCATCGCCGGTCAGACAAAGACACCCCGGAGATCTTCTCAGCAGAACTTTACAAAGGGACGGCTGGCCGCTCCGCACATCACCGCTCCTCTCCCCTTACCCACTGAGCCACCATCAGCGGACGGAGCTGCTGAAAAGTTGGACAGCTCCGCGCGAAGCTTCAGCACCAGGAGAGCCAGCTGAGCCCATCCACCATCCACGCTGCCTGCCTGCCTGCCTGCCTCCCAGCGTCCTCTAATGCTTGACAGGTGCTCAGGGATAAGGCAGGAGACCAACAAGGACCTCTCCCAAATTAAAGGCTTTGCTTTTTCTTGTGCTGCCTCTCAGTCACAGCTTAGCCAGATTCCTCTTCTCTGTTGCTTGACAAGTGCCAAGGTTCAGGCAGGAGACCAAGAACTCCAAAACCGGCTTCTCCTGAATCAAGTGAATGGCTAGATCCCTGCACCAGGCAGGTGACCAGCTTCTCCAATACAACGAGCACCTCTCCAAAATCAAGTCACAGGCTAGATCTCTGCACAAGGTTAAGTATTGCTCTATTCCCCAGTTACAGCAAAGCCAGATCCTATTCTTCTGATGTTTGACAGGTGCCTTGGAATAGGCAGTAGAGCAATAACTCCAATTCGAAGAGGACCTCTCCCAAATCAAGTGACAGGGAAGATCCCTGCATAAGATTAACTATTGCTTTTCCTTGCGCTGCCTGCCCTACAGTTACAGCTGAGCCAAATCCCCCTTCTCTGCTGCTTGACAGGGTCCAAGAACTTCAAAGCGGACCTCTCCTGAAATAAGTGACAGTAGGTTCGATCCCTGCGCCAGGCAGGAGACCAACAACTCCAATCCCAAGAGGACTTCTCTCAAATCGAGTCACAGGCTAGATCTCTGCACAAGGATACATATTGCTTTCTTTTTTTTGTGCTGCCTCCCTGTTACACAGCTCAGCCGATTTCCTCTTCTCTGCTGCTTGTCAGGTAGATAGATGCTCAGGATCAGGATTGAGACCAAGAACTCCAAAGCGGACCTCTCCCTAATTAAGTGACAGGTTAGATCCCTGTACAAGACCAAGTATTGCTTTACCCAATGCTTCGCTACAGTTACTGATGAGCAAGTTCCCCAGTCCTCTGATGCTTGAAAGGTGCTCAGGATCAGGATGGAGACCAAGAACTCCAAAGCGGACCTCTCCAAAAATTAGGTGACAGGGGTACAAGATCAGGTAGTGCTTTTCCCACTGCTGCAGGTTTACAAGATCAGGTAGTGCTTTTCCCACTGCTGCGCTACGGTAACAGATGAGCAAGACCCCCCAGTCCTCTGATGCTTAAAAAGTGCTCAGGCTCAGGCAGGAGAAGAAGAACTTCGAAGTGGACCTCTTTCAAATCACGTGGCTAGATCATTGCACCAGGCAGGAGATCAGCAACTCCCATCCAAAGTGGACCTGTCCAAAATCAAGTGACAGGCTAGATCCCTGCACAAGATCAAGTATTGCTTTTCCCCAGGTATAGCTGAGCCAGATACCTGTCGTCTGAGGTTTGATCAGCCAGGAGAGCCTGAATCAAGGATCAAGTATTGATTTACCCTTTGTCTGCCGTCCAGTTACAGCTGACACAAATGTATCTTCTCTGCTTGACAGGTAGGTGTTCAGGATCAGGCAGGAGAGGAGACTAATCACTTCAAAGAGATCCTGTCTAGGCTCAAGTGACAGGCTAGATCCCTGCAATAGATCAAGTATTGCTTTCCCCTGTGTTACAGGAGAGCCAGATCCTAGTCCTCTGATGCTTGATTGACAGGTGCACAGGATTAGGCAGGGGACCGATAACTCCAATCCAAAGAGGAAGTCTTCCAGATCAAGTGGATGGATCCGTGCAGCAGATTCCAGATCAAGTATTGCTTTCCCCAGTGCTGCGTGCCTGCTTGCAGTTGCATGCTATCCTCTGAGCTTCCCTAAGACAGCAGACGATGGAAGTCCTCACAGGCTCATGTAGGATCAGCACAGCTCTATAGGTTAGGCATGGCTTTCACCCAGTCCTCACCCTAAGCTTCACGATGCCCCCCTGTCCTAACTCCTTCTATGCCTGAGCTCTCATCATCAGCTTTCCAAAATTTGAAACTTTCCATAATTGGATGATAGAAGGGAAGGGGAGGATCAGACTATGCCTCCTTTATGGACAGAAGCTGCTTATTGAGCTAGGGCACAGCCAACTCATGCTTTACCTCTACCGCCCCCAATGAATACTTCATCGTGTCAGCCAGAAGATAATTTCATTACTGAAATGCAATTGGAAAAAAAGTAAATACAATTCTCAGATATGGATCTTTTTCTATCAATGTGTTGCTTGCTTCAGACAAGTGTCTGTCACTCCAGATAGAGAACATGGGGATTGCACGTGTTTCTTTGTTCCTCTGCCAATTTAGTCTTGCAGAGATTGCTACCTGTATGCTTTGCTGGGCCCTTGCTGAGAAGGGGCACACAGTTTAGGAGATTGGGCATATTCAGCCTCAGGGTAGGTATAAATGAGATCTCCAGGGCATGGTGCAACTATATGATAGATATAAAGCTTTACACTGAAACTGGTGTGAGAGATTTCTCTATTGATGAGTTATCTAAAAAATGAAAACAGGAATTTGTCATTTTAAGCAAATGGTTATGGTTTTGGCAATTGAAGAATGATTTTTGGCAATGCAGGAGACTCATCATCCTTAAAGCGTAACTCAACTTTTGTTGAGAAAAAAACATTCCCCTCTGGGTAATCTTTGTACATTGCAAGGATTTAAAGGGGTTGTAAAGGTTCGTTTTTTTTATTTTCTAAATAGGTTCCTTTAAGCTAGTGCATTGTTGGTTCACTTACCTTTTCCTTCAATTTCCCTTCTAAAATGTTTTTATTCTTTGTTTTCTTTGTCTGAATTTCTCACTTCCTGTTCCTCCTCAGTAAGCCGTTCAGTAAGCTGTTCTGGCTGACTCAACACCACTCGGATGATGGTGTGAAGTTTAGTCAGGAGAAACAGGAAGTGAGAAATTCAGACAAAGAAAAAAAAAAATAGAAGGTAAATAGAAGGAAAAGGTAAGTGAACCAACAATGCACTAGCTTAAAGGAACCTATTTGGAAAATAAAAAACGAACCTTTACAACCCCTTTAACAAACTTTGTTGCAGATTCCTATAGTAAAATCGACAGTGTTAAATTTAACTCTGTGAGATTATATAAACACTTTCCCGGTGTTTATATAATCCACACTGTTCAGAGTTAAATTAACACTCATAAAAGTTGTTCAACTCTATATTTTCACTGGTTAGAGAGGATTGTTTACACTAATAGTGTTAATTCCCAGTAATTCAACACCATAATGTTAACACTTTACAGTAAACAATTTAACACCAGGATTTTAACACTGGCGATTTTCCTTGTTATTCTGAAGAAATCTCAGTTTGTTCCTGTGTGCCCATGTACTGAGTGAATCTAATGGGAGTGGTTCCATAATTATTAATCAGCTCTGAGGAAAGTTGCAGGGTCTTCGTCCCTTTACACGTGATTTTCTATTGGGAGTATCTTACCAAAAATGGCATTTCTGTTGCAGGGGATGCCAAAAATCTGACTTGTATCTTAGTGTAGATGTCTGAAAAAATCAGTGAGCCAATCACACAAGCAGGAAATAATTTTTCTGGTGGGTGTTTTGTACAGAACACCTCCAGGTAGCCATAATGCATTGCACTTTACAAAAAATTACAGAGCTGCAGATTGAAAAGGAAAGGCAATTTTTAATAATATTTAATTACAATATGACTTGTGTCACAATTGTATATGATATATATATATATTTTTTATATGTGTAGCACACCCCCGCAGGAGCTGCTGGTTTTAGTTTTGGGCCTTGCACGTTAACTCAGTATTCGTTGTCTAGGGGAAGAAGGTCTGTAGAAACTCCAATGTCCACACAAGATGTAAAACCTTAAGCAGCTAGGTTTTATTTTCCTTTTGCAATTAACAAATGAACAATGGTAGAAGGGTGAAGGGAAGGGGTAGGTTCAGGCACACAGTACAGATCACTGGGGAAACTTCTCACATATAAAGTTAGTCACCACTCCTCCCTGAATGGGTATTGCTCACCCGGATAGGCCCCTCTCACCTGGCCTAGCAGCCGTAATAATGCACGAACTATGATCAGGACCAGTCTCTGCACAGACCGGTTGTGGACAAAATTGGATAATCTGGGATCCTCTGCCACAGGATTTAATTCCCAAACTTCCAGCCAAATAGTCAAGAGCCTTTAAGCTAACCTGGCAGACTGTAAGGTGAACTTAACTGCGGTGCATCCTCCAATAGAATCACCAGGCCCTCCTCAAGACACCAGCCTTCCATTTGGTCTTTTCCAGGTCAGGTCCTCCCCTGGTTTCCTCCATTGAATGGCTTCCTCCCTCAGGATGGACAGCACAGAATCACCTTCAAGGTGTAGACCCAGTCAGCATAACTGGGCCTACCTGTTAGAGTTGCAGCCTCGGACCAGCATGGTTCCGAGGCCAGAATCATACAATACACCCCTCGCGCCAGGAGGGCCGCGGGGGGACGAAAGACCCCAAAAGATGGCGTCTGCCCCTTAAGTACGCTTCCCCAGCATGCTCAGCGGGTAGACCACGTCGGCTGAACTGTTCCCGGGGGAAGGTACCCAATACACTCGTCAGTCTTCCACATTGGCCTGAGGTGGTAACGCCACCTATAGGTGAACAGTGGGAAGTCTGCCCAACACAGCCATAGCCGGAACAGAGGCTAATTTAGCATCAATTATTTACATCTGAGTCTAACTATTGGCTCAGATACCCTCTAAATTGAAACATAGCGCCCAGTCATTGGGAGCAGGGCGCTACATACTCCCCCTGCTACATAAAGACACTGTCCCCAGTGTCTGGAGAAAAAAACAACTCAAGCCTAAGGATTTGGTACCTGAACCAAAAAAACTTGGATGGGGAAGGGGAGAAAGGAAAGAGACAAGATATGACTATAACATCAATAAGATAAGAGCACAATATACAATTAACATTACACATTATATATTACACATTACCACCCATCACTACCTATCTAACCCTCCCCATTCTCCGGAGGTCTTGACAGATGATCTGGGTACCCAAAAGAGAAGACAAAACACAAATATATACAGCCAAATAACTGTAACCATCCTAAAATATTTCTATAGAAGCAGAGCTACACCTCCGTCAGAGGTGGAACTTTCCTTCCCAAATTTTAAAGCCTAAGTGATAATTGTAGAAAAGTCTTTCCCTACTCTACCGACCACTGCCACCTAGTGTCAGAGGCAACACACAAAAGTTCTTTAAGCAGGTGCTGTAACAGCTGACATCTTGATCTCGACATCCTCAGCAACCCTATTCCTAACTGTCTAACTTCCCCAAAGTCCAGTTAGCATGAAAAATGAGAAGGCAACAAAAATTCCTTCTCTTAGTTGAAAGTTTTTCTTTTTCTCTTCTGCAGCAAGAGAAAAAAAATGTAATTGAAGACAAAGAGTTTCTTTAAATATTTATAGGTAAAATCGGGATCCGGCAAAGTCAGAGGATTTCCTTTATTGTCCAGGGTGGTGATAAAATAAGTGACAGTGTCCTTCCCTGGTCTGCAAATGATTATCCGATCAGCGTGGATATGCCGCCCGTAGCTCCAATCTAGCTGGCATCCCTTGAACCGATCAGCCATAATGAAGGAATAGTCCAGATTCCGGAATGGCTTTGGAACTTCCAGATAGTCCCAGATAGCTTCACTGCACCACTGTTCCCTTTTTGCCTCGATTTCCTGCATTATCTGTTTAGGCACGTATGGGAACTCCAGACCGTACTCCGTGGCTACCCTCTTCATTAGCACTCATTGTAGACGGGCGAGTCTAGGCAATGTCCGAGAACTCCCCGTCCCGGACAACACACACGAATCCGGTGACTTGTCCACCATGGACTTTGCAGGTTTAAGAACAGTCCTCTTTACAGGCAAAGTCACTTTAGCAATGTCCGGGGTTCCCTCCCTGGGGGTAGTTTCCCCAGAGTCCATATCTGCCCACTCTGAACGGCTATGGGTTGAAGCAACATCTCCCATGTTGTTCCATAGTAATTCTCTAGGCTTTGGCTGAAATAAATAGTCATCACCCGCATCCGACAAAGAGTCTAGATCAGAGTCTGCTAACTCCTCTGCCGGTAAATAATTTACCAAAGTCCCGGTCACTTTTCCCCCAGGTTTCTTACCAGCTCCTGACGTGGACGACCCGGGAATATCATCGCTCACGGGGTCCGGTTCCGGTAAACACTGGGGTAGGCCTCGGCCGCGGGAAGCCTTCACGTATCACACCTTCCATTTCATGGGTGGGACAGAGACACATGCTGTAGACGTGGTATGCGCTGCGATGTCCGCTGGTACCTCTGTATTGGTAGCAACATCTCTTTCAGGCTCACTTTCTGCAGCAGAAGTAGTGCGCACAGGCTGAACCGCAGGGGCGAAGGCGACATCTTCCAACGTGGCGGTACCTGTATCCCAGTCTATCCGATAAGCGCGGGGTAATGCAGTGGGTTGCTCCACCTCAAATAAGTATTCCCCACAAGATGGGCACCGGGCAAATGGACGTAACTGAACTGCCAGTCCCTCGCACCCAGGGCACAGCATGCCCAGCGCCTCTACATCTCCGCTTGTGTAAAGCACGAAGCGTCCGCGTTGCTTCAATCTGATCCCTGTATCTGTGAGCAGGGCTCCGGATGGCGTAGCACTCACAGCGGCAGGCATGGGGAACATTCTAGGCCCCGGCCTGGGTGGTGCCCACGAAATTAACGAAATCCACTCACTTGATCTGGCAGCTTCTAGTCTTTGGCGCCAAACACATCCACGTGTAGCACACAGTTGGTGGGAACTCCTCCCCTTTTGGGTTCTTTTTGCGCGTAACTCGCTGGCTTTTTCTTTCTTGGCTCCGACCATGGCCTACGCAGTAACAAAGTGATCTGTACCTTTACCCCCTTGGTTTCAATTCAAGCACAGTCCAACACCTTCTTGAAGACTTTCAATAAAGCAAATATTCTTTCCACAGTTGCGAGAGGTAACAGCAAATCCCAGAATCGAGCCCCCACATGTAGCACACCCCCGCAGGAGCTGCTGGTTTTAGTTTTGGGCCTTGCACGTTAACTCAGTATTCGTTGTCTAGGGGAAGAAGGTCTGTAGAAACTCCAATGTCCACACAAGATGTAAAACCTTAAGCAGCTAGGTTTTATTTTCCTTTTGCAATTAACAAATGAACAATGGTAGAAGGGTGAAGGGAAGGGGTAGGTTCAGGCACACAGTACAGATCACTGGGGAAACTTCTCACATATAAAGTTAGTCACCACTCCTCCCTGAGTGGGTATTGCTCACCCGGATAGGCCCCTCTCACCTGGCCTAGCAGCCGGAATGATACATGAACTATGATCAGGACCAGTCGCTGCCACAGACCGGTTGTGGACAAAATTGGATAATCCGGCATCCTCTGCCACAGGATTTAACGCCCGAACTTCCAGCCAAACAGTCAAGAGCCTTTAAGCCAACCCGGCAGACTGTAAGGTGAACTTATCTGCGGTGCATCCTCCAATAGAATTACCAGGCTCTCCTCAAGACACCAGCCTTCCGCTTGGTCTTTTCCTGGACAGGTCCTCCCTGGTTTCCTCCATTGAGTGGCTTCCTCCCTCAGGACGGACAGCACAGGATCACCTTCAAGGTGTAGACCCAGTCAGCATAACTGGGCCTACCTGTTAGAGTTGCAGCCTCGGATCAGCATGGTTCCGAGGCCAGAATCACACAATACACCCCTCGCACCAGGAGGGCCGCGGGGGACGAAAGACCCCAAAAGATGGTGTCTTCCCCTTAAGTACCCTTCCCCATCATGCTCAGCGGGAAGACCACGCCCACTGAACTGTTCCCGGGGGAAGGTACCCAATACACTCTGGCTTGTTAGTCTTCCACATTGGCCTGAGGTGGTAACGCCACCTACAGGCGAACAGTGGGAAGTCTGCCCAACACAGTCATAGCCGGAACAGAGGCTAATTTAGAATCAATTATTTACATCTGAGCCTAACTATTGGCTCAGATACCCTCTAAATTGAAACATAGCGCCCAGTCATTGGGAGCAGGGCGCTACATATGCTATTTTTTTTCCCCATGAAAGTGGAGTTACCTTTTAAGAATTACAAACATAGGCGAATCCCTAAAACAGAACTTTAGGGAACATGAAACTTATATATATATATATATATATACACACAGTATATATGTATGTATATATATATATATATATATATATATATATATATATATATATATATATATATATATATTTATTTATTTAAAATACTAGCATAACCAAACTCCTCATGGTTGCAATAACATGACATGACACCATGACATCATGACATCATGACACCACTAGTTCTCTTGATTTCAATGAACAAGCCTTTTTTATTGTTATTTATTTATTACAGGCATTTATATATCACTGACAATTTATGCAGTGCTTTAAATACTGTGCATTCACATATGTCCCTACCCTCAAGGAACTTACAGGATATGTTCACCTTTTAGAAAAAAATAATAAATGCACATTGTTTGCATGTAACAAATGTGCATTTTTTTTCTTCTAGAGCCTGTAAAGCAGTACACCAATGATCAGAAGTTCGCTGGTGCCATGCAGGTCACCTTTAGGTCTGTCAGTATATCTGTGTACCCGTACGGGTAAGCAGATACACTGATGGGAAGAATTCAATGAACTACCACAGCGCTCCACAGTGCCATGGTAGTTCATTGAGAACTACAAGCCAACAACTGCAAAGGATGTGTAAATGAATGACGTGGCAATGTGGTCAGAGCCACGCTGATTTTAAAAAGTGACAGCTAGTACAGGAAACTTCCCATACTGCTGCCACAGGTTGGGGGGGGGGGGGGCGGGTAGAACATGTAACATGTTCCCAAAGTTGAACTTATCCTTTAAAGTGATTGTAGAAGTTTTTTCTTTTTTAAAAGAAACATACTTACCTGCGCAAAAACCTCCTCTTATGGGTCCCCCCCCCCCCCGACACTGTCTACTCCTCCTTTTCCCTGTCTACCCCATTGGCAAACAGCTTGCTAAGGGAGCAGATGTGCAGGCTTGATGCTTAAGTCAGGCTGAGTGCATCTATAGACACATATAGCACGGTTCGGTTCCCCCATCCCCGCTTCCTCCTCACAGGATTTGATTGACACCAGCAATCAAATGCCAATGAGACGAGAGAGAGGGGAGATGAGCTTCTGTAGATGGGTGCAGTGCTCGATCGAGATCAGTCTCAGGTAAGTCATTAGAATGCATTAAGGGAAAAAAGTTTTCAGCCTTTATAACCACTTTAACCACTTTTGGCCTGTGCTGTAGCCAAAAGACAGCTACAGACTGGGCTTCCAGTGCCGGGAGGGCATCCTATCTGTGCCCACCAGTGCTATCTATCAGTGCCCACCAGTGCCGCCTATCAGTGTCCACCAGTTCTTCTAATCAGTGCCCACCAGTGCCACCTTTCAGTGCCCATCAGTGCTGCCAATCAGTGCCCATTAGTGCCTCATCATCAGTGTCACCTATCAGTGCTGCCTATCAATGCCGCCTACCAGTGCCTATCAGTGCCGCCTATCAGTGCCCAGCAGTGCCACTTATCAGTGCCGCCTATCAGTGCCTATCACTTTTTTTATTATGTTTGAATAAAATTATTGCTTTTACTCCACTGTACCCTTATTACCATAGTGCCTTCAAAGTCCCATCGGGGCCTATTCCTCTGTTCCGTATCAGTGCCCATCAGTGCCACCTCTCAGTGCCCTTCAGTGCCGCCTACCAGAGCCCATCAGTGCCATCTATCAATGCCACCTATCAGTGCCTCCTCATCAGTGCCCACCAGTGTTGTCTCATCAGTGCACATCAGTGCAGCTTCATCAGTACCCATCAGTGCCACCTCATCAGTGCCACCTATCAGTGCCTATCAGTGCAGCCTATCAGTGCAGCCTCATCAGCGCACATCAGTGAAGGAGAAAAATTACCTGTTTGTAAAATTTTATAACAAACTATGAAAAAATGTTTTGTTGATTTTTCAAAATTTTCAGTCTTTTCTGTTTCACCAAAAGAAATCCCTATTTGTGTGAAGTAATTATTCAAATTTTGTTTGGGTACAGTGTTGCATGACCGCGCAATTGTCATTCAAAGTTTGACAGCGCTGAAAGCTGAAAATTGGCCTGGGCAGGAAGGGGGTATAAGTGCCCAGTGTGCAAGTGGTTAAAGCAGAACTAAAATCTCTCAAACAACTTTAACAGTTTTTAACCCATATGCTGCTTGCATTAGTAAATAGATAGGAAGTTATATTATATTTACTTGTTTTAAACTTTTTTTTTACATTTCTTCAGTTGCCCCCAGATTTTTGGCTTAGGCCAACATATCGTCACACATCCCAGGAGTCTTCATGGGCAATTCTTTTTCTGTCATCTGGAGGAAGGGAGGAGAGGCTTTCTCAATTAAGCACAGTCTCCTGCTTCAATGCCTGAGCTAAGGGCAGATGGCTTACAGGAAGTAAATGCTATATGAATTACAGTATCTGCCCTTACTCAAGATGGTCACAGCTAGGAATGCTGGAGGTGTTTTTCCAGATTTCTTAACAAATTAATTCATAGTGACATGGATAGATGGGTGCTTTGAATATTAAAAATAAATTAAACAATCATTTCAAGGATCCTATCTCACATGCATGCATACACGCATTACGTAGTGCCAATTTGTAAAGAAGCCAATTAATCTACCAGCATGTCTTTGGACTGTGGACAGAAATCAGAGTTCCCAGAGAAAAGCCATGCTTGAATGGGATAGGGAAGGCTTAGAACCTCTGTCAGGTTGTTCTGCTGTCTCTGTCCCCTCTGGGATTCACCCTTTCTATTAGTGCTGTGACCATACCTAACTAAAAATGCAGAATAATCGACTTTGAACAGTCATCGGAACAGGAACAGAAAGATCTTCCAAGTGGTCCCGTGACAACTGTGTAAGATAATATTTCTTAAGCCTCATACACACGATCGGACTTCCAACTGACTTTTCCGTGAATTTTTCTCCGAAGGGCGTTGCCCGTGAACTTGGTATGCATACACACGGCAGGACTTTTTCAGCAAACTTTCACCAAATCACGTGGTTTTTCAGCTCTATACCGCCACCCTGTGGGCAACTTCTGCTATTGTTGGCTGATCTTTAGCATTGGTTCTGAGCATGCGTGTTTGTACTTTAGACTTTAGTCCGATGGACTTGTGTACACACGATAGGATTTGCTCCATCGGACATTTGTTGCTGAAAAGTTTGTCTGTTCTCACGAATATTTGTCCTATGAAAAAGCAAAAAGGTTTGTCCGATGGAGCGTACACAGGGTCAGATTTTCCACAAAAACAGGTCCGTCTGAGGTTTGTTGTCAAAAAGTCAGATCGTGTGTATGGGCCTTAAGATATATTTTCAAGGAATAGATTCTCTCTAAAGCTGGATACACACTATACAGTGTTCTGTAGATTTTTTCCTTCAGATTTACCAAAACCATATAATATGAGGTCAAACCTTAAAGGGGTTGTAAAGGTTTGTTTTTTATTTTCTAAATAGGTTCCTTTAACCACTTCGCGCCCGGGCTATAAGCAAAAGATGTCCGCAAAGCGGTCGTCAATTGCTGATAGGACGTCTATGGACGTCCTCTTATTTACTTCCCCGATGCGCGCCACCGCGGGCGCGCGTCGGGGAAAAACTGTGCCCGCCGTGTCAGGCGAGTGCCGATGCGCGTGCCTGGCGGCCGCGATGTCCGCCAGGTACGAGCGATCGGCTGTCACAGAGCCAGGGACGTGGATGTGTGTGTGTAAACACAGAGATCCACGTCCTGTCGGGGAGAGGAGACGGATGGTGTGTCCCTTGTACATAGGGACAACCATCAGTCACCTCCCCCAGTCAGTCCCCTCCCCCCACAGTAAGAACATCTAGCAGGGAACATATTAACCCCTTGATTGCCCCCTAGTGGTTAACCCCTTCCCTGCCAGTCACATTTATACAGTAATCAGTGCATATTTTTAGCACTGTTCGCTGTATAAATGTGACTGGTCCCAAAAATGTGTCAAAAGTGTCCGATGTGTCCGCCGTAATGTCACAGTCACAAAAAAAAAATCGCAGATCGACGCCATTACTAGTAAAAAAATAAATAAAAAAAAAATTAAAAAAAATCATAATTCTATTCCCTATTTTGTAGGCGCTATAACTTTTGCGCAAACCAATCACTATACGCTTTTTGCGATTTTTTTTTTAACCTAAAATATGTAGAATACGTATCGGCCTAAACTGAGGAAAAAAAAAAGTTTTTTTTAAAAAAAAAATGGGATATTAATTATAGCAAAAATTAAAAAATATAGTGTTTTTTTCAAAATTGTCGCTCTATTTTTGTTTATAGCGCAAAAAATAAAAACCGCAGAAATGATCAAAGACCACCAAAAGAAAGCTCTATTTGTGGGAAAAAAAGGACGTCAATTTTGTTTGGGAGCCACGTCGCACGACTGCGCAATTGTCATTCAAAACGTGACGGCGCTGAAACCTGAAATTTCGCCTGGGCAGGAAGGGGGTTATGTGCCCAGTTGTCAAGTGGTTAAGCTAGTGCATTGTTGGTTCACTTACCTTTTCCTTTGATTTACCTTCTAAATGTTTTTTTTCTTTGTCTGAATTTCTCACTTCCTGTTTCTCCTCAGTAAACTTCACACCATCATCCGAGCGGTGTTGAGTCAGCCAGAACAGCTTATTGAACAGCTTACTGAGGAGGAACAGGAAGTGAGAAATTCAGACAAAGAAAACAAAGAAAACAAATATTTAGAAGGGAAATTAAAGGAAAAGGTAAGTGAACCAACAATGCACTAGCTTAAAGGAACCTATTTAGAAAATAAAAAAAAACCTTTACAACCCCTTTAAGCGTTTCAATTTGTATGCAATCAGGTAGGCCCTTGTACTACATGGTTTTGTTAAATCTAAAGGAAATCAGACAACAAAAGTTGTACAGTGTGTATGGGGTCTAAGACATGGTTCACACCTACAGCTGTGACCAAACACAGGCACCTTCCCGCACGTCATGTGTAGGCAGCCCATTCATTTCAATAGGCTGCCCTATATTGCGTGAAACACTAAAAAGAAGTCCCTGACTTTTTTCCAAAAACGTGCCGCACCAAACAGCATGATAGTTTGACTTGTGCAAAAATACATGCATTTGCAGATATAAAGAGGTGTCCTTCACAATTAATGGCACTTCTGCGCATCGGCCAAAAGGCAGCATGCTTCTGTGCATATGGGGAAAGCACGCGATTTTGTTTGCGTTCCGGACAAGCATAGATGTGAACCAAGCCTAATACAGGAGCGATTGGTGGAGTATTCAGCAGGAGAGCTCTGTTTTAAACATATATATGTCGCAGAGGCAACATCTTTGAATTTTTTATTTTAGTCGACAGGAGTTACCCATTTCACTGCCAGGTCCGTACGTTATACAGACCTGACAGCAAAGGGTTTTACACACGCTCCCAGAGGCCGCAGTCCTTGGGATTGTTTGTAAATCTGACAAGCCAACTTCTGGCTGTCATATGAAAGCAGTCCGGTGCATTGCTTTCATACCCCACGGTAACGGGCATGCCCCACACACGTGGCCCCGCCATGTATCCCAGGCTCTGCTTGCCCACCTGCAGGCTTGGGATGGCATAGCGGGTGCCGCCAGGTAGAGGGGATCTGAACTGCAAAGCTCAGGCTCTTTAGTTAGGATGAACTGTGCTTTGCTAGTATTTTCTTACTTTGCACCATTGCTTTTGGTAGTTTGCTTATGGCGTGCATTCTGCATTCATTAATTATTGTTTAACACTACAGTAATGCACATGCTTGACCATGAATAATTTTAGTCTGTATGCAAACTTTCAACAATCTGTTAAAGTATAATGAGACAGTATACAGTGGGGCAAAAAAGTATTTAGTCAGCCACCAATTGTGCAAGTTCTCCCACTTAAAAAGATGAGAGAGGCCTGTAATTGTCATCATAGGTATACCTCAACTATGAGAGACAAAATGTGGAAACAAATCCAGACAATCACATTGTCTGATTTGGAAAGAATTTATTTGCAAATTATGGTGAAAAATAAGTATTTGGTCAATATTAAAAGTTAATTTCAATACTTTGTTATATATCCTTTGTTGGCATTGACAGGTCAAACGTTTTCTGTAAGTCTTCACAAGGTTGTCACACACTGTTGCTGGTATATTGGCCCATTCCTCCATGCAGATCTCCTCTAGAGCAGTGAT